>OZ034973.1:6037231-6507231 GCA_964030785.1 Siderastrea siderea
TCAAATTGAACAAATCGTTGAAGGAGGTTTGTGCGTCGTGCGGATACGTAACCCAAGCAATTCGCTTCCAAACATTAACAATGACAGCACTGTGCAACGTGGATGGACATCTCAACCAACCAAAGGGATGAAGAGGACCAGAGATGAAATAAATAATGGCATCAGCACAATCAAAGGTAATAAACGACATCCCTATGTTATTGGACTAAATGTCTGCAACGAGAGGCCGGTGTTTGTTTATGCCGACAGCCACATTATCTTAAATTATAAAAAGTTCAATTTAGCTTGAAAAAAATAGGCTAAATGGAAAGAAACTGTCGCATTTGAATGTAGAACACATAAGAGGAAAATGTAGAATATTGAAGGAGATATTGCCGTTTGTATAACAGGATATATTTTTGAAGCCAGGGCGTGATGACAACTACACCAGCGTGGCTGCTCCCGACTAGTAACCAGGGAGACGCTGGTTCGATTCCGGTTCGGGGCAACATGTTCTTCTTTTCACATGAGGTGTGTGTCGAAAGTCAAACTGCACAGTTGTTTACTGTCAGCTATTTATTGTATTGCCGTTTGAAAAATGCGAAATTTGCAGAATTTGGCTGAAAATTGGCTGAGTGCAAAGAGTAAGTTGCCACCCAGCCACACAAACGTCTGTGACTGTTACAACTTTTAAATCATCTTGGAAGCCATTTTTCATCCTCTTTTCTTCAAGCCTGTTAACTAGATTTACATGCTTTTTCTAGTTATTTGTGACGACTTTCATTCTCAAGATCGGATGAATTTTTTAAACTTTTAATTATAAGGCATTACCAATTTTGTAGCGATACTTTGTTAACAGTAATATATTAAATGGTACACAATATATATGATATCTTTCATATACACCCGACTGAAAAATTGCCAGGTAAAAAAAGCAAGCCTTGAACGATACGACTCAGTGGTTTTCTTGGAAGCGGGCGATCTTGCTTCTGTTCTGACACAGTAGGCCTTTGTTGTTCTCCGTAAGGGTTCCGGAAATGAAAATGTCTTGAATATTAATAAACGGAGCTTAGCAACAAGCTTGTTAGTGCCATCTTCCCTGCACTCTATCCACTGCGCATCCGTCGCATTGTTCATTGTTTATAGCTGTTTGCTGTTAGCCTTTTTCTAACGGGTGTATACACCCAATTGAAAAAAAAGCGTTGTCGGTTAACAAGCATAAATCACTGACAATGCGCACCAAAGGTCCTATGGGAAGCGTCAAAACTTGCCTGTATTTCTAGACACGTGCACATTGTCACAACACAGCGTACCTTAATTTCCTCTTTTAATTTTCTTGGAAAGGAAATATTTTGAGTATCAAGAAACGAAACCCAGTGACAACCTTGCCCCTGCCATCTTCCCAGAGTTCCACTGTGTCGCATTGTTCATCGTTTATACTTTTCACCCGACAACAATTTTTCAAACGGGTGTACATAATAAGAATATAATTTATGTAGCACATCTTTTCTCTAGTGTTGGAATGAAGCATCCCTGTGAAACATGGTTTCTTTTTCGTCAGGGAATGATTTCATCAAAAGCTTTTCCAAAATACCAGTCAAAGAATCTCAGTCTCAAGGACTGTCAAGCGACACCACTCAACCTCTGCAGCAAGCTACTGAAGTTGTTCACGAAGATGAAGGTGCGGAAGCCACAAGAGTTATTAGGCAGGTAAGTGGCAAGGAGGTTACGTAGAAACCATATGTTATTGTTTGTTCTCCTCGCCAAAAGATAAAACTTTGTCCGTTATGGAATTATACCTGGACTTCCAAAACGTCCAAAACAACTGCAGAGTCTGCTCATAAAGGCAACGTTGGAACAGATATCATCTTTGCACAACTTAGCTTAATTTTTTAAATTTCCAATATCACAGCCCATGTTTTCCGATGTATTTGAATATCCCATGATTGGATCCGGGGGGGTACTCCCTTATATGGCCTTAACGGGGACGTGCAGCACGATAGGGTATGGTTTTCAGAGGGTTTTGTCTTGAACGGGGTATCGATTTCATCAAGTTTTGTCTTAAACAGGGTGTCGCTACACGACCTTATGTATTCGTTAACTTACAGAAACCTCACCACAAGGCAAATGTTTACTAGTTTGCCAAAGCAGAGTGCATTCAAATAAGAAACAGTCTGACTAGTCCATTCTAGCCAGAAAGAGGGTACGATGTTGGGTAAATGTCTTAAACAGGGTACAAAAAATTTGACATTCTGTCTTAAATAGGGTAGTGAAATCAGAGATTTGTGTCTTAAACAGGGTCAGGGTTTAAACACCTGGGCCGCATCTCCCCACCCGAGCAGCTGCTGAGTGCCCCCCCCCTGGGAATTGGATACCAAGGACCATACAATTACCAGCCTAGCCCGGTGTACTGACAAAGACGTTATTCTCGCAACGTGTACCGACACCCCAGTTACTGTAAAAGTTAACAACTCCTCACAGGAATTCCCATGTAGCATGCATGATATCCAGATCATTTCATACAGTAAGAGTCATACTTAATTTATATATTTATTTATTTATTTATTTATTTATTTATTTATTTATTTATACTTAATTTCATCTTTGTACAACATGTGGCCAGGAAATGTCTTGGTAATCTTTTCCTTCATATTGCTTTTCTGTAGTCCTCTTTTTCTCTGCCGCTGCTCACCACGTGATCACCACGTGAACCTTGGACTGCCTCTCTAGTGCTTCAACTATCCGTTCAAAAAGAAAATGTTCTTCACATGAATCGCTAACGGGTAAATTTCTTTCTCTAAAAAATTTATCGGACAATGTTACAAGTGAGATTATGTTTCAGGCACTAAAGAAGCAACTGAAGAAACGTGCTTTAGTGATACAGAGGGTCTTGACAAAACGAATGGATAAACTAAAAAGCAGGATGAATCAACTGGAACTAGAGAACAAGGAACTCCAGCAACTTGCGTGCAATCTACGTGGCGCGCTTGAGGATGTTATTCAGCAACAAAAGCAGGTAGGTACTTTATGACGAGGGGTAGAGATGTACCTAGCCAAAATGTAGGATAGCCACCATCAGGATTCTGTCATATGTGTATTTAAGACGGCTGAATTGAAAACAAAACTTGCAAATAAATTAAAATTGTTTTAGGCAGCTTAACAGAAACTAAATTTTTAGTGTTGAGTTTAAGGCGGCTTAACCAAGACCTGAATCTTCTAGAAGATTCATTGGTCTTATTGGTAGACGGGTGTTAATCCTGAAAGGAAACAACAACAACAACAATAACAAAACTAAAATAACAATGGACATAAGAGAACAGTTAACATCCTGTTAAAGGAAAAGGGCCTCTTGACTCTTTGGGGCAAACCAAGTTAGTTTTTTCCTCTCCGAATCTCCTTTTTATCACTGAAGGGATGCTGTTCTACTTCTAGTAGACTTGTTCTACTTGTTGGCAATTAAATCTGCATTTTACCTTTTTCCGATGTGAATTGTCTGTGAATTGTTTACACCGACCAGTTAGCAACTGTGTTGTCCCTGCTTTAATGGGATATAAGGAAAGAAATTAGTTACATCTCGCCGATGGCACCTAAACTACAAGGGTAAGTCACATAAAACCTAACTCCTAGCGTGACAGCTAACGTCAGACGTTAAAATAGTGACTTTGACTGGACTGAACGTCTGACGTTAGAAATTATGCCGGACGTTAAGTTTTATGCAACTTGCCTCAGAACCCAACAAGACACAAGGTAAAAACTGAACCCTCTTCAAAGGTAACTGAAAAATGTTATTTCCTTTCTCCTTCAGAAAACTGACCGAATGGTCTCCTGTGGAACACAGGTGAATATGGCATTGGTGAGTCAACCTGTTGGTTTATATTGAACACTCATAATAGACGACAAACTGGGAAATGACTAGTGCAACAGGGAAAATACGTCGGTTAACAACCTCTTATTATCTTACACTGACTAACTTATTAACTTACACTGACTAACTTATTAACTTACACTGGTGCATCCCAGAACCTTGCTTCATTTCAGATGCTTGGGTCGCTGCATCCCCAGTTCGACTATCTGGCCTAGTATCTTTGATTTTCTTTACTAAAGAAGAAGGAATCGTTACAGAAACAATAACACAGGTCTAAACTAGTAGAGGGCTCTGTCGTAAATGTTGGCATTTGGCCTGTTCGCATTGAATCACGGGTTCGGGAGCATGCGGAGTGATCGTGTCCTATCTTCATCATCGTGCATTTGAATTATTGTATTTAGTTCCTAACTATTTGTACGGAGTGACTTATTCTTCTAAAGAAATAATTTGCAAGGAAATTTTAAAGAAGCACTTTATTTTGAGTGCTTGAAGTTTAATCAGTTTTAAAAAATTGCATGCGCTGTCGCTTCCTCACTTTTCGTGCAAAATCATTTCTTCAGGAAGGTGACCTGATGGTGTCACGTGGTACTCAAGTCAATGTGAGAGTCGTAAGTGTAACCGACGTTCTTTGATCAGTGAAATAATTTGTCAATTTTTTGGGTAGAAACCTTCTACAGTGGAACCTCGATTTAACGACTAGTGCCAAGGGACTGGGGAAATTGATTCGTCTCATTGAGGGTTCGTTATATCAAGGTTCTTTTCCCGGCATACATTGCACTATTGCTGGGCTGAAAAATATCGTTCGTTATACCGAGGAGTTCGTTATATAGAGGTTCGATAAATTGAGGTTTCACTTTATCGGGTAAAGGAAAAAATTGATTTTTTTGATCGGCTGTTCGGACATTATGCGGTACTGGAATTACCGCAGTTGCAATTGTGGTATTATACTACTACTACTACTACTACTACTACTACTACTACTACTACTACTACTACTACTACTACTACTACTACTACTACTACTACTACTACTACTACTACCAATAATAATAATAATAATAATAATAATAATAATGATAAAATGAAATTAGTTATTACCATCTTTCCTTTAACAAAAGGAACATAAAACGTTACGGATTTTAAATATCGACTCTACTATTTTCATTCCTTCTTAGGTTTTTAAGCCTGTGATACCGAGTAGCAAAGATGGAGTTATTCCACGAGTCCTCGATGTTCCCTGCATTCAAAATGACGGAAAACCCGGGAAAACCCAGTTGGTGTACTTACCACCTGACAGGGAGGTATCTAGTTCTAAACCAAACGAGGAACATCTCAAACAGCATTGTACTGAGGAAGACCTCCACGAACAGATAAGGATGGGTAGAGCTTTCAGTCCAATTCCGTCATCCCTAGTTGACGGTAAAAAAATTTCGGCAACCGTTGAGTCACTGTCCTCAGGAGACACCACGACCCAAAACGATGAAAGACACATTTACAAATCCGTGGACCAGGCAGCAAACGGAGTGCGTACCATTTCATCAGCTTCTTCTTTGGTTGCAGCAAACCCGAACGTATCGTCCGTGTCTAAAATGGCAAGTGTAATATCAACTCCATGCAGCTCGGGTAAACCTCCTGAAGCTCAGCTCTCAACAAGGATTACTTTGACCTCCAATGTTCAAACATCTCAACATGAAACAGGTATAACGACGTCCAGTGTACTGCAGACAAATGAAAGCCAGCTTTGTAATCACGATGGACGTCAGTCCACGAGCTATCGTTCGTCAACTACGCGAGGAATCTTGGAGAATAAAAGCTCCGTGATACGCACCTCATCAAGACGCTCATCCATGGCGGGCAGCATTGAAGCACCACCACAACTAATAAAGACGCCCGTGATACTAACATCTCCTCAGAGGCACGACCGCCCTCAAAATTCTTCACAACTAAAACCACTTTTACAAAGTGCAACCTCTACCGTTCCATCGCATCAACCGAGTGGTGTTCATAAACACTTTTCATCACCACAAGAATTGCATTTACCGAGTGCACCCTCTCGTCTTGTGCCCCAACACGAAAGTGGCATACAACAGCGATATGCACAGCAAGACTCACAATTAAAGAATGAACCTTGTAATCCCCCAACTGGTCAGGATCGTGGTATGTCTACTCGAATTGCACAAAACGAATCACAATTAACGAAGTCATCCTCTAGTGGTGTGTACAATGGTGTGCAAACAGAATCAAAGCAGAAAAGTATATCATCTCCCCCCTTATTCGCTCCGAATAAACGATCAGCATTAAAGAAATTGCAACTTTCCTCCAATATTTCTTCCAGTCCATTGTCAAGTAACGGATTAGGTGACCCACGGCAACAAAGTGAAACTCAAAACGCCCGGTTAACAAATGAACCGTCTACGCTTCCATCTCCTCAAGAGTATGGGTTATATAAACAAATTATACCGATGATACGATCGCTTCAGTACAGAGGTGAAAGTGCCCAGTTTAAGCAAAATACACCACAAGAATCACATCAAACAGATATTCCCTCAAGTCCTCGACCCCGTGAGGAACTTACTATTTACATGCAGTGCTTACCTGAACAGTCGAAATTTCCGAAGACGCCCTCTAGCCTTTCATCCGGTTGGAAATATGACATACATATGCAAGATGTGTTACAAGAATCTCAGTTAAGAAATACACACTCCAGCTTTCCATCTAGTCAATCACTAAGCCCACGCAACGAAAAATCAGCCGTACTAAGCATATGTTCTAATTGCCCTCCGCCTGACAGACCTAACACAGATGCAACGACACCATCAAATGAAATATTCTCAGAAACAGAAGCTCTTCGAGAAGCCACGCTGTCGACGCTTTCACCAGGTCTCAGTAAGCCTGCAAAGCGTCTACAAACACCAGGGCCTTCTACTAAATTATCGTCGAAAAAATTGAGGTCTCTCATAGTCAAGCAAACCGTTGCAGAGTCCTCGCAACAACGAACTCACTGTGAAGCGAATCCTTCGAAGTTAGTGGTACCCCACTACGTCCGCAAACTTCCCGCAGCTTCCGTGAAATCAATGGCCTCTCACTCGAATTCGCACCAAGATAGGCCAAGAAAAGTTGTTCATTATCTGCCAAACTCGCAGCAAGAATCTACTCCTTTTCGTCTTCCTAATCGATCCAACACAAACATTAACTGTGAAAGACCAACTGTAATGAGGCACGCCCCACCACGAAACATCCCCAAATTGCAACCATTGAGTCGTAAAGATCTTGATTTCCATGCAAAAGCAAAGAAAGGGAATCGTCAGCAAAACCAAAAATTGAAACTCAACAATTTCCCGGGTTCTTCCTCATCCTCATTCAAGCTAGTTACGGTCTCTCAAGCAAGTTATTTGCAAAGATCAGATGAAAAATTAACTGAATCAGTACCTTCCGATGAGACGGAATACCGTTTGCAGGCTCAGCAAATCGAAAACTCACCCTGGAACTTTGTTGCAGCGGAAAAGTCGATTTCGGACAGTTTTATGCAAGTGGCCGTGGATAAAAAATGTTTTTCCAGTGAAGTGATGGAAATGCACAGTCAAACTGGCATTTGTACGAATGCCACTAAAAAAAATGTTCAAGGATTTAATGGCCCACGTAAAATTCTACAAAATAATCATCTGCTTGGTGGGCACAAAACTGCAGATAGATATTCATCAAAGCTCGCAGAATGTGATCCAAGGATTAGCTTTCATAATGAGGGTTGTCCCTTGAGTCAGTAAGAGCAACCTTAAAAATCACCGCCGAACTAAGTGGTATAGTGTCGTTGAACATGAAAGGTACCGTACAACGTAAAAGGCTGCATCACTGCAACTCAGCCGAATTTTTTACCCAATGCATTATCCTCCTTGTAAAACAAAGGTAATCTTGGTCCTGTCGATAACCAATGGTTCAATTCAACTCATAAGCGAAAACAGAGTACTCCGTGCAAATGAAATAAAGCAATCAAGTGTACAGACTACACTAGATCGCGATGAACTCTATTCTTGGAGGCCGTCATCTTCATCATTTGCTGTAACGAATTCAACATTTCATTGCTAGTAGAAAAAAACCATTTAAAGAGGAATATTGTTCTCGAGGCAAGGCGAGAACCGGAGAGGAACAACAACATAAAATAAAACGTAGTTTATTTCCCACACAAAAAATTAACGACACTGAATACAATGATCAGCTGTCCCATGTCATTTTGCCATAATTGGCCCGTTTGATTGTGAGTAACACTTGGTGTGCGCTTCTCGAAAGAACTGAAACTCTTTTCGGGCCGAATCCGGGCACGATAATTCACACTGTATCTTGAAACCAAAGAAGTGCTAAGCATGAAATCGTGCTATATATATAAGTTAAACAAATCGTGTCTTAAAGGCATGTTAAAATAACAGCCCTCTAGAAACGTTTTTGGGACTTTCCAGAAACAGGCACCTCTTTTGGAAAGGCCCCGGCCAAACTACTGCGTTTTCATTCGGAGATGCACATTGTTTGATTCAATTTTGCGTATCGTTTGCAGTTAAACGATCGAGTACGCCGACGAAAATGGAAACTTTTGTTAAGGTATCGTTTTGGCGTTGACGGGTAAAAACATGGAAAACGCAATTTCCGTTTTTAGTCGTTTTGATGTGGAAGATAGAGTATAATGCCTTAAAACGTACCTTTTGGATGATTTTTTTTGTTTAGCCGGTGTGGACTATAAGTAAAACGTAACGCATAACGAAGTAAGCGTTTGGCAATTTTGGTCAATTGAAAAGTGAGACCATTGAAACGTATTAGTTTGAACGGGGCTATGAAAGTCGATGCTTTTTTATCAAAAGCACCTTCAGTTCGGAAAGAGAAACCGCAAGAATAGTAATACCAAAACGGGCATATTGATATACTCGAACTTAACAGTGATGCTAAACTAAAGTTTCATGCAATTTTTATAGGGTCACAAACTTATTACAATCACTATTGTACACGATAAAAGCATTATGTAATAAAATTACCTCTGTGCTTCTACATCAATAAACAATTTCGAAGTTTAGCGTTGTTTACAGCATCAGTTTCTCTGAAACCACGTCACATTCAAGATTATATAAATATCGTTTTCCATTTTCAACACCTGAAAAGTGGTGTCAAGTTTTGTACTTTTTTGTTCAAACTCCAACGGTTGAACCCACCTTGATGAAAATTTTTAAATTTTTTGATGCCTTCACTTGTCACGTGAACACAGTGACTAAACATAAGGCAAAATTAACACTTCAGGTGAAAATTGAATTTGTTCTAGCCAATATTGCCGAAGATAGTTATTGGCAATCAACCATATTTTCCAGATGCTCTTAAAACCGAAGTTTGAAAATTCTTGAGATGTCCAGTTACACAGTCTTACAGGACTCCGAATTCCCCTAAATATATGTAGAAAATGGCCTGTTAAAAGTCTTGATAGTTTGCTATGCCGTTTCCGTTATATCAACGGTTCCAATTAAGTAGAAAATACGAGTAGTTGATTAGTACATCGAAGGCGAAAAAGCTGCCGTAAACCGACTATAAGTAAAGATCAATGTAACTTGGTCGAATTAAGATTTATTAGACCGAATATGAACGTAAACTCGTATTAGAAGTTTTCGTTAATGAAGTTTACAAATTGACGTTTTCTTTCTGTTTCGCTAATGAGAAAACGACTGTTTGTCTCATGTAAATAACGGAACGGTCACCACGATGACATGTAGAGTTTTCGTCAGTATGTTATGGTGCCTGTATCTTTAAAGCTTTCTTTATAGTATGCCTTTAGATTATAAGGATTTTTGAACTTGTTAGATGCTAAGTGGTAGAATTTGAGCAAAATAAACGTAGGTGGTAACATAAAAACATGCTTCGTACTCTTAACTGAAAAGGATCATTCAGTTACCGGCAATGTTATAATTGGTTAATTTAAGGTTTTAATAATTTTGTTAACGTAATGTAGAATTAGCATGTATCTTTGCTGCCTATTTCTAACAAAGACATTATTATTATTAGAACTATAAATAACACTTTGAAAAACGAAAAGAAATCTTTGCGTCTTATTGGAAACCTTACAGTCAATCTACGTCACGCGTGAACTAAACCTCTAAGGCATCTGCTTAGCTTCTGATCTGCGTTCGCAGAGTGCTGGTCTAGACAGCTCATCAGGAAGATACTTTTGCTGTCGTTGTGGTGAACTGGTAAATTTTCGATGTTGAAAAATGACGCGACGAGGGTTTGGATGTTGCAACAGATAATGTTTGCCTTTTTGTTTCTGTACACGAGGACGCGATTTCGGCTGGTCGTTACAGCGCTCTCGTTGTCGTTGCACCGAACAGCTCTGAAACGTAACTTGTACATTGTTCTGCAAACCTCTCTTGCCGTCTGTTGTCTCTCTTTCCGAATGCGGTGTTGAGTTTTGGTGTGATCGGTGCTCAGAATCGGAGAACGTCCCTGCAGTATTGATTTGAGCTTCTTTGGACTTTCTTATTTGATCCAGATACAGCTGACAATACTGCGAAATCTCGAGCTGCGGCTTCCGACGGCAATCTGTTTGGGAAGACGGGCTATTCAAAAATTGCTTTGGCGTTTGGCAATCGTGATTGCTTTCCGCAGTTGATGACGGTTTACTAGATGACACAGTGCTGTTGTGTGTTCCTGACTCTTTTGTTGTTGTTTTGGCATCCTGGATATGGGTTTGTGAATGCAAAAGAAAACCTCGTTTGCTTGTTTCTGGATTCTTGCTGGGCGACGTGGCTCTTTTTGAGGTCTGAGAAGTAGACAGGTCTTGATTTACCTCGTAATTGGTTGTCGTAAAAAATCGATAAGTGTGTGGTGGCCTTTGTTCAGATGGCACAGATTGTAACAAGTTTAGCGAAGTTGAATTCAACCGTGCATGGGCGGCTTCAGGTTCAAACAAAGATAAACACGGTTGCTTGATACACTCGTTTTTATTACGCATACCCTCGATATGCATCCTTTCCGGAAATTGAGAGGATAGATGTTGGGAGAACTGAGCATCAGAATTCCGAGGCACTTCTTGTGTCAGCTTTCTATGAGGCGCTGGAGATCTCCTCGCATGCATTTTGGGGACGCTATGGGTATTTGACCACACTGAGTGCAGATGTGCTTCTTTTCCTTTTGGTCTAGTAAATGGATAAGGGTGGTATCTTGGTTTGGTGATTACAATGTTTGGAACCGACGTCTGTCTTGTTTTGCGTTCCGTGCCCTCTTGATCTTTGTACGATCTGGTAAGCGTCAGAAACCTCTCTTCCCTTGGACTGGTGTGGTATTGAGGCATCGCTTGATGTCTATTTCGAGAAACTGTACCAAACCGTGAGTGGTGGGAAACGTTTTGATGCCCCGAAGCACTGTTACATGACATTGTCTGCGAGGTAAAAATTGACTGTTCCTTTCCCTTGTATTCGGAAATCTCTAGGAATTTTTTTTCTGCCTCTCCGTCATCGACAGTGAGCGCATTTGTATGCACTGCAAAAGGAGGTGCAATTTTGTTTGTGCTCGTTCCATTTGCAAATCCAGCTAAAGAGTAATTTTCTCTGTGAGTAGACGTCTTTTCAGACACAGAAATCAAGCTGTCAGCTGTGGAAAGGTTCGAATGAGATTGCCAGGTAAATGTCTTCGATGTGATAGGAGTTGTCTGGAGAGATGCACTGTCTTTGATGAAAATAGTATTGTTGTCGCTTTGTTGCTTTGGGTCCGATTTGTTTTCCTTGGCTCTTTCTTTAAGTGCTATTATGTCCGATGAGTAAATTTGCTTTGTTGTTGAATGCACTGGGAAAACGACTTGGTTGGAAGTTTTCTTTCCTAATCCTGCAGCTTTGGCCAGCATAGATATTCCATCTAGAAAGCCTACTGTTTGGTCTCTTGTGGAGGTGGCTTGACTCACAACTGTGGAACATGTCGAAGTTACTGAAATGCATTGTTCTTGGCCATCCAATTGGTTTGATTGTGTCGTTAACCTCTTAGGATTAACAGTAGACGGAACCTTGGATTGAACTTCAGAATCGGCGAAAGGTGTTCCTTCATGGAGAGACAGACTCTTTTCTCTAGCAGTGATCACAAGGGAAGAATTTCCTAACATCTTTCCAGTTTGGTTATTCGCTTCAAATGTTTCGCTTTCCTTGAAATGGGTCACGGATGAAACAGACGGTAATACACTGGGTTGTCCTTCAGCATCAGAGGAAGGTGTGTCTTTGCTAAAAGGCTTCCTCTTTGTGGCCATGTTCGATGTTGTCCCTTTTTCTCCATTAATGGTCAAACGGCAAGCATTTTCCGTTAACCTCCAACTATTTCTCTCTGATTTTAATCTCTCGGGTTCTCTTAAATGATTGCCAGATGTGACAGTGTTGAAGCCAGCCGTGTCTGCAAAGCCTTCGTAATTAAACTTTCCGAAATTTTCCACAGCCAATGTCCTCCTCGTTTCCCCAGTAGTGGTCACATGGTAGGCTTTTCCCAAATCCATTCCAGATTTGCTGTCTTCGTTTGATGACTTAGGTTCATCAGTTCCGTTACGTTGATTAAGTGACATTTCTTTCTCAAGTGAGTTGTCATAATCTGTGTTTAACGGGCTCGTTGGTGAACATCCTTCGTGGGGAGGTAAAGATATATTTCCTATGAACCCTTCGCTACCCTTGATGTTGGTACTAGGCAAAGGCACGGATGGAAATGTACATGGCGGAGACAACTGAAAGCTGCTGGATTCTGTAGGGTTCCTAGTTCCACTCAGCTGTGTGCTGTTACCTTGCAATGCTTTGAAAGAATCTGGCAAGATTTTCTTCAGAACTTCATCAAGGACGGAGACAGGATTCCGTTTAGTATTTGAAGTAATTTCGTTTCTGGATGAAGAACTCCAGTTGTGAGGCTGAGTCAAAACTAAGGGAAACCGTTCACATTCTAAAGCTACCTGTCCAGGTGAAGTCTTCATTGGGGTGTGTGAGGACGTTGACATGTGTTTCGGCAACTCAGCAGTCGAAACCATGGTTTGTTTGTTTAGGGATGCGATGGGATTATGCGAAGCTGTGTCAGTCGATCTTGTAATCTGATTATCGTTTTCATAAGAGAAAGGCAACTTTTCATAATTGCTTGAAGCTCCTCCCCGAGGCACAAGTGCAACACTTAAAGAATTTGTGCCTTTTTGGTGTGACGTTCCTCCCGCCACACTGTGAGACGAGGAAAAGTTGTTTTCAGAGTGGAAATCGCCATCCTGAGAGAAAGATACAGATCGTGGCTGTGTACATAGTGATGATCCTAGCAGACTAGATTCTGTTGTTTTGATCTGTGCCTCTGTTTGTACCATGGTAGATGTGACAGTTGTTGATGAGGCCTGTAGAAGCCATAAAAAGGAAAAATGCAATGAACGCTAAACTAGGTCAGGATTCACAGGTGAATCTCGATAAAGTAAAAGATCGGGGGAAGGTTGGAAATGTCCCATTCAATAAAATGTTGAGGCTGTCCGTGAAAAAACACTGTGGGGGAAAGCAGGGAAGACTTCTCTCGGTTTCGAAGAGAGTTACCAGGGCATTGATCTTATCTATAGATGCTTAACACTGGGCAGTGATGGGGTAAAAAAAAGACGATGTTGATCACGTGGTTAGCGTCAGGGGCACCCAACGAAAATTAGGGCAAAATGCTTAAAAAGCTGCTTTCTGTTTCCAGATCGCTTAAGAGCCCTTTGAAGCCTAAATTTGTAAGATAATACAGTTTGATCTGTTAAGATTCCTTCACTGCAATTTTAAGTGAATTAAAGGCATGCCGAAAATGCTAGCTGACCGTCCTTTCGACATCGCCGGACATATTTGTCCTTCTTGATAATTTACCTCACTTTATTGGTCGATTTTTGCTGACATTCTCTACACCTTGTAAAATTTACCGACATCACAACAAGAAAGAGCATGTGAAAATTTAGTCAACATGCGAGGTTTGAAAGAATGAAGAATGAGATTGAACAGGCTTCAATAAATGCTATTAACACCAAGTTACAACATTTGCAGAAGTTTGTATGGCTGGGTAGCAGCTCTTGCCACCCAGCCATACAAACGTCTGTATATAAAATTTGGCGTTTTTCAAAAACAATTATTTCTTTCAATGTTGAACATTTTCTTCTCATAATTAGTATATTTACTAAACGTGCCAGTCTTTCAATTGATTGTATTTATTCTTGTGCCAATCTGAATAAAATTTCCACAGCATATAATGATGCTGAGGTTAAAGCCTGCTGACGTAAAAAAAGGAAAGCCCTATAGAACACTGCATTAGATTTCAACCTGCTTCTGGTGTGTGAGTGCTCCCCTGATGGCCTTGTATAGCATTTTTACTTTGTTTCGTAAGTTTCTGTTCTCCGCTTCCAATGTAGAAACACGTGTCTGCAGCTTTTCAGCCCCTTCAAGTATCTCTCTTGTGCGTAGTTTGACGAGCTTTCTGATTTCCTGACAAAATGTGAACAAAAAAGAAGTAGAGAGTGTTATAGTAAGTTGTCATCGAATTTCTAACGTTACAGGAAACTAATTTCATTTTTGACAAACCAAGCCGGCGGCTAGTCGTAACTCCAGATCCTTTAGATCACATACGTTAAACCTGACGAACAAGGTAGAAAAGAGCAGGAGGTAAAAATAAGTAGACTTTTCGTTCTTGGTGGAGTCAGGACAACGCCTCTCCTCAACTTTTCTCCCAGAAGATTGTTGAAACTTAAATATACAGATTACACTTTATAATTTTCCACGTTGTGCTATCTTTCTATCCTATTATTATAAAAATTGTCGATTACAAACAAAGAGGGGGAAATGAAAGTAAAAACTGCATGAATATACGGCGACATTTGAAGTAACGGTGTCGGAAAACGAAACCAAACGAAATGTGGGACTTCATCGCTAAGACATTCACCTTGACTACATTAGATTAGGGGAGATTTAGAACAGGAGATTAGATTAGGAGTCATTGGAGTTCCTTCCAATGTGCAGAATACCTACACCACGGATGTTGTCTTTGTTTAACGGGCGTGGAATCAAAACGTCAGGCGAGTGCTGCTCTGAAGTGGCTTGGCTGTCTACAGTCCATCCTTTGTTGTTTTCTAGTGATATGAAATATGTTCAACAATTATTTTTACAATACCTGAGAAATGAATGAATGAATGAATGAATGAGTGAGTGAGTGAATGAGTGAGTGAGTGAGTGAGTGAGTGAGTGAGTGAATGAATGAATGAATGAATGAATGAATGAATGAATGAATGAATAAAAGTTGCTGGAGTTGTTTGCAATTGCATTATTTCAGAGATTTTTCAGGTAAAACACATTAAAAGCATCATGAAGGATATGATGAACATAGCACGTGTGCAACTATCTGAGCATTTAGCAGAGAATTTAAGGCAAAACAAGATAGTAACTCATGCAGGAATGGAAATCAGCCCTCTCCCACTTGGCTAGGCCAGTGTCAAACCACATGTAATGTAAGCTGTCTTGTGGCCCGAAGGATAAATTTTGCCAAACCGTTTTGCACAGCCGGTTCTCAAATTTTTTCAGTGTAAGTGATAGAACTACATCAAGACTGGAATGTACAATGAGGACACAAGTGTCAGTCGCTGAAATTTAATTTTTAATCGACTGAACATACCTGATATCATTTGTGAGGCAAGAAAGAAAAAAGTCTCGTATCAAGAGGAGCACTGCACATGACATTTTATATAACAAACAAAAATACTTGACAAGGAAGGAGACAGTAGCCCTTTCTTTTTGTTTGATTGTTACCTCTGAGGGATCGGGGTTCCTCCTGTGTGACCTCGCATGGTACCATGAGTGTAGGACAGCTCATTGCTGACAGCCTGTTTGTCTCTAAAGGCTTGCCCTCTGAAGCTGTTTTCTTATCTGTACCCTGTTTGGTGAGGTCCTGGTGATCAGCTCTCTCCTTGTGCTCATGAGCGAGTTCGTTGTTCTTTTCATTCAAAGAAGTCTGGTCATCTTTTGGTGGCTGTGCAGCTTCTTTCTCAAAGGTCTGATTGCCTTTGTGGTTCGAGTGCTTCCAAGTCTCAACAATGCGCTGACAGCACTGAACAACTTCAGGGTGAACATGGGTTAAGTTCCAGTTTATATTCCTTTGAAAACTTGGTTTACTGGAAAGTTCTGTCCCCTGCTCATTGCCGTCTTTGTCTGAAATAGAAGAATTGTGGTTATCTCATTCTGTTACCGAAAAGAAGTGCTTTCCAATAAAACTGAACCACACAGTGAGAAATTTTACGTGTTTAACCCTTTATGCTCTGATATGAAAATGCATATACTCCTTATCGTTATCCTTACACTCCTTATGGAACTAGTAAGGAGAATTTGTCTAAATGTTAAGACATCTTGTCCTTGGTGATCACTGTCTTCATTTTCATCAATTGAACTCTTAAACAAGTAGAAATGGTGTAAAGAGAAATTCATTTTCGTCGTTGTTTTCGCTTAAAGGATTAAAATGCAAGTGGTTGGCTCCTTGACTCAAAAGGTAGAAAGATAATTTTCAACTGGTTTGGCCAGAAAGGGAACAAAATAGGGAAAAAAAAGAACAACATCACCCACCTATGACGCACATAGTCATAACGTTTAGAATTTTTAAATAAAACGGAACATATGATTTTGCAACGAACATTACTGCTTATTTGGCGCAAAATGGTTAGTTTTCAAATTTCATGATTAAATGAGGGACAAAAAATTGAGCGAGTGCACAAATGCTCCAGGCGAAGTAATTTGTTTTTGTTGGCCTTGCTGACGCCAATTTGCCCAGTTCAAATCTAGTAGCAAAGTTTACTTTCCTGCTTTGTTTATTTGTTTATTTATTTGACTGACTTTTTTTCTATTCACAGAACAAAGAATGTGAATAAAATCTGTACCTACTACTTGTTTTCACCGCCTCGACCAGCCACAGCTACCTGCGCGTGGAACTATTGTTGTATATAAGCTTTTTTTTCTGTTTGAATAAATTTGTTGGTGTTGGCGATTTCTAGGTTTTTTTAACAGAAGCTAAGAATTATTCACTCACCTCCAAATTCTTTTCTTGAATCATTCAGCTTCCTGAAGTGGGTAGTAAAATAAAAACAAAGTTCAGACCACATGTGTATAGAGCTTTGCTATGTTTGCTTTAAAATAATATTTTTCCGGTTATCTATCAGGAATGGCATGCAAACCTTTTCAATAGTTCTAAAAGGCAACGTCGCACTTCGGGCCCGGCGGGCTCGCACGGACCGGAGCTTTAACTACCCCAGGCCCCAGCTGTTCAAAGAGCGGATAACTTTACCCAGTGGATAAGTCACTATCCAACGGGGCAATTTTAGTTCAACTTACACATTTGGTCAGAGTTTTGCAACGCCACACACTTTATTATTGATACACTCTTGCACTTTTACAAATCATAGGGCTATACAGAGACTTTTCCACATGTTTTATCCACTGCATGGATTACGGTTTATCCAGTGGATAAATTTATCCACTCTTAGAACAACTGGGGTCTGTTCTGTAGCATGAAATAACTAGGAGTATTATTACTCTCCCTGTATTGGATGCTAATCCACTGAAAGTTATCACTGGCAAGTTTTCACCAGTGCTCATTTATACGCCTGGGTAGAGAACGTGGAATAAAGTTTCTTGTCTAAGGAAACAATACTACATTCCAGAGATTTCAACTTAATTTTAATCAAATTTAATTTTAACAAAATACCATTTTAAACAGGAACAGCTTACCTACGCTTTGGTGAAATTTCCAAATCATCCATCTTTAAATTCTGAAGAAAAGTAACAGGGGAAATACGTATTATATTGCAAGCTAAGATACAGCCGGCTGTACACGCGCCTTTGGATCTGAGCGTGCACTATTTTTTGTAGGTGCACAGCTGAAGTTATAGCGCACTCGTGTCCCGGATGTTGCTTGGCATTACGTTCATTATCATTTACAAGCGCCCAAAAATGCTGAGAGCACGGGGCGATTTTAATGTTAAACATGTTTTAGGGAAGACGTAATTAACGCGGCATTTTTCGAGCGACATGTGCTAGAGAAAAAATTGGAGTTTGGCATCGAAAGAATGTGTAAACAGTCCAGGCCGGTAGCAGTTCTATAGCAAACCACGATGAATTTCTACCGAAAAGATCAGTTTATTGTTCAGATTTACGAAGAACGAAGCCACGGCCAGAATTTTTCCCCCATCCGGCTTAAAGCCTAGAAAGAAGCTCACAAGAAGTTAGCGCAAATGCTTTGCTCCAAATATTAAAAAATTTAGGCCTTATGAGTACCTGCCAAAATTAGTCCTTTTCGTACGGCAGACCAGATGCTGTTATTTATGTCAAATCGATCGCGTCCGGTCGAAACTGGTCGACACTGTCAAATAGACGAAGCAGATGTTTTAAAACAAAATTAAAGTCGTCTGTTATTAAAACTGAGAAGAATATGACAGAATACATATAGCTGAACCAAACGTTTATTTTTTAATTTTCCTTATTGAAATAATACCATTTGCGAGAATTCACAAGAAACAGATGTTTCGAAAGCGAAAAAAGAGGCGTTTGTCATTCAAATTGAGATGTGTAGCAAACTTCTATAGCTAACCGCAACAAAAATTATAGTGCGACTTCAAGTTAAGGTCCGGCCGAATTGATATACATATGTTAAAAGCACTAGCGTAATTTACAGTACTAGTGAAAAACGAATTTCTCATTCCTCTAAGTCTAGATGAATAACAGAGCAAGCATGTTTCATCTAGCTTATAACCTGCAAGAAATATTTTTTAAGGAAATAAGCTGAAAAATCGCTGATAGCTATTGATTGCCAGTTTCAGTACACGTAAATATTTTGTAATTTACTACTTTATACATCCCTGTTACATGACCATTCAACCAAAGCTTACTCCGGTGGACAGTTAAAGATTTCCTTAGTACCACTGAATTTCAACAGAAATGTAGCGATTAGAAAACTAACAGTTTACCTTGGTAAAAAGAGACCGTCTTCCAGTCGAAAAGGGACGACAGGAGAGGGCAAAAACGTCCGGTATACGGCTTGCGTATTCACTGCATAATCTGAATGTAAAATCCTCCAAATCTTTCTTTTGTTCAGACTACAATTTTTTGTAGACAAAACTGTTATACCTTCAACTTATACATCTCGCGGCTTCGTCATAGGCTTGTGTACTTCTCATCGAAACGGGTCAACGTTTTGAAAACTAAATTTTATGAACACAGGTGAAACGAAGAAAACGTTAATACCCTTGTCGCCAAACTTATTGTGACGTATTGTTTGGATGGATGGATGGATTGATTGATGTATTGATCGATTGATTGATTGATCGATTGATTGATCTGTAGATAAGCAAATCGTTTTCGCTTGTTCAGTGGCTCAATTTCCCGTTGTTTATAACTTCTGACTTGGCAAACGTTATCACAAAACAAAACAATGAAAACAATGACAATATCAGTCATATCAAGAGTCGGTGAACTATGATAGTCCGGGTCAGTGCATAGCATCGATCGTGGCTTCGGCGATCAATCAAGTCAATAACCACAGACTTAATACCATCTACTGACAACTCACAATACACTTGACTCTGATGATGACTTCCGTTCAGGTTGTCGAAAAGTCAATCAATGTTGTTTCCATAAAAAGTCCTTCTCAGGACTACACGCAACCGGACGATGATACCCCGACATGCCTCCGACATTAATGTATATCAAACATTTCAAAAGCCGGTAAAGTATTGATCCTCCTGACGAGTGTAGTCCTGAGAAGGATTGTGTATGGTGACATCGACTGACGTTTCGACAACCTGACAGGAAGTCTTTACGAGAGTCAAGTGAATTGTGAGTCGTCAGTAGATTCAGGCCCGTAGCAAGGCTTAAATAACGGGGAGGGGGGGGGGGGGTTAGTCAAAGCCCCACCCCCTCCTGTCAAAATACAGACGTTAACGAATAGGTCATAAGGAATACAAAAATTCATGTAAGATAGATACTAACACTATTCACAATGCCACAGTTTGTGTCGATTTCGCAAAAAGGACACCTTTGTGGGGACATCGTTCGTTGAAATTTTCCAAAAACCTGCTTCCTGTTTGCTTTTTCGCCAACAAAGTTGTTGACAACATCCACCAGATTTATAGCAGCAGCTTTAAAAAGTCTCCGTTAAAGTTACAAGGTTTGTTAAAATTCAAACATTTCGACAGCTAAGCTACGAACTCCAGACCAGTTTTACCTAACCCTCGTAAACGTTTACGTAGTTTGTCACTCGATTGGTGAGATAAATCAAATATAATTTGGTTCTTTAGACGTGTTTTACAACAATGGGCTTCAAGCTTGCAGCAAATTCACAGCAGTCGCTTAGCTATTAATTACAAGGGTATTAAGGTCCTTCACAGTCTTGGGTGAAGGAAGACATTGGTAAGGAACCTGGGCGACTGAAATGTGCGGTGGGCTAGCTGGTAGATTTTTGAAGCCCACTTGCCCGGTGGCTAGGGATTCAACTCAACAGATGTCGAACCCTGTTAAAGGTTGTGAAATTGCAAAAGGCACTTTTAGCATCAGCATTCAAGACTGATTGTTGCACATTAATTTGATTTAATTGCATATTTTTTAACATATAATCCTACGTGTCAATCATCAGTCATTGATTTATAGAAACATAAAACAACAACAGCTATATACAAAACACATAACTTTATTGTTTGCCGGAAAAAGCAAAGCCGCAGCAAGGAGTAGGCTAGACCGAAAGCCACCCCCCTGATGTGGCTCGCGGGTGGGTGGGTGGGTGAAATACGAAAGCTACTAGGCTAAGATCTACTGTGATATGGTAATTGCCCTGGGTTCTCACGCAACACGCGATCCGCCCAGGTAATGATGAACCAAACTCCCACTACGTATTATACAACTATTGGACGGAATCCAATACCGTTCATTAATTGTAATGTGTTTTTTTAACTTCCAAAAATTCTGGAAGGGGGAGCTCGAGCCCCTCCTGCTCCCCCCTGCTACGGGCCTGAGATGTTATGTATCTGGTCGTTGTCCTGATTGGTCGACGAACTCGCGATGTTGTTGGTCGTCTGTCAGTTAAGCGGTGATGTTATTGGCTTCGAGGACTGTAAAACGTGATTGGTGCGTTTCTATTCTACACTGGAATCCTGGCACACAGCAATTACAAGCGACGCAGACAATAATGCGAAACAATTACCTAGACAATATTCAATTTTATTATGATCTTCTGATTAGCATTTTATTCCCACTAAAGTATTTTTATTGTTTTTATTATAATTTCTCTTTTTCACACTTTTCGTAGTATGTATTTTAATGTTCGCGCTTTTTATTCGTCTTTTGTTAGTCAATTGTGTTTTTGGTCTATTCTTAGTAAAATTAGTCGGTTTGTCAAACATTTCATTGCTTACATCACAAGAACATCTGCCAACAAGCGATTGACGGGGAAAAGAATTCCATTCGCCGAGTTTAGTTACATAATTGAAAAGAACTATTCTGACTGGCAAATTTGCAAATTTCAACTCATTTAGCGCTGAACATCGCATCCATTATATTGAAGTAGATACCATTGACCCAACTGTTTTTCTATTTAGCCCTTGCCCTCTAACTATCCTTTTTGTTACAAGAAATTTCGTCAAACAACTTCGTCAAATTATTACTTTGCATTAAATAAGTAGCCATATCTATGGGAACGAACCAGTGAAATTTTTTTCAAGATAATGAACCTTATTTGGCATCTCTCTTCTTTTCAGCGTTGTATCTGGTTAGATTCTAAACGAGTTTCACCGAGATATGACATACAAGGACTAATTCTGACGTACCTCTCATTTAATGACTGTTTACTTCGTATTACAGTCCAAGCTGAGAAATTACTGAACTGTAGTTGGGATATTTCAACACAGCGGTCATACTACAGAGCCCCTCTTTCCAAATTTGATAGGTGTTACAAATTTGGAAAATTGCTCCCCCTCCCCCCCCAAAAGAAAATATGGCAGCAAACGACATTCGAAATTTTGTGGATAATCTTGGGGAATTTCTATGAAATTCTCTGTTGGAGTGCAACCAAAACAGCGAGTATGGAAACAGAAGAAATATTCTTTTTAGTTTAACCATTGAATAGAAATGAATTGGAGTCGCATAAAAACATGTTAAAAACATGTAAATCGATCTATCTTTGTTTTCAATTTTGAAATACTTCTGGGTGTATGAATTTTAAAAGCCGCTTAAACTCGAGAGTTAACTATTACAATTTTGCTTCGTTTGTTCAATTTTCTTCAATATGTAAATGTAATTACTTGCCTCAATCCCCTACACAATATAAAAAGGTTTTATTAGAAACTACCGTCGTTCAAATTGAAGGCGCTAGGCTTTTGGCGGCATTGAGTGCTTTATTCCGAATAAGTACTAAGGATTACAGTGGGCCAATCGCTGCAAAGCTGCCAACTACAAAGTCATTGCACTGCTAAATCAAGATTTGAGTTAAGATATGACCGAAACCGCTTACCATTTAAGAGTAGTTTTCAGTCGAATTATACTAAAACCAGTAAGGTCCTCTTCAAAGGAACTTTATAGTTGCGAGTTGCGAGGCGAAAGTTTGCAACGCTAGCCTACCACATAGCTAATATTTTACAATTGCAGAAATGGTTTAATTTTTCTATTGATTTATCAAAGCGATATTTTGTAATCAGCCACAACAGGTTTTGAAACTTCTAAACCAGTAACAGTTACAACAGACGTGAAAAACAAGTTGTTGGTCAAACAGCAACATGGGTATTAGTCGGCTTGTATTCATCTTTTTAGTTAGTGGTTCATTTATTTTCATAGTTAGTTCATTAAAACTCTATCATTATAGGTGTAACTGTTAGCTCTTTCCATGGAGTAGCTATGAAGTTTTTTATATGGAAAGTGAAGGTATCACTGAAAGTATCACAAATGACCGGACCAGTTTACTCTACATGATAATTTCACGAATTTTTCCCACTTAGTCTCCCTCCAGTTCCCTCCTCGTAAGCAATCACAGTTATCACAAACACCCTCTTTATGCAGGCTCCTGCTTTATGTTGCCCCTCGATCATTTCGATTGCGTGCGAGTGGAATATTCAACAGAGAGCGAAAGGCAAACGGCAAATTCCCTAGCTTAATTGCATGTTGCCATGTACGTAATTTGGGCTAGATGTCAATGTTCGAAGGAATATTTACTTCTTACTTTTTATCTTTTAAGCCCATGTCTCCCTAATGTGTTCCAAATATACTGCGAGTCTACAATTTTTTTCTTCCTTGAAAGAAAGAGGTTTGCCGTCAGTGTGTTGGTGAAAAGAAATTCGACAGTAAAAAATGTAATGGGCGTTCCCCTGGCTTACGAGAAAAGTTTGAATGTCTGCCTTCAGCTCTACTCAATCTTTGATTTTTCTGTCATTAAAGCGTAATTTTCTTGTGTTTCTAAATGTTATTACTACCAATGCTGAATAAATAGTCATACCTCTGAAAATAGCGCCGAAAAATTGAAGCTGAACTGCTACCAAATTAACCAGCAAGTTTCTATCGCCAAGACGGTGGAACTATAAAATAGACGGTATGGGAGGTATCTCTACCGATAAAGGTATGCCCGTCTCAAGGGTAATATTGCAGATTTCTACGAGCCAATGAGCGCGATGCCGCTAATTACATAGCGGCGATCAATTCAACTATGGTTTCCATGCACGTGATAACAGCGTGGTATATCGTCATAGACAAGCCGCCGATCGTCTCAACCCATTTTTGTCGAGCAAAATGTTAAATGAAAAAGTTTGATATAGTCAGTTCATAAAACGTTAACTTCAACATTTTGAAACGAACAAGGTGTGATGGTTTAACTTCAAAACTATTTTGCATTAAAATGTTTGAATGTTTAGCTGGAGAAGAGACACCCTTCTTAGGTTTACTTTTAGGTCGTCGTGTTTGTCGTTTTATTTAAGAAGTATATTTGTTTTCAAGGTATTATTTCCTGCGTGGCCATGATTCTGAAGAATCAACTTTTGTGGTTTACTAAGCCGATAAATTTATAC
Organism: Siderastrea siderea; assembly: GCA_964030785.1. NCBI lineage: Eukaryota > Metazoa > Cnidaria > Anthozoa > Scleractinia > Rhizangiidae > Siderastrea > Siderastrea siderea. The sequence goes on from OZ034973.1 coordinate 6,061,123, forward strand.
GACGGTTACGCCTTTTTTCGGGAAAGTCTGAAATCGTTTCTGGAAAAGTCTAAAATGTCAAAAAGGTATTGAGCAGTTCCTTGAGATAAAAAGAATTCAATCGATTTGCTAGTATTGCTAATGTCTCTTATTTTCGGAGTATGTGCTTGTTTGTCTCAGTTTCTTCCCCATCACTTTTCTCTTTTTTGACTGTTTGTTAATTTAGGAGGACATAGTGCATGTACGTTTGATTTTCTGCAATCTTCCCGATAATATTGTATCAGTTTATCTCAGGCAGCCTATACTGTAATATTTTTATTAATATTTATATTATATCTCATGAAAAAATTCCTTACATGGAAAGGGTACATTAAAGGTTGGCGTTGTTGCCACTGTTGTTGAACTCGAGAAAAAAGTGCAAACTTGGCTTGTAATAATGGATGAGTCAAGTTAAAAAATTGAGAAGTACGAAGTCTCCAGTACAAAAGGCAAAGTTTTGTTATTAGCAACACGCTCAATAAAAGAGCAAATATTCATAAGCTGTTATAAGAAATTCGGGCATGCTAAATTTGTGTTATATGTCACAAAAAGCTACTGTTTTCAGGGGCACCCAACGAAAGAATTTAGCAAAATACTTCAAACATCGTTTTTTGCTTTCTTAGATTGTCTGAAAGCTTTTTAAAGGCATATTTGTGTAAGCTAAGAGATTGTTCTGTTCGGGGGTTTTAGCTGAAAATTTTGGCCACAGAAAATTTCAGGAAACAGAATCCTACAAGCCGCATTTCCGAGCTGCTAATGGTTGTCTGATAATGCTAGCTGACCTTATTTCGCACTCTAAACGACATATTTGTCCCTCCGAAAACAGTAGAAACTAATAAGTCCTCTTGTTACGAAAGACCGAGGTGATGTTTCGCCAAAGAAATCTCTAGTTTTCACTGCAATTCGATCCGAATATCTCAGACGATTTTAGGCCTTGCGAACAGATTTTCCACGAAACGAACCGTTGCGTGCCCCTGTGTTTTAATGTGTCTGTGATCACATAATCTTAAACAAGGAACCATACCTTTGGAAAAAACAGTGGAGTCTTCAAACGGGTCTGCTACGTATGTAACCACTAAATTCTCGTCAAGTGGTGAGTCTCGGCACCACTCACTGGTTTGTCGTCGTGGTTTTGCTGTTAAGTATTTTAATATCAGCTACCCGCTTCGAAAAAATGGCGATATTTCAGGGCGGTATCTTGGCCTGTTTATTTCCAGCAGATCTGTACTACCTAATGCCATCGGCCAATGGGATCAACACCGCTAATTACAAAGAGGTGGTCTATTCAATAAAGATTTCCTTTGACGTGATACCAGTGTGGGATGACGCCGTGAGCACCTGCTCATCTCTAGCCTGTTTATGTCCGTTCAAGCTCAGTCCTACAGATTGCCTTTGGCCAATGGGAGCAACACCGCTAATTACAGTAGGGTGGTCCATTCAATTAAGGTTTCCCAACACGTGACACCAGCGTAGTATGACGTCTTGAGGGTGTGCTCAACCGCTGTATTTCTTTGACGTGGGAGAAGTTGCAACACAACATATGATAAGGAAGTAAGTTTCTAAAGAAACTGTGGTGCTGCGTCGCTGGGAAAGTGAACATAACAATTTGGATTTATCAAATGAGTTGATAAGGTGAATTAGCCACCGTTGAGAAATTGAAATCTGACGTTTCGAGTGCTAGCCATTCATCAGAGCGAACCAAAGTCGATAAGTCATGGTAAATGTTTAGCTGGAATAAAAAGCTAGTGACGTTTTGATGGACCCAGGGCTACTTCTGAAATATTGTGTTCAACTTTGAAAAAGGGTACAAAAATTTTTGAGTCACACCCCCGCCCAGCGTTTCGAGGACGTTTCGCATAAAATTAACATTCATTATAACGGTAATTGCACTCAGAAATAGCAAACTAAAGGCTATGAGCATCCAATTCATTCGAGTGCTAATAGAGAACGAACAAGTCAAATAACACAATCTCCCACAGAGTTTGTGACATTACGACAAGAAAGCCTCGTTTTGTATATTTTCGCTGATTTGTTCGTTCGCTCGCTTGTTCGTTATTTTATTCATTCATTCTTTCATTCGTTCGTTCTTTCCTTCATTCATTACCCCGTTCATTCATTCCTTTGTTCCACTTCCAACTCTCCAAGTCTACCGGTGGTCTGGAGTTTCAACGTGTGACGTATAAGGCATGTTCAGTAGCCAATGAACAAACAAGTCTGGGTCAACGATGTTCGTAGCCTTTCACACGCACATGACAGGTTTGCATTTGTGAGTAGAGGTGAAAATGACACGAAAACGCTTTTACAGACGAACATATTGGGCATTTGAAAACACAGTAATGCGTAGGGGGCCTGACTTATTTCGTTGCAAAGCGAAACAAGTAAACAGCTGCTAACGCCAGACTTCTTCGCCGGTGGGTTGCCCACCAAAGAGGTTCCTTACGCGTCTTCGTTGGACCTAACCTTCAGAGGGTCCACAGTGGCAAGTCTAAGTACAGTTATTTCTTGTTCTCCTTGATCACTTATCACGTGGTTTTTAATGATAATAGGTTGCCTATCAAGGCTTAAATTAAAGCTACGGAGTTACGACAGGTGAAACATTTGCTACAACAAATAAGTAAATGCCAAAGTAGTCTGTCTTGTTATATTTCTTAGGAGAAGCCAATATATTGGCTCCTCCGATGTAGACCTTCTATTACTCCTATATAGCGCACTTATTAGTTTGAAGGGCATGTAAGCGTAATGGAAAGTGTCAAAACAATGTTTTGTCGAGCATTGATAAGGATTTACGATGTTCAAGTCGATTTTGGCCATGGAAACGCGTGGCATTTAAAAATGGCGTCTTCTGTAAAGAGTGACGATCTCGTTTCTCGAGTTTTGGCTGTGAATGATGTTGATTTGAAAGAAATCGAGGGCCACGAGTCGGAGAAGGTGAACAAGACTTCGAGCGCATGTGTCCCAATCCAAACAATCGAATTGAAACGGTTTTATGGCAAAATATGGAAAGAGAGGGAAGGCGACGCCATAGTTTAGCTTGTATACAACACAAGCGATCCAAATAACGTCGGAATTGTACGTGACAGTCCGTCTGTGAACGCCATTTTACGATAAAGATGTCTTTGATATCATGTTCACACTGAATTGTTTCTTGTCGTATTCTGCAATTAAGATTTTATGCATAAATTATAATTTCCAGAAAGAAGCACAAAACACCGTTTGTAAGCCTTGATTTTAAGAATTTTCAGCGTTTGTGTCGTGTAGTCTACGAAACAAGTACTACACACATAAGCGATGCACCTTTGTGATCGCAAAACGTTAGTGTTTACAGCAAGAAAATTGGAAAATAAAGATATTTTCTTCTTATTAAGTTAATAATTAATAAAGATAATTTATGCGATAAGTTAATCATTAACTTCAGATGAACGACAATTTATTGACGATTAAGAATATATGTAGGTCTGTACTGTTTGAGTGAAAAGAGCCTTCATATGAAAGCTATAAAACACATCAGTTTGAAAACAAATGTTCCCTTCAAAAATTACCCCGTAAGAAATGAGTTAAACTTTTGAATCCAATGTCCGCTTCAAGTGAGCTTCACTGAAACACTGCCTTCAGTGCGACCATCCATTAATACGACCAACTCGTTACTAAGGTCACTTATTCTTGCTTCCAAAAAAGTTTATGCAGTCAATTTTGTATTTGACAAGTCTATTAACCTGAACACCGCGTTAATACCAGCACATTTTACGGCCCCGTCGTTGGTCACCAGAATGGATTTCCTCTGTATAATAACAGATAAAGCAAATGTCAGGTTTTGCGTTTCCAACGTCCTAAACTTTAGAATCAACCGGGTATAGAGTAGTATTTGTTACCCATCATGAAGGATTTTTTCATTCGAACACTCAGGTAATTGATAGCTAAAAACGACTATAAATAATTGTCTCCAAACTGCATGGTGGAGAGAGTATGTCTGGCGTCAGATAGGTTAACTTTGTTTAAATGCAAATAATTGAGCAAGTGAAACTCTTTGAACACAGTTTGTTTACCTCTACAAAAGCAGTTTCCTAAACCGTTTTATTCAGTTTTATGACCACGGCTAATCAGTAATTTCTTTTTTGCAATACGAAAAGGCAACATAATACCTTGTTTAAACAGTGTCTGTCCGGCGAATATTAATTTCTTGAAAGCAGAAATTGCAATTTGTACACAGACGTCAGTCTATTAAAATATACTGAGGTCGCCTAATATCTTTGCGTAAATCATTATTTTTATTACATCGACAAATGTTTTCACTTTATACTGAAAATATCTTCAAAGCTGCTTATTTTAAAATATTTGTTCAACAAGGAAATTTGGAATTTTGGGAAAGGGCAAGTGAATTGATGGGCATCTTATTAAAATTTAGCATGAAGCAATCATTATGCAATATGTATGTTAAGGAGAAGTAAGGTCGCATGGGAACAGGAAACCTTTGTTTTTTACTTGATTGTCTTAGGTTGCAGGCTGGCTTCGCTCATCAGCTCCTAACTCACGGCAAAGGCACTCGAATATAAGCCACATAAAAACCGGCTCCCATATAAAAGGGAAGTCCGTTTGTAGGCTATGGAGGAAGCGCCACTGAGGACAAATAAGAATTAATAAATGAAGAGCCTCGCTTTATCGATCTTTGTCCTTCTTCAAAAATAATAACAACAGAAAAAAAGGTATATAATTGGCTATGATGAGACGGTGCGAAAACGCCTGAAACTGGTTTTGTTGATGATAACCGTTCCCTTAGAAAAATTGTACTCGAAAATGTCGAAAATGTCGCGGGTACTGATAGAAAAAAGAGTAGAAAGACGCTCCAAGTACTTTGTTCTAGAGCAGGAGAAATATTTACCTTTCTGATCCTCGTTTTACTTAGCTTTCAAAATTGTCGATCCTCGCTGAAGATATTGTTCCTGTTCCAGTCTATTTATCTTTTCCGTTTGGCACCAAAGTAATGCTAAGCCGTCACGTCATCCGCCTTTCAATTACCACTTGGCAGAAAGCCGGTGTCTTGGATTAATTAAACTTTATTATGTTTTTAATAGCTGGCTCAACAAATTGAAATAAGTGGAAAATATTATTGGTAAGGAAATAAGCTCCAAAAGGAAGCACGTGCTGGTGATGCAAAGTACGGGCTTTACACAAATGTTACTAGTTTTAGTCATTTTTTGCGTTTTTTTAGCAGTTGTATTTTGAATTTACTTAATAAGTGTCTCCCGAAAAGTATACATTTTCAACTTGGCCAACACGCACTAATTATTGTTCATAACCGGTTGGTAAAAAATGCGCTCTTATTTTTCGTTGTTTCTGTTTTGCCACTGCCTTGGCGCCCCGGCAGCAGGGCTCGGATCTTTCACGACTAAACTGGTGATTTTATAGTATGCACAAGTTCGGAAAATTTGTCAACTACAAAACCAAAATACTTTTCTGAATCGCTTGGCAATTCTAAACAAATGTTGAATACTTGCAGAACGTTTAAATAAGCCTCTCCGTCGAAATCCTTTAAAAATTTCGGACCACCGGGCATTTAGTCTTGAAGGATCCGTGCCTTGGACCAAGGGAACTGTCTGTAACAGAGAGGTGTTGGTGTTAGGAAGCTTAAGCAACCACGGCGGCAACGCCAAGGAAAACGTCACTTTTAAAATGACTTCCAAATATTTCAAACTTCTTCGCGATAATTTCAACTCGTTCAGTCTGTCTAATGTAGCCGAACAATCCGGGAGCTGACCCCCGGGGGGGGGGACTCCCACTTGAAACTGACGGGGATGCTCGTCGTCTCGCTTAGGGGTGTAAATTGCAGATTTTGGTCTCGCTTAGGGTTTTCAGGAAGGAAAGCCAAAATTTTTACCCATACAGGTATCGCTTGGGGTTGTGCGAAAAGAAATATCTATATGAAAAAACCAGACGCCGTCCGCAATCTTTGGCGTCAGTCTTTAGCGCAATTAAAATCACTGTAGCTCTTATTTGGTTGTCTGTTTTAGCATGGTCTCCTTTAGGGGTTAAATAACGCCTGAGCCACGCCCAGATTGGTCTCCTTTAGGGGTTTAATTCTAATTTTCCGACGAGCATCCCCGTCAGTTTCATATGGGAGTCCCCCCCGGGGAGCTGACTCTGTAAGGACGGCGTTACAGTTCAGGTAGAAAAAAGAAAATTCACCGTGGTGTATTCACGTTCTACATAAAACTTTGAATTTGGTCATTTCACGTTTTAATTGTTGTTTTGCAGAGGACAGCAAAGAAATGTACCAAAATCTGTATTGCACGTGCAGAGTCACTGTTTTGCTGATTAAACCTTTTGTTTTGTGACATTCTTGTCAGCCAAAGAGACGACGCGGAGGACTTCTGTTTCAATACCGTTACTTCAATGGTCCAAATGTGCTGTTTAAAATTCTGTTTTCAAGTGAATCATGAATGTGATCTGTGGATGAAAGATTTTATACATGGAAGACCATTTACTTGTATACGCAATTAAAACAGTCGCGAGAAGAAAGCTTAAAAAAATAAGGTTTGAAAGGCATTTGATCGTTTGTGTTTACTGAATTGTTTGAAACTTCAGAGTTTTTCAAACTTGTGCCTTTCTTTCCAGCCCATGACCCTAACGTATGAAGACTACAGTTGGCATCTCAATGGCGTGACCTCTAATATTATATCAGAATAACGACTGGAAATGACCCGGTGGCGGCCTTGATAATCGTACTGCTTTATTTTGTTATCAAAACACATCTATGGATGTCAAACTCATTTCAACAAGGGCGAGTTTACACATAGTGAAGCAGTTTATAATTCGTGACCCATTTTCTTTTTTCAAACAGTAATGAAATGTCTAAAACTGATCATTCAATCTGGACCATCAAAATGTATCACACAACACGAAAACGTGAAATATAGGAGTAAATAGTCTACCATTTAGTACTCGACAGCAGTGTAGTTATCGAGTTCCCTCTCTTCTGTTAGGTCCTTAGTTTTGATGCCTTCTATCCACACGAGAACACGAGAACTATTCAGTTCCGAGATAATGTATCAGTTTTTGTAGTCGTTTCCCCTGTTTCAGGTCTTATTAAGGAAAGTAAATTCTTCGTATGTCACCTCCCTAAACGGAGAAAGATGCTAATATCATTGAACGCTTGACACAATATTGTGAATATTAGACCATTGTGTCACATTTTCATGCTAATTTGGGCATTTAAAATTTATACTATCTACTTCAATATTGAACCATTATTGCATTACTGGTTGCAATACTGGCTGCGTTACTAGTTGCAATATAATTATCTCCTTCAGTATTGCTACCCCTATACCTGCCGTATTATATTTAGTACATTTCGGAGTTTGGGATTTTATTGTGATGCCCCAAAACTAGAGTTTGCTTGTGAAAGGTATCGGGAGCAACAGAAGCTTAATTGCAGGGGTTGATTTTGGTCCCCCAAAATTGTCTACGTCTTAAATATTCAGATGAAGAAAAGTAAACTGTGTTACACTCTTTTTTTTATAAGAACGTCTAATTTTTGGGCTGAGGCTGAACATTCTTATTTTTTTTTACGATTTGAGGCTGAAAACGTTCTTAAGATGTTTTTAAGTTACATGTTATAGTATTTCAACTAGACAATGCGGACGTGACCAGGAAACGTATCAAAGAGCATTGTTCGCCGAATGTGGTGTATCAAGTTGCTTTTAACATGCTTGCGCGGCCTTTTCCCTGTGATCTGGTGCCCGCGCGAACAATTCAAGATGTCGCGTCAACCAACTCTTGGTAAATGTTCAACATAGTGTATCATGCAAAAAGAAAACATTGTTATTGTTAAGGTATTTCCTTTTAGGCATTGAGTTAATTGTATTGTTAGATCACGCTTTTGCAGTTATTTATGCTGCTCATTTAACAACAAATTAAAAGAAATGGGGGGAAATAAAAACGTTCTCCGACTCACAGCCTGGGGTATGTTCTTAGCATGTTCTTAAAATTTTGGCAAATCTCAGCCTCAACGTTCTTATAAAAAAGGTTCTTATAAAAAAAAAAGAGTGTTTCTTACACAGTTTTCCTAAAAGGCTCTAAAACGATTTGGAAAAAAAAAGCAACAACAATAACCCCTGAACGACGACGACGACGACGACAACGTCAACAACAACAACGAACGGTGTTTATAATAATAACAACAATGATAGCCTTAGTCTGAAGTCAATGTGTAGTTAGCACGGAAGTGTTAACTGGGGACACGGTGAATGAAAGGAAAAAACACTACAAACTGAAAATAGACATTATTAAAATCCTAATTGGTGGCCCTTAGAGCTATCGTGTTACAAATCCCTCTAGTAGTCAGACAGGAGGACTTGAACCGGGACCACCGGATTGTAAGTCTAACTCCCCAACCACTGCGTCTACGTCTTTTGATTACTTTGTTTTTCCTTGAGTACCTCCGCTCCTAATCATTTACACGTCAATTCAGTCTTAAATGGAAAATCCCGTACTGGTTTATTCTTAATTCTTTAAATAAAAATACAATTTCTGCCATGAATAACATTTCAACACAGTTGGAATGAAATGTTAAACAGAAGAGATTATTCAGTGGCTGACTGTTATAATTACCTCCGTTGTTTATAAAAACGTCGTAACAGACGTCGAACTGTATAATATATTTACAAGTCACCGTGTCAATCAGGTCATGTCAAAACAATATCATACACCGGAAATACGTCATCAGGTCATAGTATATTGCGTTGGATGAAAATTCCTGTGGTCGCTGAATTATACCCATAACGGGAAAGATTGGTTTACTTAAATATCGATTTCGCATCGCGTAAAGGTCATCAACTATAACTTAAAAGAAACGCGTGGATTTTAAAGGGGACCTTTTCTAGAAAAGTTTGGAAATTCGATTGTCTTGTTTGCCGACTTTTGTAAGTACATCGTACTTCGAAGAAGGCGAGGTTAGTGCAAGCGCTTTAGATTGTTGTGATAAAATAATCATGTTGTAAATATATTATAGGCCAATTTTCTTTAGTTAGTGGTATGTTATTAATGTATACAATGCAGTATAAACGAAATTTGAAATTGAAAGCTGAAAGCGGCGAGAATACAAACTGCTAACCTCACCGCGATATATCAGGCGCCATGTTGAGAAACTGCAGACTAAACAATTCAAGCAAGTGTTCTTTTCTCAAGCACTTTAGAATTTCGTGCCATGATGCATGCTGAAAAGCTTATTTGAGTCCTGATAACCCAAACTATCACGGCAAACACAGAGAAGTTTGAGTTATCGAGGAGGAAATACACAGCCACTAACTGTCTGTTACTGTTCGGCTCTTTCATGTATTAAATGTCGAGGCTGGATCGCTTCGTAAGTGATTTCACTTTTTACATTGAGAATACAAGCCCGGGATACAAGCCAAGTGAAATCACTGTCTATATGGTATGATGTTGTGAAATAAAACTCGCGAAACAAAATTACTTTCATGCTGTAAATGTCATGAATGCACTCCCACGTGGCTTGGTCCTGCATCAGTTTAGACGACTCATTAGTCGACTTATGCAACCCATAGAGCGGAACCTGCTCGGAAAACTGCCCTTTGGTTCAAGTTAACCTTGTATAACTTAACGCTTTTCCGTAAGAATTTCTGAGATTGTGTCAGTGAGGGGTACGATTTTAATCGCCCTCTCACTCCCTAAAGATTAGGGTCTGTGGATGAAACCTTGAGTGTAATCATTTAAATGTAAGCCATCTAGCCGTATTTTCCTGTGTAACACCGTATACGTTCATTTATACACTTTACAAGGTGGCCCCTAACGTTTGAGTCGGTGGGCGGAACGCAGTGTTACAACTAAGAGCTATCGAGCAGTGCTTTCCTATGGTGCTGTTTACCATGCTGCATGAGGTGATGCTAACTTTTGAGTCTATTGGCGCGCCGAACAATCTCGTGACCTGTACAAATGAGAGGTATCGAGCAGAACGTTCCTGTGGTGTTGTTTATTACGCTGTATAAGGTGACTCTAACTTTTGTGTCTGTGGACGAAATTGTAATGTCACTGCACACATGAAAGCTATTGGCGATGCTCTTCTGTATACAATCAGTTTTCTGTCAAATATTTCTCCAATTATTTAAAGGCGTGAAGCTTTGACAGTCTTTCAGCGTTCTAAATGAAGGCCTCTTTTCTCAGGTTCAACTCCACTGAAGAAGTGTACCTCGTTTCCTAGTAACGGTAGTTGAAGGGAAGCTCGCATATGCATTTGAATAATTTCACCTGCCTGGCGATAATAAGAAAATAAACAAATAGCAAACAACAAAACAAACAACAACAATAAAACCAAACCCAGCTAACACTTGCAGCACTTAAGATAGTTCTCCTCAGTCAGAGCTTTAATTTACATGGACGCCGTCAGCCGCGAAAAAGATAGAAGCCCAGACGTCAAAATAAACCAAAATCAGTGCGTTGGATTCTGGTATAAAGGGATTAAATAGGTCACGTACACAGTTCCAAAAATGTATATCTCAAAATCGCCGAAAAAATGTACTTGAATAGCGAGCGCAGTGGTTAGACAGAAACATATCGCGCAGCAATCGCAGTCTTGCGAAACGTGTATAGCCTTGGTCCGTATTCATCGCGAAGATCATGATATATTAGGATTTCTAAGTATGCCAGGATCTTGCTTGAAGCTTTATTGAATACTATCTTGAAATAAGAAGAACAAAAAATCGCCAGATAATGGAAACGGAAGTAATATAAATTTGAGAGACAAAACTGAACACCGCTAAAAACCGCAAAGCGCCATCAGAATAGTAACTTTGCTTTCTGGACCCACCTGTCACGAAAGCAATCCTGCAAGCAAGCTGCAATCTACTTCCATACTGGTATTAAACCTTGCATTTTATTTCCAAACTAGCTATTTGAAACGTTTCGATTTGTGGAATCTTCACATCCAATTTAGCTGTAATTTTGTTTTATGTAGCAATCTATTAAACATGAAAACAAGGTCAGCAAAAATTCCACGTTTTGGCGGGACTCTTTCCATTTAACGTTGAATTATGCAACTGCTACGTCTCTGAGTCCTGGATTTTCTCCTTTTGTTAATCACAGCCAGCGATAATACGAAACCAGGCTCTTAGTATATGTTATAGGACTGCATACTGTCCAATTTGGGGGATAACTGGATGATGACAAATCCAAAGACTAACGAGGCCGAGTCCAATTTGGCAGTAGGAGGAATTTTTTTCCAGTTGTTTCTCAGATTGGACATTATATAGCTCTAGTATGTGCTAATAATATCGGGGCTACGTGCTTTCCGCAATTTGGGAAATAATTGGACAGTAGCCTGAATGGGATTTCAAGCTAGCAATATAGCTAATAAACTCAATTGACCCTCTCAATACTCGCAGGATCTAAAGTGACAATGGAAAACCTAATCGCAAATTTTATTCCGAAGGAAACAGCAAGCAAGTGCGACTCTCTAGCTTTCACTTGAATATTGAACGGTCAAAATCAAAGACTTCATTCACAGACTCAGAACATCTTGCAAGACTTCTATTCACTGTGATCTAAATAAGAACAAGTGTTTCGCTACCAGTTTTGCTTGGCATTATGAACCCTGCAAAAACCCGTAACAGTTTTTGAGAATTTATATTTCCGACGCTACTTTAGATCAAAGACACAATGCCCTTTGGCGTGTCTCTTTCGTTGATATTAAAAATAGAGCGCCCATCAAGTGCCCCCAAGGGAGTGACATTCCTGGCGCCCGCCAGTGCGGCGCCATATATAGTAAGTATCAGTTATCTTGAAGATCTGATATCTTTGTCATGCAAATTGCCTAGGAATTCGCATTGTTTGAAATTAAGACTTGATTAGTCAAATACTTTTCGCGTCGTTGGCTCCAAGAGTGTACGTAATATTTTGTTGATGTTCGCTGGTTCACTTGAACTTTTGTCACATGATCGACGATCGACACGATCTCTTTTTAGGGTGCCTAAAAGCTAAAAACGCCGTCTTGAAAGAAAATTGGGTTCCTTAGAGTAGATAGAACGGACTTCAGGTAACTTGAGATTTATATGTGCGTTTCTTAAACAACATACTTTGTTTCAGTCGATTCCTGTCAGATTCTTTCACGAATAGGTTGAAAATAAGTGGTTTAGTGTGTTACAGGTCTTAAACTACCCTACGATCCGAAGCTATCCGAAGTTGCGACGGACGGGGGGTTCATGAATGATTCCTCAGCAGCGGTTTGTAAATCAGAGGTGTTTCTTGATTTTACTTTCCTATTCTGTTTGTTTTATGTCATTCACGTCACTTTCTGGATTGAAAAGTTCAACAATTGTCAGCCGTCCCTATGTGTATGTTAATTTCTCTTGAGCTGTATAAGCATTTCGTTCGTTAAGATTCTTTACAAAGAACAAAACCTGAAAACGCCTTGTTAAATGCCTTCCTTCGCAAAGCTACTCAATTGAAAACGACGAAAAAAATGAAATTGAAATTTTATCTTGCTAAACTGATCGAGGAGCCAACAGCGCCACAAGAAAATGCTGGTCACACTTTCATATTTCACCAACAAAGTGAGAGTTAGAATTACATAACGTGCCCGGAGATTTGAGTCCGAGAGAAAAAGGTGCAATTAATTGTTAACACGGTACTACTTTCCCTATTGAACAACTTGTCAAGAAAAGCGTCAATTGACTCACGGTAAATAAGACTATACTTAAAGCTTTCTAGAAATCATTTTGAAATCCATTCTTTCGAGTCACCGAATCACTTTTCTAAAGAGTTAAGACGCACAGGGATCATTTACTTGCATAATAGCCGTTAAATAGGTATTCAAATGTCGTTGATCTATAGACTGTATGAATCGCGTGCGGAAATTAGCATTAAACAAGTAAGGTGAACTGGAAAAAAGTAGCCATTGTCAGCTATTGTCTTGTGGTAAACAGATATTGTGCTGTCAAAAGATCTAAGATTTATGATTAGAGTAACTTGACAGTTTTGAATAAATTATCATATAATATGAACCAAATTATCATAGCACAGTTAATTGTTTGTGGAATGTCTCGGCTCAACGTAAGTCGGTAAATCGCACTTTCGCTTACTGTGAACGTTGTGCCCAGTTCGTTTAGTTGGAGTCTAGTGTTTATAGTGGTAATATTTGGTTTAAAAAAATTCATCCAAAGGTAAGTCATGCTATTTGGCATGTTTCATAATAACGATTCTTTCTCGTACTTTTCCGAGAACCGATTTTCAAAGATGCGAAACGAGATGAATGCGAATATTTCGCCACGAGTCATTGAATTTAACTATGTACTTCGTATTAACTGATGACAGAAATTTTTGAGGAATTTGTGTGTTGAGTCATTTTAAGCTTTCAATCTTAGATCGAGAATGAGTTGTACCCGTTACGTATCCGCTATGCGTTATCGAGCATCGACTAACTTACAAACTGGTCAAAGAAACTCTTATTTGTGGTTTAGTTTCCTATAAAAGAAGTGACCCTTTTTTTAATTCTCGATTGATAGATTGGTAATCCTTGTGGACTATAACATAAAATTAAGTGAAATATGCAGGTATGGAGAGACAATCAAGATTGTTCGAATACACCCTCGTCTATCTTAAAAAAGGTACAATTGTAAATCGGTCTAATGTCGGGAGTCTAAAGTGCAAATGAAAGTTTTTGAACAACTTCTGTGTTGTTGCTTCATCTTCATTTGTTTTGCATTAGCCTTCTTAAGAAGTTAAGAGTTTTAACTTGTAATGTAAATAAAGTGCAAATCTTTTAAAAATATGAGGGAAGGAAGATTCCTCATATTTTTGAAAGAATCCCAAGATGGTCTTGGGTGGCTTCCGTGTTGTTCAGTCGTGCTTCCTACATAAGATTTTAGTTACTTCCTCAAGTTAAAATTGGTTTTCAAGGATGCATTCTGTTCTCGAAAATGTTAAACCCGCAGCTGGCTAAAACTACAACCGTGGTTAAATTGCAAATCAATATCGAAGCTTTTGTTATGGTTATTAAGTTAGACGTACTTTGGCTTTGCATACGTGGCAAATGTCGAGATGTGCTTGATTGTTCGTTTACGCGGATACTTAAAATTTCCGGCTTAGTGAAACAGAGATTTAACAGATGTTTGAAGATGCTAGGAATTGAATTCCTGACATTAAACAATTCTCCCACCCACTGTTTTTCGGTAAGCAGAGAGTGTTATATCACCCGTTGCTAACAAAATATGCATTTTCACAGCTCATTGATCACAAAAGAGCATTGTATCCAACCAAACTTAGGTGCAATTTATATATCACATTTCATTTACGATGAATGTAATTCAAGCAGCAAAACACCGGCAAGAATCGTGGAAAATCAGAGAACTAACTGTATACAAACTTTCAGCCCGCAGACCCTCTCAAAATTGTTGTTGTTTGTTTGAACAAATTTGCATTTCCTCTGGATGTGCCACGTCTGATTTCGGCCATAGACCTGTTACAGACGCCGAACTCTTTCGCACGGTACAAATTACCTATGCCAGTTTCGAGATTGGTCCCGCTTGAGCGACTGGTGAATTAAACACCAAAGCGGGCAACTCTGCCGTGCGATGCGACAGTGTGTGTGGTAGAACAGCGTATGAATTGTGGTTGATCCTTTGCTGTGTGGTGTAACAAGTTCTGCCTTTCCGAAAACATTCGCAGTGTACCTCATTAAAGCAATTTAGATCCTGTACACGTACCATTCGAAAATGCTTTCGAATTCTTCCAAACTCGCTCGAATGTTTGCATCAGGTTATGTAAACACAAAGCAATTTTTATTTCTTTTTTACTAAATAATAAAGCGAAACCGAAATGTTACATTAGGTCATAACCATGCTTACATAACTACAGCTGGTCTAGAATTGGTCTCAATTGGAACACAGGGTTTTGCCGTTTAGGCGTTAAAGAGGCAAAAGTTAGATCATTTGGTATATAAATATGCAATTATATTCCTCGAGGGGAAGATGCGGAGGGGATGGCCCGACCTAACTCAGTCAACAAGTATTTTATCGTACCACTATTTTTATACCCGATTTGACTGAAAAAACTATGAAGAGATATTGGAACACTCGTTCAATGTTAAATGTTGCGCGTGGTGTTAAATTAATAGATGACGTGTACGGTACTGGGCTGCTTTTTTCGAGACCAGCTCACGTCAGTCCGTCTGGCCCTACACATGTCAACTCGAGACTTTTTTTCTGTTTTCTGCCGTCTTTCGTTGATTTAAGCAGAAAGAGTTAGGGTTTCGAGCGAGGGGTAGTATCCTCTTTGCGTTTTTTAGTTTTCAGTTCTGGTTTATGCTTAAATTTGTAAAAGTTATTTTAAAACGGTGAGGGAATATTGTAAAGTGATATTGTCCGTACCTCGGCTCTTGAAATTCTCCTCAAATCAAGTGGGGACGTAATTATGAGTGACAGTGCCAAAAAGGAAGCGTTTTAAGTCCAGTTTATCATTACGTTCTGATAAATAACGGCTTCCTTTCTTTACCCGCTTGAAGTAATAATATGTCTCATGTCATTTCTAGGCCAGTACCCACGTG
Organism: Siderastrea siderea; assembly: GCA_964030785.1. Lineage (NCBI taxonomy): Eukaryota > Metazoa > Cnidaria > Anthozoa > Scleractinia > Rhizangiidae > Siderastrea > Siderastrea siderea. The sequence goes on from OZ034973.1 coordinate 6,076,688, forward strand.
ACGGAGTCACGTGACACAAGGGTAATGTAAGGGCTCGGTTCATTATATCTTACCTCCTACCATTATCATAATCAAGTCGTCTCGCAAGTCGTTTACAAAGACGATTTTGAAAGTTGCCAGCGCAGTACCTAGGCGTTCTCTTCCAGTTCACTTGTTGCGAAATGTATGACGTCACCGACTAAGACGGCCGGTATGCCATTCGGTGACGCGCCAAGTCGAGTGAGCGGGAAGAACGCCTGGGTACTAGGTGGAAAAGTTCCTTCTTAAAAGCACGAAATTTTGCCTGTACAAACGGTCTTGGAGCTTTACTGTTGAAGCTACTCGGCTCACTGATGTTACAATAAGGATCGGAGATTACCCTCCTATCTATACTCTTACCTTCCAAAACGAGTTTATTCTTTATAATTTATTCTCACTTTTTACAGATGATACTTACTGACGTCCGAGAAATGCTTTGAACGAACCTGAACGTGGCTGCAACGGAAAGGAGATCTGCGGAGGTGTTGGAAGAAAATGAATGTGACCCCGGAAGTATTGGAACGCTTAAGGCGACTTGCCAGTTTAGTTTCAAAGAAAGGAAATACGCGAAAGAGCGGGGAAGAAAATAAAAAGGAATTTGATCAAAGCGGCAACGAACATAACAAAGTCAATGATGCTGCTACCGGCGGAAGTTTGTCAGGTTGCAAATAAATAAATAAATAAATAAATAAGTAAATAAATAAACTAATTTATAATTAAATAAAAAAATGAATGAATGAATGAACGAACGAACGAACGAACGAACGAATGAATGAATGAATAAATGAATGAATGAATGAACAATTTAAAACAAAGAAAGTTAAGAAAGAAATCAAGACTTTGGCGTTCTTCATCAAGGACCTTGAGCAGCCATAACGGCAACATTAAGGAAAACGTTTTCACTAAAGATAAATTCACGTCCCTTTAATTTACTTTGACGTGTTCCATTTCTTCTCGTGTGAAATGGTTCTGAGGGACAGCATTCATGGTTATTTTTTAAGGAATAAACTCTGTTGCTAAGCCTTTGTTAATTAGCGTTGAGCACCAAGCCTCCGGCGGAATCGTACATTGATCTACGCTGATCAAGGTGGTTGATTAGCCAATGACAGCCAATGACATCATGGCTTAGCTGACATACGGCTAATAATATCGCAACTTAATTGACCCATCAAGTCAATAACCGTGGACTAAATACCACTAACCGGCGATGCAAAATTCACTTTGACTCTTATAACGACCTCTGCACAAGTTCCGGAACGTCAGTCACTGAAACCTAAAGTCCTTCCTGGACTGCACTCAGCTGGACGATTATACTTAACCTTCTTAACTGTTTATTACTTGAGGAACTTGGAGGAGATTTGTTTCGTTCTTGTGCAAACGTGTTGTAGCATAATAGTAAGAGGTCAATATGGAAGTTAATCATTGATTTTCTGAACTTCCTCGTAGAAGCAAGCGGCCGATTATCGCCTGTGTGGAATGGGGCCAAAAAAGATGTGACAACATTAGGGAACAAACTAGCAAAAGATGAGGGTGAAATTAAGATGGATATGGACGTCTTTCGCCAGGTATGATTCATTGGTATGAATCATGAGATTTCTTATTTTTTATTGATGCTAATACAGAAATCTTGCACCTGTTCTTACCAATCCCGATGCAAATACTCGAGTATCTCGAGGTTTCGCGGCTTCGTGCTGGCGTCAAATTGAGGCTACCAAATCCTGACCTCTCATAAGTCAGAACTAGAAAAATATGTTTCCGTGACTACTAGTTCTTACTCATCTGTTACCTTGAGTACATGATTATGTTCCCATTATTTCAAGACAAGAAATTCTGAAGAATTTACAGGCGGCCGATAGTCTCTCACCCCCCTCCCCTTTTCCTAAGGAAAAAAGGTTTCTTTAAAAAAAAACAAACAAGAAAAAAACTTTCGTAGTTCTTAGTTTCCGGTGACCTGTTATGGACAATTTGCACTTCTGGTATGTAAGGAATTAAATGTATGTAAACATATTACCGGTGACAGATGACTATTCACGAAGAGAAATGTCGGGTATTTTACAGATAGGTTAACTGATAAAATCAATATAGCAACTTGGGAACTTTGTTTTGTTTGTTTCGTTGTAATCAGTGACCTCTGTACGAGTTCTAGCGAGACACTTTTCAGAGAGAGAGAAAACCCTGTGGCTTTACGTGGAGAAATAAATCGTTCTTAAACCGTGATATCGTGAAGTACGGCCCCTAGGCATTCACGACAAATGTTTCAGCCTTCAGGCAAGGGCTCCATTTGGATCCTAACTACATGAGTACGGCTACTTGCAATCTATTTTTATAACAGTGATGCAATTGTTGTTCAAAGGTCCATTTTCATTTGAATATTTAATTAGTCTCATCACTGAAGGCAGCGAAATTCAGATATTCACGGGAACCCAGTGACCTCTTTTCCGAAATCGAGCAAATGGACACTATAATAAAAAGAGAGAATTGACTTGAAGATTCAAAGCTAGCAAAACAAGCTATGATGTGCAGTTGTGTCTGTTGGCCGCGTGGGACTAAGTTAAGCGACGAGCGACTACTAGCGGCGACGACGAAAATGAAAAACAAAAAATGTCCATTTTACGAGTCGGCACGACGTGCGCGTGCGCACGAGGCCGCCTGATTAGTCTTTTGTGAATTTATCAGTAAAAACTAGTCAATTTGTAACATTTGTGAGAAAAATTCTCCTAAGTAGCGCGACCCAGACCTTTGGCAATGCTTATATGTATTTTTCTTGCTCATAGATTCTAAAAGAAGTGATTATAAAAAGGACCTTCGCGATAGAAAAAAGGTTAATGGGAGATTTTGAAACGTTGAAGAAGCAAGTCTCTGATTTGGAAGTGGAGAAGAAACGATTGCAATGCTGCTCAGAAAGACTACAACAAACCTTGAATGAGTTTTCTTCCAAACAAGAAAAGGTATGCTGACATGATTTCTTCAACTGATTGTTCATAGCAGTTGAAATAACACTGAGGAATCTTCAAACCGAGAGCGGAAGTCGCCAAGAAATGACAAGAGTTCATAGAGTTCTCGCTGTCATTTGACTTAAAATATCACAGTCTATAGGCGACCCAATGATTCTCGTGCGCACCATGTTTAGACCTCATATAAACGCCGTATCGGCCACCAATAAATTTTAACAAATTCTACTCTAAATTTCTGCTCAGTGAATTTTCAGTATAATTCTATTTTTCTAAATAAGCTTCACACAACAACGTATCCTCCAACAAAAGTTTCCATTGTTGAGCACAAGAAACCAGTGAGATAATTGCCAGACAGGTTTGAACATTTTGCCAGCAATTGTTATCAGGTTTGTTGAAATTCTTCTTTCGGTTTTTTCCCATCCCCCAAACTTTGAGGAGAAGGAAAGGCAACGTTCATATGACGGTAATTAAATTGCGGCCTCAATGCTATTCCCATTCTATTTCTTTTGGGAACTAAATTGTTTTATTTAGATGGGCTCAACTTGGATTCCATCAGATATGCTCAATTGCTGGTTTATTGCCTATACCGCGGCTACTCTTCGCAGAACTTGTCCATGTCCTCTATGCGTCCACACCTGATCATATTTATGATGTGAGTGGAATGTTTTGAAGAAAGAAATCCCGTTTTCGCATCATTCCAAGTTTCTGGGGAACTCTCACCTTCCCCCCCCCCCTGACCCAACATTTTTTTACTTATTTTCCCTTAGAGCAAAATGTTGGGTTAGGGGAGGGGTAGATGGGCAGTTTCCCTGAAACATGTAATGATATTTCCCACAACTGCAATGTTTTCTCTCAACAGCAAAAGGTGCAGATGATTTCTTGTGGAACACAAGTTGACATGGATTTGGTACATTCCTGTTTTATTACTATCATCTGTATTTTATCTTGTTTATTGGCAGTTGGTAGGACCTAGTACTACCTTCTGGACACGACAAACCAATGACTTATCATACAGAGCTTACATTTGATTTACAACTACTTCAACTTTCCGGTTCATAACCCTGGTAACGATTGCGTTTAAAGCCTGTTTCAAACCTCATGTTACCATAGTGCTGATCTGGCTTGACTGAAGCGCGACTGTAGCACGACTTTAGACCTCGAATTTGAGGCAGGCGGATTTTAATAACTGTTCCAAAACATTACACTTATCAGAGTTGTGCCAATACCGCAACTTTTAAAATGAATTTTATTAATTAATTTCGGCACGGCGGTAGCATGACGTTTGAAACTACGTCGTGCTACTACTGTGTAGCACGACAGAGCCGAGGTACGTCGTACCGCTTTCGAACTTATTGATGTATCGTGCCCGGCCTAGCATTAGCATCATGTCAGGAACGGGCCTAATACTGACGTCAATCATTTTTACAAGAAGAATAAACCGTAGTCTGAAAAAAAAAACCAACTGAGAGAAAAGGAATCGAAATCCACGAATCAGAAACCTCTGCGTCCTGACACCCCTGCAACGACAATCGGCGGTTCTTTTGACGTACAAAATAAAAGCAAAAATTTGTGAAAATTTGCACCAGACCAATAAATAGTGTTATACGAAGTGAGGCATTTTTGACGTTGAATATTTCTCCTGTTCCTAGGAACAAGAAAGAGCCTTATCTCCTGAAATTTCCAAGCCAATAAAACCAACTTCTATGCCTGGCAAGTCCGTTCACGCCAACAAAATGCAACACTCAAAGATTGTTAATTGTCACCAGGCCATAACAGCTGATTCTGAACAGGTTGTTACTCTTGAAGTGAATGTAAACACAGAATCGCTCGAAGGTGTTAAGATGGATGATCGTACAAGATCCTCCGAATCTAAGCCGACTGGTAACAACACTGCGATCATTACATCACAGAACGCTCCCGTCGCTACGCAAGATGCTGCAAAAACACCGAAGCAAGGTGTAATTGAGGTTTCAATACGTCCTTCTTCTCAAGGACAGCAAATAGCCGGGGAGAGTTTGTTGACACGAGATCAACAAAGCGGGCTGCATGTGCGAGACTATCACTTGGCAGAAACTCCTTCACCTCTGCCAACTCATCGGCCTCCCACGGAGTTTCGTGTTGAGGTATCTCGTGCAGGAAATGAACCAGTAAACGTATATCAGCAGCCGCGGAGGCCTGGGATGTTCCAGAATACTCAGTCTCGCAGACCGCCACCTCTAAGACCTAGAGTTCCAGAGGCAACGTCTGTTAATTCACCTATAACAGGTCAATATCAAAGGAATTATCCCCAGATGCCAACGGAATCGCCTCAACCTCGTCGACCGCATTTTTCCTCATCTAAATGGATGTCGCCACAGGCACAGCCACCCACTCAACAAGTACAATCTTTGCGAGCTAGTGGACCCAGTGGTGTACAATTTCAACCACGTATTTCGGTAAATCATGGTCCTTTACATCCGGCTAATCGCGGTTCCATAGCCGCTAATCCTCGTTGTCCTCCAAATGTGTCTTTATTCCAACCAACCAAGAGACGAAGGGTTGACGAGCGTTCAGGTTCGGATGGTCTCCACATGCATGTTGTGTCCAGTAACAGTAACTATGTGATGCATAACTTTAAGGTCAACAAGTCTCCTTGGGCTTCGGGAGGAGACCGTGGTCGGCAAAATGTGCAAATATCTGGATCATTGCTTGGGAAACAAGCATTATATACTGCAAGCCCATCCAACCAGCCTCGAGGTACATATTTAAGTCAAAGTGCTCCAAACATTCTACCTGCTGCTTATCCTGATCAGCACCGTTTTCATGCTCCAGAAAAGGCTCCGGATCGCCCGCCTGCAGGGATCGGTCAAGGTCAATTAGTGGAGAGGGTATTTTACCCTTCAACTGGGCCGGCGCCAGGTGGCAGTGAACATCACAACAGTCAAAGAGTAATGGAAGCCCAGCATGGTCGCAGCACCGAGAAATTGAATGCTAATAATCAGCCTGCTGAACCTAATGGCACGATTTACGTCGTCCAAGAGTACCAGGTGCTTAACGTAGCTACGATCATTAGATAGACGGTGCCCTCAGTTTAAAATGATATGAGAATCAAATTTTTTTCGTGCCTGAGTTGATAAACAACAACGTGCGTAGCAACCCCTGGGTTATAAGACATTTCACTTCACGGCAAATTACCGGTAAACATTTCCTCATTTACTAGATAAACTCCTTTTCCAAGAGTATCTTAGTAAATAATCCCCTCCGGCGGCTGGTAATCAGGACGTGTGGGAATATACTGTAGCCCTATATACTGTGTACGGGACTATTTGCTGTCCAACTTGCCTAATAGTTGGACAGTTGTTTGAATGGGATTTTGGGCTAGCCAGATGATTAATCGAGGCGATTACATTTCTTGCCAAAAATCCCATTAAAGGAGCAGTCACATTTTTTCCCAAATTGGATAGCACGTACCCCCTTGCACAGTATAGTTAACACGTTATAGGGCTAGGTACTGTCCAGTTTAAGAAATAATTGGATTCAAAAAATTCCTCTGACTGCCAAATATGACCCGGCGTAGGCCTTGTCTAATTTGCCAGTCCTCGGAATTTTTGGCATCCAATTATTTTCCAAATTGGATGGTAAGTATGTCTGTTACATATACTAATTGAGAAAACAAAGCAACAATGATAGTCAAGACGTAATTGCGGCTAAGCAAATGGAATTTTATTAGTTTATTAGTTTATTATTAGACTCTAAAGTAAAGACCTGAAATGAGACTTCCTTTCTTTGTTATAATATTGTCGATAATATCGACAACGGATTTCAAATCGGACGGGGTATTTTGACCAATATCGTCCGATTTTGTCGCACGTGTTGAATTTCCTGCCATGAGAGCGGGCCAAAATTAATCAGTGGGTTGTGTGAGCTAATAGTTTAGTGGATGGGAGCCATTCACGGTACATTCTACGTCCACAACGCAATATTGCTCTCTCTCTCTCTCTCTCTCTCTCTCTCTCTCTCTCTCTCTCTCTCTCTGTCGTAAGCGACGTCTTCCTTCAGCGATCCTCCCTACAAAATCCCGTTTGAATAGGTTCTCAGCCAAAGCTCTTCGTTTTGAATGCCGTTCCTGAGCACCTTTTTTAACTCCTGCAGCGTGACCGAGTGGTCATGGCACCGGACGTGTAGTCCGGAGATACCAAGGTCAAGTCGCACTCTCACCGCTAAATGTGAAGCATTTTGTGAAGCCCAGAGTTCAACACTTCGGTTACGCTTGTAATTAGCCAGCAGGTCTGTCTCCTGAAAGTTGGATTTCTTGACTTTGTTGTGATTGATTTGTTTTGTTTATTTTTTTCGTTGTCTCTGAAAAGCCCCACACGAGGAGTGGTCAACTAAGTAATTACTATTAATTCCAAGGGTACGTGGTCACTTACAGTGGATTCAAATGTACTCTATTTTTTGTTCTCTATTTTTAAGTGAAAGTGTCTTTCTCTTAGGTGCCACGAAACAAGAGTGCACCACTTCAGCCAATTGCTCCAGCATCCCCCGCTGTACCAAGAAACCCAACATATCCACCGGTCCAGTCTCCTGGGATCTCGTCGACAGGCTATCCTCCTGGAGACCCTAATGCTTGCAGCGTTCCTCGCAGTGTTGCAAATCAGGATACCACAGTGGTCGTTCATGACCACCCACAAACTCAGTTAAAGTCTCCTCCAAAACCTACAGCGTCCATTGTAGTGGTTCAGGACGGCATCGTCCTGTCTTGGAACATGCAACTTGACGACAAAACAGCAAAAATTGAGAACTATGAATTATTTGCTTGTCAGGATGGCGCCGAGAGCACAACCCCGCCGATAATGTGGAAGAAGATTGGCATTGTTAAAGCCCTACCACTTCCTATGGCGTGCACTCTGACCCAGTTCTCTTCAGGAAACAAATATCATTTCGCTGTGCGTGCAGTGGATGACCAAGAACGTGCAGGCCCCTTCAGCGATCCCTGCACAATTTCGTTGACAACGTAGTTTCCGACTAAGTTGCAAGACCAGGAATTGGAAGGGGCATCTTCTAAATCGTTGCACGATTTCTTGAACAACACGATGTATGTCTCTCACACAAGATCAAGAATAAACAGGCCCCTTCAGTGATCACTGTACGATTTCCTTGATGACGTAGTTTAAATCAAAACTTCATTACTTTGTAGAAGAAATATCTCAGTCAATATCCTACTTATCTCATACTTGCCTCAGCCTGAAACACCCAGAAAACATTTCAGAAACTAAGTTGGACAGAGTGATAACACTACACCTAATGCCTTCATTTTTCTATTAAATCTTATTCATACGAATAGCAAATGTCTTAAACGCAACGCAAATAATCTTTGTTTTCATACTTCTTCTTGATAGAAAGTCTTGCGTTATTTTTGTATTTATTTTTAAAGATAAAAATTTCTGAAGATAAAAATCGTATTTATGGTTTTGCAGATGAATATTGTATTCTATCTGTAAAAAAAGTAAAACAAATGTGGAACTTTTTATGTTGGAACTCGTTATTCTTTAATTGCATTTTTACTACATCTGTTGAGGTTCATTCCCTAAAATAATCGATCGTACTCTTGTTTGAATCCTTTCTCATCCTCGCCCCTAGGGTCTACTTAAAATTTAAGTTTTTAATGAATTCAAAATGGCGGTAGGCCTGATCACACATACCATCGGGAAATGTTAAGACCAAATGATCTGCTATGTGCCAGGGTCTTTTTTCAGCCGCCATTTTGAATACCGCGTAGGCACTTAGTATGAGTACGTGAAAAAAGTTTAAAGACTGCTGTAAAGCTGATACCAACGTTCATCAGTTGGATTTTTATACTTCCCAGTATTTTGTCATTCCAGGTCAGGTTGACGCTTAAGTTTTGCAGCTGTCACTGCACTTTTTTCCCTATTTATCCAGTTTGACTTACTGGATCTCCTCGTCTGAGATCCAACGTTCCAACCGAGAGGATATCCGTTTACGGTTTTTTACTGTACATCAGTACGAGGTTGATCCTCCAAAAAAACCGGCTCGCCGTCTCTGGTGTAAAGCATCAACCATCCGTAGTATGGATTCATAATTTTACGAGAAACATGAAATATACCCTGTCATGAATAATATGTTTGTGTGGTGAATGTCTGATTAATCACCATAAAATGGTTTAGTAATGATTTCTGGTACAGTTTGAGACACATGCCAATTTTTTCCCGCAATTTTGTTTGTTGTGTCATGGATTGAATAGATTCTTGAGTTGACTTAAATCGTCTTAGGAGAAAAGATGATTTGTTTTAGATTTATTTAAAAAAGTAATAAAAAGCTGGACGACAATGGACAACCGGTCGCTGAGTCTTAGGCAAATCCAACGCCACTTATTTCCCGTCCTTTTTACACTCGCTTCAGTGAACTAGAAAGGATACCTGTAATTTACGCGGGCTAAATAATAATGTCACCAGTGAGAGAATAAAATATTTAGTCTCTGAAGAGGGAATCCAAATAGCTCTATATCTTCTGACGTTCAGTATCGCACATAATTTACCCTCAATATCGCATTTTGGACATCAAGAACATCAGTTTGTGTTTGCATTCTTGAATTCTCCCCCGGGCCCAAGACAACTTGTGCAGTCCGTCACATTAAGTAATTACTTTTTTGGCACATTGTTGACGTATTCTATAATTAATGAACAAATGTTTTGCATAAATAATAACATTTCTCTAGTGTGGGCCTCTGTTGTTTAATTGCAAGACAGGAAAATCTAAGGTTTAACCCAATTACCCACCACATACTGCCAAGGTAAGACTACAACGATTTTCTTTCGCTATTTTATTTACAGTAACGACCCGCCTAAAATTTCGAACAAATTATAGAAACTATAGGAGGCTGATTATTGTTTTGTCTACGAGATGATCGGTTATCGACTATTTTCGGCTGATAAGTTTCGATATTTTCGGTATATTGATATCTTTATATAGTGCATTCGAAAAATGGCAAGAACGCGCCTTTAGGAGTCAATATCATATCTTTTCCTTCAGCTCTGGCACTGTAGAATATCACTTCTAGAAGAATTATTTGCCATTAACCTTTTGACTCCACTTTGAGTTTGTTTGTTATTCCAACCAAAGTCAAAATTAAGAAGAATCCGAAATTTCGCCTTTTATAACAAAAACACTAAGCAACACAATGGGAAAGTACTGCTCGTTAGCTTTCATTCGAATGGCTACACGTAAGGATTTCATCCACCGACTCAAAAGTTAGAATCACCTTGTACAGCATAATAAACAGTACCATAGGAAAGTACTGCTCTGTAGCTTTCATTCGAATGGTCACACTTTAGGATTTCATCCACAGACTCAAAAGTTAGAACCACCTTATACAGCATAATAAACAGTACCATAGGAAAGTACTGCTCTGTAGCTTTCATTCGAATGGCCACACTTAAGGATTTCATCCACAGACTCAAAAGTTAGAACCACCTTGTACGGCATAATAAACAGTACCACAGGAAGGTACTGCTCGTTAGCTTTCATTCGAATGGCCACACTTAAGGATTTCATCCACCGACTCAAAAGGTAGTACCTTCTTTCACAGTATAATAAACCAGAACCATAGGAAAGTACTGCTACGAAGCTTTTATTTGAACGGTTACATTTTAGGATTTAATCCACGGTTAAAACCACCTTGTAAAACATAATGAACGGCACCACGGGAAAATGCTGCTCAATAGCTTCTATTTGGGTGGTAATACTTTAAAGTTGTCCCACCTGGTGTAAGTCGGGGCGTAGAAGAGGTAAATCTGCCTCATCACCAGCCTAGCAAATTGCTTATTGGCACCTTTAGTGACTACTACATGCCTCTCTTCAATCTCTACTACCTGCGGCGATTTGCACACAAAGAGTGCTGCAGTTTTTCTTGTGCATTAGGTACTTTTCTACACTCAAACGTTAAAGTAACTATGGAAATAAATTTAGGACGTGGTTCGACAGATCGACTGTCATCGTCGGTTTAGAATAGAGTGCTATCGTTCATTGCTTTGTTAAGACGACGCCAGTCGAACTTTCGAAATACGTGTTGAAAACCAAGTTTTAAAACTAAATATGTTGTTCGTTATCTTTAAAGTTTATTTGCACAATTCTGTTGAATATTAGTACAGCTTAACGACTCATAGTTTGGCGAATCGAAGTCCAAGTGCAAAATGTTTTCAAGATCAGTTGGATTGACATTTGTGAAATCTGTTTACGTCAACAGACACCATGAAGTGTTATATATCCTTAGTTCTTCTGTTAGCTCTTACATCACAAGGTGAGATATTTTACTTATACTTTGTTTTCTCGTTTTACGTCACCCGACGAATCGCTTGTCAATAGCTACGGTTACACGATTCAACTATTACCAACTAGGTAAATGGCAAATTTACCTGGATAAAATTGTACCCTACCAAAGTAAATTTTCATATTCACGCCATGGAAAGCAACTGAAATTTACCCAGGTAAAAAGAACGCACGGATAGTAGAGTCGATTGGTTAGCCCAGGTAAACCCATTGATGAAATGCCAGAGTTGAACAAAGTGTTGGCAACTTCACGCTCGATACTTGTGGTATGTTACGTGCAATTAAGGTAAAAAACTCACGTGAGAAAATCACTGAAGGGAAAAACTACATACCCTTCCAAAAGCTTTGGTACCAATACCCGACTTTACCCGGGTTAATGAAAAGCCCAGGCAAATCTTTTTCACCCGGGGTAGCATATTTTACTTAGATATAGGTGTTTCGTGTAACCGAGGCTAATATTTCTATCTACGTCTCGGTATTTAAGGTGCAAAAGGGATGGACCACAGCTGAAGTGTTCCCCCAAGAAATGTAAATCAAATCAAAACAAATACTTAAAGCCATACATTATAACCACCGGCTATGAACAAACTTCCTTTGGGAAAGATGTGTCATGGAACGTCTTATTTTCTTGTTAAAATAGCAGGTGGTGGTATTGCTCATATCCCAAGGCGCGCAATTATTTGTCTTGCGTTGTGTTTTGTACTTAGAAAGAGATTGTAAATAAGGATAATGAAGTCGAATTTCAACAAATAGCTAACTCTCTCTCTCTATCTCTCTCTCTCCAATGACTAGTTTTTACTTTCCAACTGCCCATCCTTTCACTTGTATATTTCAACTGAAACTTTGACAACTTTCATTCGACCAACTAGGTTTTCGTAGCAATTTTGTCCAAGCGCTCTAGGATTTAAAGAAAAAACCCAAAGATTACGTTCCATTCGTACCCTCCTAATCTCTCGTTCTCTCCTACTCGCACCCATATTATCCGACCATAAATCGATTGTTTTATTCAGGACGTTTATCGCCTTCCAACAGGTTAAAAACCATTAGTTATAGGTTTGAATAATTTTATTCGATTGCTAGACCAGTTTTATATTTTGCCGATCGTGCGATATAAGTCTGATAAGTAGTCTTTATAACTTGGAAAAATAGCAACACACCAGTTGAATCTTCCTGGTATTTCCGAACTGTCATTCAAACCAAACAATAAGTATGTGAGAGGAAGTAAAGTTAAAAGTACTGTCCACGGTGAAATGGACACTATCAGCTACATCACCATTCCAGATGTGATCCAAGCTCGCCCTGCAGACATCCATTCCCCGGTACCGGACACCCCTGTATCACCAGAGACACCAGACACACCAGAAACCCCGGTTACAAAAGAAACACCCGAGACGCCACGGACTCCGGAGAGCCCTGTCACCCGACTCACGCCCGAAACGCCCAGAACTCCGGTATCACCCCGCACGCCTGAGACCCCGAGAACACCGGAGACGCCCAAGACGCCGGATACCCCAAGAACACCCGAGTTTCCTTACGTTTTGGGATCAGATGGATTTATTTATCATACTGTACCATATATGCTGGTATTCCCGCATGAGATACCACGCATGCCCAGTGCTGGTGATATACCAGAAGTTCCCATGGTACAGGATCAATACGATGTTCCTAAGGCACCTAGGCCTCCTAAACCTCCAGAACCACCAAAAGCCCCTGTTAGAAAGAAAGATGATTTGGCCAGAGGTAACTAATGGGGGAAGTGTCGTAAGGTGCGAATGCGTGTCGCGTATTTGTTCTTCCTCTTAGTTTTCTCAGCCATGATGAATTCAGCGTCTGATAAAAACTATATTACATTCCGTGGTGCAAACACGCCCCACCTCGAAATGAAACTAAAACATAAGCACTGAAAAAAGTTCCATAGTGATGATGTTTCGCACCCAGAATTGAACAAAGAATGTGATCAGTGAAACTTACCTGGAAGCGACAGGAAACCAGCTAAAGAAACTCTTATACACAAAATTGGGTACTCATTATCTAAATTTTCCTTGGTTGGATGCAAAAACAGATTCACGACGCTGCAGTTTATGCGTCTTTCTGACATAACAGTGAGAATTATACATGCACTCTTACGTCATGCGCATCGCACAGTTGTTAGAAATGCATATGGAGATGTTAAATCGCAGTTATAAATAAAACACAAAAAGATACCTAGGGCACGTTAGATATGGTTTGTAAAATGAAGTAAAGAAGCAGAGATTGCACGCATGCGTAACTTAAAGTAAAAAGAGCCTTCGCAGTACGTCTCAGCATCCGGGGCCTTACAGTAGTTAGTAAATATTCCTGTAACAAAGAGGCCATGCGATTAGTTGCAAGCGAATATGATTTGAAGTAGTGGTCAGCAGTAATCTGTTATTAATGTAAAGACGTGAGCAGCTGGCAATTAATTCAGCCACTACCACCCCCACCCTCGCCCCAAAGCTCAGAAATCCATTAAGACAGAGCGAGGTAACTTGGGTGCATTGGGAAGTGCATATAATTTGTCAAGACAAATTTGTATGGTCTCATCCAGTGGAATGTTGGTGAACAGCGAAGTAACATCAAAGAAGAGCCAGTTTGTGTTTGATGGACAGTACTATGATCAAAAATCCACAAAATTCACTTTTGTAAAATATCGACAAACGAATAGTAATATAGTGAAATATAAATGTAATGCTGTTCGCATTAACAAACACTACACCAGCAAGCTTTTAATAAATATTCTCTTAATTAATTGAACTTTATTTCTTCTCCATGCTAATGAAGTACATAACATAGCACCTGAGCACATCTTTAAGTTAGCACCTTCACCTTTTAAGGTGGCTCGCTTTGATTTTGTTAAGTCTATACCACCCAACATTCCAACGGCTGAAATTTCACTGTCAGAGCTCGATAGGACTAGAGACTTTATACATTTACTACGCATCGAACAGACTTTCCATAAAAGTTATTTTGATTGACATCGGTGTTACCATAGCAACGCGCCGATGACGTCATATATGTTACATATCTCCAATTTTCTCGACGTCTAGACCTAAACTTTGAAAACGACCTTATCTCCCTTAAAGGCCACATGTATGCCCTATGACTGGAAGGTTTCAAGAAATTCTATTTCCCTTGAAAAAATTAAAGATCGTCTTTTCTTTTGTTAATTCGTCAAGACCAATGTTTTTCGTGTGGACTGAAACGACGTTGTCGCCTTATATTATAGCTGTAGCATAAAACTACCTACCAGAAGAATTTCACGCAATTTCCTACATTTGATTTTCTTTGACGTTGCTACAAGTATTGTTAAAGATGTGCTCATTTTATTGCAAGTCGCAATAAGCCCTAATTCCAGAAACAGTCGTTGGATTTTTTTCTTAACCTTTCAATCTAAACTTCAAGGTGTCCTACACTTTCTTCGTTAATTTCAAGTGCATTGAATCATTATAAGGCACGGAAGTAACATAGGGAACTTGAACATTCTTCCATGAAACCATAAGTCCATACTATTTGGTGACAGCTGTTTTTTTCTTTCAGAAAAATTTACCTTTTGCCTATATTCAGCATATTTATGAACCACTGCCGGAATGCACGTTCAGTTTAACTCTTTGCACAATGGCAATTAGCAGAAAACCGTGGACACGCTACCGGTAACGCTCATCAGATATTCGCAAAATAGCCCTTGCTTGAATATGGAAACTCAGAGAAGGTCAACTTTTTCTAAAGCAAACAATACGGTTACAGTTTACGGATTAATTTTATTATATCAGGGCTACCAACCAGCTGTGGTAAAATATTCTTACATTAAGCAAAAAGAAGAACTCTCACGCAGTCGTATGCAAATATGTGGAATAAAGACAAAAGAGAAAATTCAGCAAGTATAAGCTGTCAACAATAACACGGCATTGACAGTCTCGTGGTTAAATGTAAAAGTTTCCTAAATTCTTCGCTCCATTCCATATCCTTAAAATGATTCAATGCACTTGAGATTTAGCTGCACATGTTGAATTCAGATTATTTGGTTAAGACAAAAAATCCATCAAATAGTTTTTCAGTTACAGTTCCCGTAACAAAAAGTTTTCTATCTGCAATAAAATGGACTTACTTAGCGCATCACTCATTGCGACATCTAAGAAAATCGAGTGAAGAAAATTGTGAGAAACTCTCCTGGAAAGAACTCCTATGCTGCAGGCTTAATATACCGCACTGGTTTTGACGAATAAACAACAGAAAAAGGGGAATCTTCAATTTCATCAAGGAAAATTTTCAACCTAAATTTTCTCGAAAACGCTCTCATAAAATTTCTTAAAACTTTTCAATCGGTAAGACCTACATGTGGCCTGCCAGGGAAATTAGGTCGTTTTCAAAGTTTAGGTTTAGATTTCAAGAAAATTGGAGATTTTTAAAATGCATGATGCCATCAATGTGCTGCTATGGTAACACCGATGTCATAAGTTTGGAAATTTTCACTGCACAGTAAATGGTTTACGTAATCATGAGAATTTTCACGGGGTAGGGCTACATTTGCCCCACATCGAACTACAGCTTGGAGAAGCAAAGGCTGTCCTTTTTCCGGCCTCTCCCCCTCACTCAGTTCGGAAAGTTGTGGCTTGCCTGGAACCGAAGTCCCACTGATTGAAAACTCAACCTACACCACCAGCAGCTGCAGTAGGCTGAGGGCACCTTTGCCCGTGGGTGTTTCACGTTGAATTAGGGTGCTACATGAGGGCTTTTTAAAAAATCATAGTTTGATATTATTATTATTACAAATGGAATTGTCTCATGTCATATGTCTCTGTGTTCACACAGGTTTTGCCAGGAAACATTCGAGTAAGTACAAATTAATTCCGTTCCTTATTTTATACAGGTTTCACTATAAGACAGCCACAAATATTTCTAGTGCTTTTAAAAGTCGTATATTAAAACCAGGTCATTCAGTTGTTATCAATTTGATAGTCCTGTTGGAGGCCTGTGAGTAACCTGTTGCCAGAGTGAAGGTTAAATGCTCTAAAACGACAACAAGAAAAAGATGACTTTAAAAGCTTTTCCCCAAAACGATAAAGTCACAATTTTTAAAGTGATCGTCAGTAGTCTGATACACAATGACAACATTTAGAACACAGTAAAAATATACATACAGGGAAATAGTAAAGCTTGAAATGCAGTAGTAATGTTGCACGCAGCCACGCTGCAGCACTCGTACGTTCCAGATGTTAGGGTCCTTAAGCAACTACGACGGCAATGCCAAAGAAAACACCCTCTAAAAAAAATAAATTCACGCTATTTTGAACTGCTTCGTTTCTCAAAATCATGCGGTTTGTCTATTGTGGCCGAGCTATCCGAAGCAGAATTTGTAGGGAGGACGTTCGCGTTCGGGCGGAGAAACGAAAAGTAACTTTAGTGCGTTCACGTTCTCCATAAAAACCAGGAAAAGGTGCTTTCTCGCTGTGGTCTTGCACAGGAATGTAAGGAAATGTACCAGAATGTGAAACGCACGTGCAGAGTCGTTATTCTGCTGATTAGTCTTTCTCTTTTGTGACGTTTTCGTTGCCGTTGCTGTCGTCGTTGCTTAGTGTCCCTAGTTCTATTCCATTATTCAATTCAGGGCGGATACACGGTGTAATTAAGAAACTGCACGCAATATTGCCGTATGGGGACGTAGATTCTTTTTCCGTCGCAGCAGACTGCTATTTGTAGGCCTGTTTTATCGGATTTGTATATTTATGCATATGTACACTGCCCACCTTACATCCAATATCGCTGACAAAGCCCTTCAACAGTACGACTGCATGATCACTCCATTCTCGAAATAGGAAAGTTTATTCGTTTCTGTTTTGTTTCTCATTGTTTGGTTCTCATGAAGAAAAGGGACATGTTTCTCACAAAGCATCCAAAAAAGAGGGAGGTAGGTGGTCTGTAAGACAAGCGACAGCTTGCAATGAAGGAAAGCGTCTTCTCACCTACATTAATCCCCAGGACTTCTGAAAAAATGAACGTTGTAGATTTGGACTGATCGACATAGTTTGTTAACGCAACTTTGAGAAATAAAGATCGAGGATGTGAGGCAAGTTCGAATTGTTACCTGCGTGTGTAACCTTTGCGGTATGAAATTTTAGAATGTTAAGCTGATTCACTGTAACTTCCTTGGGATTAGATTTGTTCGTGAAATGCATGAGTTGTACGTTCCTGCATGGAAAATGCGTACCAGGAAATTGTGTTGCCTTATTCTATTACAAACCCGTGGTGGGATTTTTTAAACACCTTCCGCCCCTAAACAAAGTAGTAAGTAGAAACAATGTTGATTTTGCTGCATGGGGAGTACACACACCAGATTGCATCCCTAAATTTTGAAATTCCGTCAACATACGAGTAAGTAGGTTGGCCGTTCATAAAGGAAATATTATTGGAGACAACTTGTTTGACAGGAACACCCTCGTCTCCACTACCCATCTAGCAAGAAATAATAGGTTTCAAGCAAAACGAATTTAATGGCTCATTGTGTTTGTAATGGATGATGCTCAACATTTCCTGGTCCAAAAAGCGGCACCGTAGCTTTCTCTTTCAAATAAGTAATAGCTCGTTCTTTTCTTGTGGTTGACACATGTAAACAGGGCATCATCACCATGGCAATATCATACGAGGTATGTCAAGAACAGAGAACTCAAGCAAAAAATCTGGCGATTTCCAACAAGGTTAAAAATTAATTTTGCTTATTGCATGACAGAGTGTAATTGCGGTACTCCAACATTTCAGAGGTCAGTTTTATTTTAGGTTATTCCTCGTTTTATCGCGTTTCGTATCTCTGATTGGCTCTATACACAACTGAATTAGTAATTGCTCAAAAAACCGTTTAGACTAATGTCAACAGTGAACCGCACCATGCAAACAACTTGTCGACCACATAAACGGAATAGGCCAATAGGTCAATAGACCAACGAAAACTCGACCAACAAGACATGAATGGAGACAGACAGACCGATCACAAAAGACTAAAGATTACCAAATACTATCCGATAATTACTTGACTCTGAAGATGGTATAAGTCAGGATCTTGAATGCCAGTTACAGTCTGGACAATGATGCTTGACAAACTACTAATACTCCCGCATAGGTTTTTCAGCCAATCGTTCTCTCTGTTAACGACAGGAAAGCATGGCATTTTCCAAGACAATAAAAAGACCTAACGCTTATCAAGTGCATCACTGATTTCAGATGATGAAAGTTAAATTCTATAGCAAACGCGAAAACCACTCTTTCCCTTTGCTAATCTGTAAACGATCTTAAGTAGTGTTACCGTACCATTGGGAGAAGACGTTTTCTCTTCATTATAGTTTCTGGTAGTTTAATTTAATGGTTTCTGGCTGATAGAAGAAACAAATTAGTAGGAATATTTTTAATATTAATAGGAAAGGAAATAGGAACCGTCTCTTGAACATGATCAAATTCACCACGTACAAGTTTGTTTATACTTATCCTATTTTGTTTCTTGTTTAGTTCCCGGATTAATGGAGGCCGGACCAAACTTGGGAGGAGGGTTTGGTGGTAAGATGGCCTAAAAATATCTTACTTTCTTTATTAGACCTAGCTGTTATCAACATATAAACATTTTATTTTCAAAATAAAAGAATATCAGCAGATCGCCAGAACTGCAAGATATGAGACATTTCACACCGTAAAACGTAGCAGAGTTTCGTTTCACAAGATTATGTACACTTTAATGCCATCAGTAGCATTGGGACATCAGACCTGTTTAATACCTCGCCCACCCCACCCCCAAAACACATTGATTGCTTTTGGCCATGCACATTCGACCTTAATATTTCAAATTTGTTTCGAGTAAGAGGCGGATTTTTACCAGTTGAATAACAACTTCTTAGTCCCAATAGTTATATTTGGGCATTCAAAACACACTAACTGTGCTTGTTGTCTCAGGAATGAACGGAATGGGAGGAATGGGAGACTTGAGCATGGGATTTGGAGCAGGAGCTACCTCCATCGGTGAAGGCGGTGGGGCCACCATGGAAGGAATGCCGTCAATGATGGGAGGTGCTATGCAGATGCCAGGGCCTGGTGCAATGCCGATGCAGGGAGGCATGGAGGGTGGACCCATGGGAATGCCGATGGGAGGAGCGGCCGGAGGCCCCCAAGAGGGGCCAGTAATGTCTAAGCAATTTATCGAAGGTGCTGAAGGAGGTATGCATATGATTCCTTACATGTGAATAGTGTGACTTGAGTGAGATAACAAACCATCAGGGCAAAGGAGATGGAGAGAAATTCTGCCACTTATACACGGAAAAGGACCTCGTTTTGAAAACAATGATTCGGACAAGTTGAAAAAGAACTTTGTCTCATCCCTGGTGCGGTTTGTGGTCAGTCATGTAATGTAGTGTCATTATATACTTTTCTTTTAATTACCTTTTTCACTGGCTTTTGAATTGGGTTTTTTATGTGCCATCATGGTATGTTACAGTGTACTTTAGCTTCCGAGTACCGTCTTCCCGGTGACTTTCCCTTTTGATAACTTTTGATTTCTTAAGGCTTGACCTTGAGTCGTGCGCTGTTATTCCAACGTTTGAGTGCGCCGATAACATTCTTCATTTAAATGAAAGCTACAAATGATACTGTTGGTGCTATCAACTGTATCTTTAATGCTTTTATCCTGTGAGTCCAAAAATGAGATACATTACTGTCAAGTGGCACCATTTATGGAACAGCTATTGAGCTGTATTTTCCTTCAGTATTGTTCTTTTGCAATGGAAAGTACAGACATTTGAGTCATTTCTACATTGATTTAACTGTCTGATTTTTAGGCATGGGAGGTGGCATGCATGGAATGCCAAACATAGCAGGAATGGCAGGAGTGGGTGGAATGGGAGGAATGCCACAAATGGGAGGAATGCCTCAAATGGGAGGAATGGGACCAATGGGAGGATTAGGGGGCCTTGGCGGCATGGGCGGTGGAATCGCTGGAATGAATATGGAAGGAGGTAAGTTGCACTTGAAAACACTTGAGCTATTCTTGACGCTGTTTTGCTATTAAATTTGTGTCTGGGTAAGACATGCAGACAAATCTTTCGTGAACAGGAATCTTAGTAAAAATGAACGACCGAAACATTGAAAAGTTCAGAGGGGAGCAGATGGGGCAGAACACTCGCCTCTCACCGACGTGTCCCGGGATCTAACCCTGAATTAACACCACACGTGAGTTGAGTTCTATTTTGTCTCTCTCTTCTTTGCTCCGTCTAAATTCCGCTTTACCTAGAAACCAAAGACTACAGGCTTGTCATTTGTAAAACTGTTCGGTGTCTACATCGTTGGAAAAAGGTTTTAAAATATGTTTTAGTTTATTTAGTGGACAAGCGGAGTGGAAGCGTACGTAAACCCACTTTTGTTGGTCGATCTAATTTGCTCTAATAGTTTAAGTTAAATGACACTTTATACCAACTGTACAATAATACAATTCATGAGAAACACAATTGAAACCGAAAAGGTCATCTTCGTCTGGTGACTGTCTCCATGAGCTAATCTTCTTCATACAAACTATTTTTTTAGGCATGCCAAACATGGGAGGAGTGGAAAATGCCGGTGGCGCAGGAGCCATGTTTGCTGGTGCTCAGGAAATGGGGGGCCAGATGGGAGGTGGCATGGGTGGCTCCATGTCTAATGCCCTTCAAGGTGCCATTGGTGGTGGCATCCCAGGTATGGCCCAAAAACGAACCAAGATGGGAAAAGTACACAAGTTGTTAAGTAAACTTGGGAAGAGGAGGACGATCAAGAAACATCACCACAAGAACTAAATGGACAAATAACATCGTGAAGTAATGGCAGACTGGCCTGAATGATTTTTAAAACCTTGATGACTTTGATGAATATTAACACAAAGACTAAACATCGCGGGCCTCAGTTGTCCCTATAGGAGTGAAGTTTGGTATTCAAGTCGCAAAGAAATATTTAGTAAATTCTCAAACACAGCCGTCTTCACCTTTACTTTAACAGTCTAAAGAAATACGAGAGTGTCGCTGAACATCGCGGCCAGCAGGAAATATTTTACGCTTTGCAACTTAGAACTGGCAAATCTGAAAATGCTTTAAAGCGAGCCCAGTATTAGTTTTCAATTTCTCACTAAGTATACAGTGACACAAACTGTTTTCAATTGTATTTAAAAAGTAAATGTGATATTAAATATGTGACACCAGTTTGTTTAGCAACACATCTTTGAGGATTGAGGTTTTAATGACAATAGCTGATAAGACCATTGTCCAAACCCAAGGGGGCTGTTCCTCGTTGGGCTTCTACCAGTCGAGTTCCTGTATCAGGGGTAGACCTGCTGGGACATGTGGTCCCGTCGGCATATTAGCTTGGGGCCAAAGAGGCACATGAGCTTCACCATCACGACAAGGTGAAAGCCCAAGGTAAAAACTGGTAAAAAAGAATTTAAAAAGTTGACACTGGCTAAAAATAGTTATGGACGTTTCGGCCACTACTGTTGCCCTCCTCAGCAAAGATAAAAATGCAAATGTCTAACGGCGTCCTACTTAGAATATGTAACCGATGTGTGATAAAAAATCACACCTCGAAGGAACTTTCTGAGTGCAACAATAGTCTCTAGAGTATTCTTAATGACTCTAAAAATTCTTAATGTTATTGTATACGTTTGGTAGCGCTATGTGTTCGTTTATAGTGTTCCTATTTCGCACGGAATGCCAAGCTTCAAGAATTAGTCTTTGTCGCCACGCCAATGACCTGTCGACAATTTCAACGCTCTCCAAATCTATTTGATGACCGTTAAGCATATGGTGTTTGGCCAACAAAGAGTTTTTATCCAATGTTGCTATGGCCTTAGCGTGTTCTTTCACACGTGTTTTTAGCGCGCGTGATGTCTGACCAACATAAACACAATCACAATCTTTACATTTGATCTTATATACGATTCCTCTGGAAGCCTCTTTCTCGATCTTGTCTTTTGGCTTTTTGAGTATGCTCGAGATGGTGCGAATAGGTTTATGGGCGACCTTGATGCTGAAACCTCGAAGAACGTTTGCAACTCTTTCGGAAAATCCTTTGGCGAAGGGGAGGATAACAAAGCCACGATACCATTTATTTCTTGTTGTGTACTCAGTTGGCGGCCATTGTGAATGAAGTTAGCAGGGTAGTTGTTAGTGGCGAGGGCTTTCGCTACTCGCTTAGTTTCCCGTGATACTTCCTCCTCCGTGGAAGGAATGTTCCTCGCGCGATCCATGAGAGTGCGAGCGACCGAGTGTTTATGCTGGGGATGGTGGTGTGATTTGAAATCAAGGTAACGGTCGGTGTTGGTAGCTTTTTGGATAGTCATTTTATGGCCTTCCTAAAATCCATAAGGAGAACGTCCCACTCAGACCAATTATGAGTGCCATTGGATCTCCCACATATGAACTATCCAAATACCTCGCCAACATCTTGTCACCTCTTCAGAATAATAAATACACAGTTAAAAACAGTGCATCTTTCGTCGAAAAGATCCGCACCTTGTCAGTAGATCCCGACGAGATTCTAGTATCTTTTGACGTCGTGTCACTGTTTACTTGCATCCCGACCCACCTAGCAATCGAAGTGGTTAAAGAGAGACTGGACTCTGACCAATCACTACCGGAGAGAACCAACTTATCTATCCAAAATATCATGACACTTCTACAGTTCGTCCTCGACAACAGTTTCTTTGTATTCCAAGGCAACCATTTTCAACAAATTTTCGGTTGTCCGATGGAAACCCCAGTCAGCGCCATCTTGGCCAATCTCGTCATGGAACATGTCGAAGAAAAGGCTCTCTCATCGACCCCTAACCCTCCCAAATGGTGGTTTAGATACGTAGATGATAGCCACGTATGTGTAAAAAGGGAACACGTAGATGAATTCCACTCACATCTCAATTCGATCAATCCTCACATCAAATTTACAATCGAGACAGAATCAGAAGGTTCCATTGCCTTTCTTGACACCAAAACAACCAGACAAGAAGATGGCTCAATCACCGTATCTGTCTACAGGAAAGCTACCAACACCGACCGTTACCTTGATTTCAAATCACACCACCATCCCCAGCATAAACACTCGGTCGCTCGCACTCTCATGGATCGCGCGAGGAACATTCCTTCCACGGAGGAGGAAGTATCACGGGAAACTAAGCGAGTAGCGAAAGCCCTCGCCACTAACAACTACCTTGCTAACTTCATTCACAATGGCCACCAACTGAGTACACAACAAGAAATAAATGGTATCGACCATCGTGGCTTTGTTATCCTCCCCTACGCCAAAGGATTTTCCGAAAGAGTTGCAAACGTTCTTCGAGGTTTCAACATCAAGGTCGCCCATAAACCTATTCGCACCATCTCGAGCATACTCAAAAAGCCAAAAGACAAGATCGAGAAAGAGGCTTCCAGAGGAATCGTATATAAGATCAAATGTAAAGATTGTGATTGTGTTTCTGTTGGTCAGACATCACGCGCGCTAAAAACACGTGTGAAAGAACACGCTAAGGCCATAGCAACATTGGATAAAAACTCTTTGTTGGCCAAACACCATATGCTTAACGGTCATCAAATAGATTTGGAGAGCGTTGAAATTGTCGACAGGTCATTGGCGTGGCGACAAAGACTAATTCTTGAAGCTTGGCATTCCGTGCGAAATAGGAACACTATAAACGAACACATAGCGCTACCAAACGTATACAATAACATTAAGAATTTTTAGAGTCATTAAGAATACTCTAGAGACTATTGTTGCACTCAGAAAGTTCCTTCGAGGTGTGATTTTTTATCACACATCGGTTACAATTCTAAATAGGACGCCGTTAGACATTTGCATTTTTATCTTTGCTGAGGAGGGCAACAGTAGTGGCCGAAACGTCCATAACTATTTTTAGCCAGTGTCAACTTTTTAAATTCTTTTTTACCAGTTTTTAACATGCCTGGCTACACACCGAACATTTTTAAAGCCCAAGGTGTTCTTGCTACAATTGAACCTCCCGTAGGCGACCACCAAAATGTGGAGGGGTCGTTTATGGAAGGAATTGGCATTCCGTTTAGTGTAGTATTCAGTGGCGATTAGCGTATCAGCATTTAGTCGTTCGTTGGCTTTCGCAGTTAACGTTTTGTGGCGGTTAACGGTTAGGACCTGTGGGCGGCCAACAGTCAGCACTATTATGGCAGCCGTCAAACTTCACTGCCCACTTTGCATTAATTACGGTCAGCGGCTCCGATTGCTGGGTTCTCGGGTCTGGCAACGCTCAGCGGTCCTCTCTTCTGCCCTTGCTGGCGCAGCTTCTTTCTCTTTGTACGGTTTGCCTCCAAGCGTGGCGTTGTAAGGTGAGCGTTATTTGCTGCTTGCATTTCTGGTCGTTCTCTTCCTCAATCCGTTGATTTTTCCGTCCATTACTGGTGTCTTTGTCCCGTTACACAAGGGTGAGTTGCCACACGTCCAGCAGCAGCTTAGCTACTGATGTCTTTTCCTCGGCTTCGCTGCCCCCTCCAGTTGTCATGTACTGCTGTCACCTCCTCCGGTTCGAGGGTGTTTCTACACTGCCGGTTGATGCTACCGCCGAGTCCGTGGCTAGCGCTCTTGGCTCAGGCCTCTTAGGCTTGTTGAGGTTTTGCAGTCGAGCACTGCTCCTTCTTCTAGTTTATCTCCTTTGGCCACCGGTGCAAGGGCTAGTGTTCCAGGTAGGCTATCCACTACTTGCTAATAACCACAATTGCCACTCTTAGCACGGCTCTTCGCCTGGATCTGGTGTCATGCCGTTCGGCTGAAATGTTCAAATGGTATGGCTCAAATATTCAAGATTCACCGACTCGAGGTCCGCCAAGTCGATAAAATGGCGGCCAGTAAACTTCGACACAAGCTCGTAAGGAACGGAGCCTTGCCTCGGGCCTACCACAGACTAGTTAGCCTCCTACGCAGTCGTTTTTTAGGAGAGTCGCAGAGGCGTGTAATACGACTCTCCTAAAAACGACTGCGTGGGAGGCTACAGACGAGTAGCCCTGGAACCGATATGTGGATGTCTGTGGAATCAGTGGATTCGTGAACTTGCTTTGCGTCCAAGTTCATATCGCTTGAGTTGGCAACATTCAGTGGGCGGTCCCCAACCGTGCTTTTTGCTCCGGCCAAAAAGTATATTCCTGGGAAAATACGCCCACGTTTATCTCGATCAACGTAACATCATGTGAAAACAGACCAGTGACCAAATTAGTATCCACCTATGGATTACCTCTTGCGTGAATATGGGCTTGAGTCCTCAAAGGAGTGTCATTTTTTTCTGTTTAACGACTTGAAAACATCAATAATTCAACTAACAACAAAAATAAATATAATTAACTTCATTCTCAAAATGAAATAAAAAATTGTAAAATTCTAGTTAAACCAAGAAGACGCCTGAAAGCGTTTACACGGGATGTGCTGGTGTATGTAAGGACTATTTTGAACGGTGTTGGACAGTTGTCGAGTACACGAGTTGGTACGATATGTGAAAGAGAGACGGAGATGTTCAGCATTAGATTGTAAAAGGAAATAAACAAGAAGAAGACATGGTCAGAATGAAGTGAGCGTGAAGACATTCAATTATCTTTGAGTGGCGACAAAAAAAGATTTTGAACGTAATGTTAACAGATTACCGTAACTTCCGGTCGTTTTACCCGCACGGCAGATTACCCGCACCGGTCGATTTTAGCCAGAAGGGGAAAAAAGAATCAGCAGATTACCCACACTGGTGGATAACCCAAAAACAAAAGAAAATCATGCTAAAAAGTTCGAGAACTCAAATGTGAAACTTTGACGTGGGCGTTTCAAACAGGCATTTTTTAAATTTAACTCGTGACTCCGTCGACTCGTGGGTACACTTATCGTAAATGATCGATGTTTGTAATACTTATTGAGTCAGTTACCTTTTTATATTGTTTAGGATCAAAGAAAACTTTACCCATTGTTCTTGTAACAAAATACTTTTTTAGCGTGCAATTAGTAAATTTCACACCCATTGTTTTCGATGTTCATTGAGAATTTAATAAATGACTTGTAAAATTCGGTTCGCAATTTTCTCCAAAAAAAGAATATCTCAGGATCTACTGGGTCTACGAAATTGCTTGAGACGGGAAAATACTTCTTAAATCAAGGCAGTGCTTGCTGTGAATAGAATACTATTTGCACCGGTCTTACCCGCACTCCTATTAAGGAATGGAAGTATGGCGGCCAAACAGAAGAATAATACAACACAAATAGGAAAAGGAGGCACCCAATCTCAAAACAAATACCCCAATCTAAAGAGGAAGCATCCAATTCCAAGCAAAAAGCCCAAAAGAGAACCCACACTAAAACGAACAATAGAAAGAAGCCGATCAAACATTGCGACGGCGTTTTAAAGAGGAAGCTGTTGAAACAGGGAAAGCGGAAATGAAATCTTGTACAGCATTATACTCGGAGTAAACACGCGACGCTTCCAAATGCGACGAAAAGGACGCAGTGAGAAGGTCAGCAGGGGCCCCAGCCTTAATGATATCCGCCAATTTAAGATAATAAGAAGCTGTCTTAGGGTTAGTCCAGCCAACGTGAGACATAACATCTGCTAATGGTGAGCCAGCAAAAGTGAGAGTAAGGGCACAACCGGAGCGAAAACTATGAAGAGTCTCGCCGTTGTTAATGTGGGCGTCCTGAAGATATTTCTTTAAACGAGATTAAGCCGTAGTACTTAAAAAGGGCTTGTTAAGAACATGACCTTGTGGGTTAGTAGCTCGAGGTAAAAAACCAGCAGAAAGGTCCACTCCTAATTCACGTGAAATAGCCACATAAGACTCAATGGCCTTAACTGGGCACAACGTGGGATTAGGATGGCGTCGCATACCGAACAAGTTTGAGGCACCATCTCTCAGTGTCTTCCCCCAAATATGGTTGAACAGAAAACCACTGTCATCTGGGAAACGAGCAATCTTTTGGGTCTTAGTTTGTCCAAGGTCTCCACCTCTGTCACCAGAAAAGAACAGAGTTTTAAAAAAGGCTTGATCTCTAGCCGCAACAAAACGCTCCGAAGGTAAAAGCGAAGGTAACAAAAGGCGTCGCTCTAAATGGCACGAAAGCAAAAGCAGTTTGTCGAGAAATAAAGGTGTAGCCTGTTTAGGGGTAATTCGAGCGTGCAACTGCTCAGCAGTGGCCTCTTGCAAATACTGCTTGACGAGGATGTCAGTAGCCGGGTTACCAAGTAAAAGAGTCGGGTTCCAGTCTCCTTGACGTCCAATGGCGGAAAAAACTGAACGAACTTGCCGATATATGAATCAACAGTAGAAAAGGCAAGACGGAAAGGACATTGACAGGAAAAAGATCCTCCTCACTTGCTGAGGTGAGGACATGTCGAATCATGAACTTGTGTTTCCCCAGAAGAATCCTTAAATACGAGGAAACGGCAGATATCGAGGGGAATCGCATCCATAAGAGTCTTGTGTCCAGGGAGCGCAAAGAGAAAGCTCTCTAATTCAGTTTTAAGAGAGAGCATTTGCTTAGAATAGGTGAGGATAAATGCTGGGACTGTAAGGAGGCAATACGCTGATAGATAGCTGCAAGATCGAAGGAAACGCGGCGTTTGTGATAACCACACATCTGGCAAAATTGAAACACGTGATCATTTGGATAGCGACAATTAGGACAGGCAACTGTAGGGACAAATAGGTGCGGAACAGAAGGAAGTTTAGAAAGGGAGGGAAGAAAGAAGGGAGGGTTAAAAAGAAAGGAAAGGTAGCAATACTAATAAAATCGAGAGCAAAAAGTAAACAGAACGCAGCAACGTGAGAAGACAAAGAAATTTATTACGATTAGATTACAGCATGTATATTGCTCTGAGTAACAATAAATCGAAAGCCCGACGGACTAATACAAAATTAATATAAAACAAATCAGGGCTGACAATGAAATACCCATAAGTCCCATGGAAGGCACCAGGAAGAAGAGAAACCTCCCTCGGAGGGGGGAAGGACAACACCCGTAGATCCCTTTGGTGCCAAGAAAAAGGATTGTCGGGATTAGAATAATGGCCACCAGAACTTTCTGGTTTGGATATCAGGGATAACAAAGGTACAGGGAGAAGACAAGCCCTCAATAAGACAAAAAACGTGGGGAATAAGAATGATAGGGGGGAAAACATATGGGTTTGAAAAAAGTTGACTCTCCCCCATCTGGACGCTGAGCAAAAATATTGACTCTAGAGGAGCCAGGAACAGGAAAAGGAGAAAAGAAAGGGAGCAATGAGCCATCTAAGGTACACTGAGCATTTGATGGCAAAGCCATCAAGTCAACGGAGTGACCAAAAGGGCCCCGGAAAACAGCTTGAACGCGTGACCAAGCAGAAGGCGATAACTTAGAGTCCTGCAAGGACAAAATACGGGAAGGTGAATCTGCAGGATTAAGGGAAGATGGAATGTAATGAAAATTAAGATGAATGTTGCACTTAAAAGCAATCCAGAAGAGCTTCTTCAGTGCATCAACAAGGAGATGTGACTTAGAACCCTGGCACTCCCAACACTGGATGAGAGTTCGACTATCAGAATATATGTCTACCCAAGTATCACGCATAAGTGAAGAGAAGGTTTCGAGAGCATTAACAAGAACCAAGGTTTCCTTAACATTTATATGAAGAGCGTGGTGATTCGAGGGCCAGTAATCACGAGAGACGATGGCCTTAGAATCAAGACTAAAAATGCATCCCCAGGCAAAGGAGGAAGCATCAGTGCACAATTGTAGCTGGTGGTGGAAGGCATTACGCTAGGGAACATAGCCATCCCAGGATTCCAGAAACAACCAATGTGCAATCTCATCTCTCAAAGGGCCAGAAACGACAATACGTCGGGATCTCCGGATGCCTTTCCGATTGCAATATTAATCTCGTTTAAGAATAAACGAGCAGCTGGGATCGCCAGGGAAAAAAAAATGCATTTTCTGGATAAACGTTGAAGGGTCTTGACATCAGTCGAGCCAGAACGAAGGATATGGCGCTCCAAAGAAAGAAACTTGCCCTTTTATCGGCAATAAGAAGGAAGGCCTGTTGCACTGAATCAACATGAAAACCAAGGTAGGAAACAACCTGTCGGGGGATAAGAGAGGATTTCTTGAGACCCCAAAAATAGCCCAAGGCAAGAAGAGTATGGTAAACAAGAAAAACGGCAGAGGCAGCCCTGGCGAAAGCCTTGTCACGGTTAGAAAGAAGATGGGCATACGCTGGAGCGTCATCAGACAACTGAATCTCCCCAGTATGGCGATCGTCAATATACAACGAGCAGGGAATGAGTAGAGATTGAATGGTAAACGTATGCTGAAGATTTCCACCCGAAAGGGATGGAATTACTAGTGAAAAACCATCCGGCCCACTGAAAACCAAAATGAGTACGGCTGTCCAGGGTAAGAAAAAATGTGATCATAACCAGACTTGTCATCACAAACCGATTGAAAAGAGTCTGGAGACACGTAACGTGGAAGCGTAGATAGGGAATTCAAGGTAAATGGGGAGTCTTTAATCCAGAGGTTGAGAAAACGGTTGTCATTGCAAAGTCGGAGTTTTGAAGGTTCAATGATTAAGGGCATAACTAAATGAGGGGGAGTGACGTGTCCCACTTTACCCACTAGGGAAATAACCCCAGAAGTTAACCTACTCAAAAGGGTATCTGATATAAATTGTGCAAACGGTTAACAGGAAGGAGAATTTGGAATTTTTTGGGGGGGGAGGTAGCGCCGAATCAAAACTCTCCCCTTTAAAATCACCCTTGAAAGGCTGAAAAAAGTCATGCACATCTACATAGTTCTTAATCCATTTTAAAACTGTTGGAGAAAGATAACAAGGGTGAACCTCAGCAATGTGTTCCCAAACAGGGCGACAAACGTGCACGTTTCCAGCAATAAAGGCGTCAGGGTCACGGAAAGATAACATCGAGACGTTACCAAGGGCTTCACCATCAGCGACTGCTTTGCAAAATTGTGAAGATATGTGCAAATTCTCGACTGCCATCCCCTGAGCCATGTCGATAGGAGAGCCATCCCACTGGACCCAGCTAACTGAAGGCTTAGCAACGGCAAGTGGGTCAAAATTAGGGTACATTCCCAACATGGCATATCCATGATTGACTTAAAACGCTTAGAAGGAGGCTACAAAAGAAAGGGAAAATAAAAAAACGGGAATAAATACGTATGAAAGGTGGCTCAGGGGATGACAGCTTTGACGCCAGTAAACCGACATGAAATTAGATTTCCGTTTCAAAACTGTCATCCGAGAGCAGAGGAGAAGGAGGGGAGAGGGGGTGGGGGGAGATGTTAACACCAGACATGCAGACAAAAATTTTAATGGAAAGTTATAATCAGTAGTAAAAGAAAATGACAACATAAGTGACAATGCAAATGAGGACAACAGAAGGCTTAATTAAGAAGATGGACGTCCACGAGCAGGCCTCTGGTAGGGAAAAGGACAGTTTCCTCTAGAACCATACGGTGGCGAATTTCTTCTGAACTGACACCTGGGCGAGATATGGCCAAGATGGCCACACTCGTAACAAATAATCGGGCGAAACCGTGAGGTAGACAGGTTGAGCCGTGGACGAATTGACTTCGATCGAAGAGATTTATCCACTTTGGCAATGCTATCAAGGACTTTGGTATAGTCCTTATCCGCAAATGAGGCAAGAAAGTAGGCCTGGAAGATCTGCGTAGACCTTGACAGATGACCACGAAGCGTCTGCACCCGCTGCCGAAAGAAAAGCTGCCTCAGGGTGGTGATTAAGCCGAGCATCATCAACCAAAGACTCGGCCATGGACATTGCTATGTACTTGTCAAAATCCGACATGTGGCGGAGGCCATAAGAGGATAAACTAGTGATCTGAGTCTCCACATCAACCTTTCGGTTTTCCAAGGCCTCAATACGCCTAGACAAATTATAAGAACATATCGTAGAACTGGGAAAACAAAGCAAAACAACGGCTATATAGCCGGAAAACAATATAAAACACATCGGCTAGCCAGGCAAGTTTGGCGCGCAAATATAAGAAAAACATGAGCTAACGGGAAAACAAATAAAACACATCGGCAAGGCGGAAAACAAAATAAGCACACAAGTAAATAACCAGAAAACAAAATGCACTATAAACAAATTGGGAAACTGGTAAACTAGATAAGTAAGTCGGCCAGCCGGGAAATATTGACGCGAAACTATACGAGAAAAACATATGCTAGCTGGAAAACAACATAAACACATCGGTAAGCCGGAACTAATAGCGCGAAACTATTACAAACAAATAGAGTAGTCGGCAAACAATATAAAACACAGCGGCTGGCCTGGGAACAATAGAAACACATCGGCTGGTCGGAAAGTTTTGGTGCGAACTTATACAAAAAACACATAGCTAACTGGAAAACAACATAGACACATCGGCCAATTGGAACCAATATAAACACATCGGCCAGCCGGAAAACAATAAACACATCGGTTGACCGGAAAATAATATAAAGACATCGGCTAGCCGGAAAACAATTAACACATGGGATGGGCGGAAAACGAAATAAACAGATCAGCTAGCCGGAAAATTTTGACGTGAGCCTATATCCAAAAAACACATCGGCTAGCCGGAAAACAATAAACACATCGGTTGGCCGGCAAACAATATAAACACATCGGCTAGCCGGAAAACAATAAGCACATTGGTAGGCGGGAAAGGAATATAAACACATCAGCTACCCGGAGAACAATAAAAACATAGGATGGTTGGAAAATAAAATAAACACATCAGCTAGCCGGAAAATTTTTGGAGCAAACCTATATGAAAAAACACATCGGCTAGCTGGAAACAATACAAACATCGGCCAACCGGAAAACAATATGGACAAATTGGCTGGACGGAAAAAATTATGAACACATAGTAAAGCCAAAACATTTGACCGACAATGAGACAAATAGATCGAAATAGGCAAATGTAAATATAGAATAAAAACAACAAAAGTAGGGCTAATGAGGAAAAAATTACACCTAAGGGGCGACCAAAATACAATAGAGCCCGTCTATGAAATAATGCGACAAGGGGCGACACAGGAAAAAAAAACGAGACACGTGCAAAAACCGAGAGCTGAAATAAAGACTACAATAAGAACGAAACGATACTAAGTCGGGGAAACCAAAACCAAACAGAGATAGGAAAGAATAAAATGAGTGAAAAGTGTGATGCAAGCTGGTTAAACAGGGCAAAAAATATGATAGAAAACACAGGAATAAAAGACTTAGCACGGGGAGGACCGAATTAGCACAAGAAAAATTTAAAATGCACAAATTTGAAGGACAGCTAAACAACGAACTTAACGGCCACGAAAGCGCGAACTAGGAAAAAATGATAAAAAGCGGAATTGATACTTCGTGTTGACCTGAGGCAGAAGGAACAGCGTCGGCCAAAGGAGCTTAAGGCGCTGTCGGAACTTAATGCGCCACGGGAGCTTGAGGCGCTACAGGAGCTTGAGGCGCTGCGAGAACTTGAGGCGCTGCAGGAATTTGAGGCGCTGCAGGAACTTGAGGCGCTGCAAGAACTTGAGATAGTTGTGATGCGGGAACTTGAACACTGAGGGGTTGAGGGAGTTGTGAATAAAGAATACCAGCCATAGCGAGAGCACACTAATACGTCTTCTATTGAAATGACGAGCATGAGTTGGTTGTTCCTTTTATACTCGCTTGGGTAAGACCGCTGTAAATAGTTTACTGATGCGGCGAGTATCCTTGTATTATTTTTATCGCTGTCAATGTTTTGTTTACAAGCGTGCCGACAATTATCTTTTTCATCACGTTCCACTAATTAGGCGGCGCCATGAATTGAACAGGTTCCTGAGATATTTGCTTATCTCAAGTTCTACTCGGTCTAAGAAATCGCTTGAAACGGGAAAATCCTTTATAACTTAAGGCAGCGCTAGCTGGGAATATTTCACTGATGCACGGAGTATCATTGCATTATCTTTTTTATCACAGTCAATGCTATGTTTACACGGCACGCTTGCAAACAAAAACGTACAATAACAACTTGTACGTTGTCTCCCAACCTGACTTGCACGTGATTCGAAGTGTTACAGCCAATAAAATCGCATGATTTTTCGGAACCTCCCTTATGCCTCGTGCTCAAAAAAACATGCCCATTTGTGACACCGATGAAAAAATTCCATTGACCGAAAGCTAGACGCTGGCTGACTACGTCATTCCGTGTAATTAATTCTTCAAAAGTGGACATAAAGTTAATTCTTTTGATGGGAGATGTACTTACACGCGTTGTGCCATGCTGGAAGGTACTGTTACGCAGGTGTTAGTGTTACCAATCGTGCAGACACGCACGCCTCGCTTGCTTTGTTTTCAAGGCGAACCAACACTTTATCGGTTCTGCACGCATTGCAGGCCTATGTTCCTATCTTTAATGGTGATGGGGAACGTAAGGTGGGTCTTGGGGATGACTGAAAGGAGATGGTGACTCTGGAGTGTTCCCGTACTTCTCACGGGAGGCCTAGCAGTATCGCAATCGTCCTGAGAGAAAGTGGGACAATCCATAATTCCATGAGTGACAGTAGTGTTGGGGGGGGGGGGCGCAGCTTAAGTTAGTCTCTATCCAAACAAACAGTGGCCGTGGAGGACTGGAGGCAGCTGACGCCTGCAACAGTTGACGGGTGTAAGCGGTTGGAGGGGAAGATAGATGAAAGTTTTGCAGGGCTAAGTTCATTGCTGACCAGTCCGTGAAGTCGTACTCTGGCCAAGCTTGAGCTGGATACTGTCTAGCCCTTTGGACAACCAATAACTTGTAACTTGTAAGGTCGGACCAATGAAGAAGGTGAACAGAGCACACGACTATCTGATGAATGGTGAGAGCCACCTACGTTTCGCAGTAGCAACTACCTAAATGTGGAAGAACTTCTGCAGCTTGTTCTCAGCGGCGTCGAGAAAATGGCCGCCCGTTATAAGGGACGGAGCCATGCCTCAGGCTTTCCACAGACGCTTTTTTTCCACAACCGAAGATGCTCTAAGTGGAGGCTCAACAAACTAGACTAGCCCAAATCAAAGAACAGCTGTAGTAAAGTGTACGGGTTGTTCAAGCAAAGCGGGGAGTCGTCGAGGGGAGAGACGGTGTGAGAATGTCTTCCAAGTAGTGGCAGACGAAATCTAACCCGTAGTTATGTGTAAGGATCCATTCAACCATGCCTGCGATTCCAGTAACAATAGATGGGGCGGACCGCAGACCAAACGGAAGCACTATGTCCACGTAGTACGTCTATCCACTTACATAAGTAGGGAAACTTGGGGTGCTATCACTCACTGTGCCGTTCCGGGCTAATTTTCTTCTAACGCCGACTTCAAGATCGCTGACGTTTGCGTTTTTCAATATCTTGAACAACCTATTACGTTGTCAGGTTCATAAATCGTCAAACATTTAAAATTGAGCACTCTTTTATTGTTTGGCTTGAGGAATAGGTCACAATTTAGTCCGGCGGCATAGCTGAAAATTTCGGCTGAATTGTGCACTTCTTGTTACCGACCTAAAATCTGGCACACACACAGAGACTATCGAGGAGAACATTTTTAGCTATAGAACCCCTTCACAGTTGCGCCGTTTCCATGGAAACTGCATTTAAATGAGCTACATGTGAAATGCTATTTCCAATATATTTTAGAGGTTATTGGGATATCAGTCGGCGTATAGGGATGGCCAGTAGTGGCCAGATGTAGAAAGGGATTAAATGTCGTCGCCATGGTAACCACGTCCTAATTTATGCGTGAATATTAAGTTATGCCATTTATGCAGCGTTTGCTTGTTCAGATCAGGAAAACGATAATCACACATCATTCCTTCTTTAGTATATCTCGTCAGAGGTAAGACGATACAACTTGCCACGTGTTACTATGGCAACCGACTTCAGTTATCGTCTTGTAAAACTAAGAAAAAATTAACATGGAATCTGTTTCTTTTTAATTCTGCTAAGTTAATTTAACTTACGACCCCTACTGGCTCTACTGACATACATGTTGAGTCCTTCTCGATCAAAATGCTTCATGAGAACTATTCTCTTATACATCTTTCATCACACACGCACAATGAAGTGCAAGGCAAATTAGCTCTACAGCACTTGCATCTATTGTTCCTACAGTTGGTCTTGCAGCCACAGCGGACGAGCTCTTGGCAAGAAATTGTAGCTTCAGGCAGTGTGCACCATCTCGGTTGCCACGTTTCCTCAGTGGACGTCCAGCCCCATCCTTCTGGGTGCGGTAGCTGGGGCATTAGTACGGTTGATTGGCCCCAAACGTGTCCTCCCTGGTAGGTCGCCCGTTTAACATGCTGTTCCAGCGTGTCCCGCGTCGGTGGGGTGTCAGTAAAACGCGGGGTCGGGGTCGGGGTCGGGGTCCATTGTTCTTTTGTTTCGTTTTCGGTTTTATGTTTTGGTTAGGGCAAGACAACAGAAAACGAAACAAAAGAACAATAGACCCCGACCCCGACCCCGACCCCGACCCCGTGTTTTACTGACACCCGCGTCGGTGGCAGTCCCTACAAGTCTCTTCCTCTCTTGGTAAACAAATACTTCCTGGCATCGTTAACCTTGGAAAAAGGGCACATACATTTTTAATGTTAAATCATACAATGAAGAATAAATAACAATATAATTCTTAATCTGCCTGTTGCCATACCTTGTCTAATGTGCTGGTTCTGTCATACATCAGCACAATGAATCGCTCGATGGTGGCCAGAGTCTCGTCAGTGCTGTAAGAGGGACCACTCGCAAGCTCGACAAACGCCCTAGTAACTTCAGGGTAAGTTTCCCACGTGTTCCACGCTGTTTTCTTTCCATGCCGGGCAAAGAAGGAAGTCGTGTCACTCCCAGTCAATGCGTGAAGTATGGGAAGGTTCCTCGATCTCACAGGACCTAATGCTGAGGCATAACGATGGGTCGGTAGGATCTTGTGATTCTTGCCTGTTCCGAACGATACCCATAGCTCTTTGATTCCTAAGGTGTGTACACCAGCCACTGCCAAAACAACCACATCAGTGTCCACAGTGCGGATCATGATAGAATTGTGCCCCTTATCCACTGCATCAGCCACATGGACCATCGTCCG
The DNA here is from genome assembly GCA_964030785.1 of Siderastrea siderea. NCBI lineage: Eukaryota > Metazoa > Cnidaria > Anthozoa > Scleractinia > Rhizangiidae > Siderastrea > Siderastrea siderea. The sequence goes on from OZ034973.1 coordinate 6,113,118, forward strand.
TGTGTCTGCTTCCTCGTGTGAACAGGGTGACAGCTTCTCGCTTGTGTGTCGAGGGATAACAAAATACATCCTTGCCATTAGTTACTATAACTTGCTTGCCATCGGTCTCAATTTTACCAGCTTGCTGGGACAAAAAGGCAAACAGTTCCTTCTTATTTTCGTCTGACCGCAGGAATGTTTGCCAGTGTTGCGGTATCGTTGCTGACGGTAAGACTCTCTTTCTGGCTCCTTTTCCTCGCTGGGCTCTCGTGGTGGCTTTTAAACTCTTGGCCAAGTACTCGTCCCATACAACATCCAACCTTTGGACATTTTCCATGGAACTGGAGAGGTATGGTAGGAAAATGTTGTCACTGTACTCAAGGAAGGTCTTGCAAAGCCTTGGTTTAAGCATTTGAACTGTAGCAGCTCCATCGAGAATGAGCACAGAAGGGGCCGGTTTGTCATCTGATGTCTCGATTATCTTCTCTATGCAAGGTATCAAGTCACTCTTCGAGCCTTGTCTGATTATTCCTCCATCAGATAGAGAAGGTGGGGATCCTTGATTCTCGTGCAAGAAGAACTCATCGAGGTTGCCTTCGCGATTCTGACATCCAATGTAGAGTTTGGAAAACCATTGGCAGTCAGTTCGGGCCGACTTTAATTTCAGCTTGTCTCTGTCAGGCTTTGTTTTAGCAGAAGATGTCCACAAACAGAGGTTATTCCTTGGAAGGCTGTCCTCCAATGGCTTTAATCGGTCAATCAGCCGTTCCCTAACAAACACCATATACTGCTCCTTTCCTAAAGTGTCAATCTTGCGCAGCGTGGTACACATTGAAGTGTCCGCAATATATTTGGACATCAGTGAAATAAGATCTTCACTGGTTTCTTCAAATGTATTTCCCAGCTCCTCTATTGTTGACACCAGAGTGCTGACATGATTCTTGAACCTTGTTTGACTGGCATGAGACTGTTCGTGATGGGGCAACTGGGTATGCTGCTCTTCATCACTATTTTCAAACTCTTTAACCAACCTCGCAAGTTCAGGACCAGATACCATCCACCTTAGCAACGCACTCGGACCTATCGCCCCGCCGTCCCCTTTAGTGAGCTCATTATTCTGCTCATGCGCCTGGTCCAGTGGAATGGCAGAGAAGGCATTTGCAGTCTTCTGCACAGTAAACTTACCACTCTGAAACTCTCTGTAGATTTCTGGTTGCTTGGATTGTAAAGCTAACGTAACCCCGATGTGCACGGGAAGCCACCTTGCGTAGTTCGTGCGGTCGAGCGCGAACATCCAAGCAGCAATTCCCACCAGTGCCTCGCTGTACAGGGTGAAGCTCGACTCTCTGAAAGATCGCACGAGGGTCAGTATCAGCAACTCAAATTGTAGAGTGATATTCCAGTACTTAAACTGTGGGATCATGGTTTCTTTCTTACTTCTCCACGTGGAAAAGGAATCAGCCTCTTCTCCCTCTTTAACCGACTCGACGTACTTCCTGTATGCCCGATTCTGAAGAATGAACAAACTTGCTGCAGTTACTCGGTGTACGTACCTAGTGCGCGTAATGTGTGCACAGTTGACATGCGACTCCGCTCTTCCTGCTGTTGTGATCTCGGCTTGCAATTGTGATAAAACTTCAACCCATCCACTGCCAGCGAGCCAGGTCCGGATAGCTTTTAGCGCCGCCTGCTCGATGTGAAGTCCACCAAGCATAACCACCAGATTATCCTCCCCTGCACTGTCCTTCTGGTCGCAAGCAATAACCACAGTTTGCCCCGGGTTTACATACTCTACGTCTTTGCTAATAACAGTTATGGCGTGACTTATCATCGCCACAGAATGAGCACAATCCGAAAAAAGAGGCAGTAGTGAGCTTGTACACTGATTGGTTACCTGTGTCTGTCTCTCAGCGTGAAACGCAGACCACGAAAGTACTTCAGCTTTTTTATTTCGGACTTTGCTTTGATCGTTAATTGTCCTCTCTCTAACTATAGCCGCATTCACACTTCTAGTGTCCGTCTCGGTCTTTCCAGCTGTGTAGATCTTGTTGATATCCTCTAACCATTCGACTTCTTTGCTGATTGCATCAGCAATGGTACTCTGATAACCAATCATCATGGACTCTGAGACTGGGCTTACAGAAGGCTTGCCGCTTTCCGATACAACAGCTGGGACACTGGTGTAGCTTGCAGGCAAAGGATTGATGCACTTTTCAGGCGACGACTCCCGCAAAATAATTTGTCCCATGTCATGGCCTTCCACAGTGGTACTAGGGTGTTGAATGAGAGAAATGCTTGTGCCATGGAAAGATCCTGTTGCTGTTGTGGACGAAGGGTTGTGGTCTGTGTTGTCCACAACAGCAGTGGTAAAAACCTGTCCACGTAGTTTAGGAGGGCATACCGTTCCATTCTCTTCATAACGTTCACGCACAGCATTGGCAAGGTCTGATGACAGGCGCAGTACCCTGTCAGATGACACAGATAAACCTAAAGCGGAAAGTTTCTCTACTAATTCCTTTCTTCTTGTTTTAACGTGCATCAGTGCACCTAAGTATAAAGGTAAGGGTGTTACCTGATTTCTACTATGCCTAACAGACCCATCAATAGATCTCCGCCCATGCTTTATACTGTTGAACTTTATAAGCCGAGTCATAGAGAGAGCAGCTTGCTGCTTTTCCTACGAGAATCATCTTGACTAATGTTAGCAAGAACGGCGATACAGAACGTTGTTGGCATGCTTGGGAAAACGTCCCATTGAACAGGTCACTGTTGTTGAACATATCGTCCCTCACAATTTCGGCCGCCCGCGCAAGAGACATTATTTTACTATCCTGCTCTCTTTCAAGACTCTCTGACGGTACTTGCGCGATACTGTTTTCAAACACCAGCAACACCTCCCTCCCCTTCGCGTATGCACTCAGTCCTGGGATGCTAGCGAGAAGTTTGTCTTTAAATCGCTTTGAGTGTACAGACTGATCCTGTGTCGGTGCGCCTAGTTCCTGTAACCTTGTCAAATATTCCCTCTTGACATCGGACAGTTTTAACACCTAACAGTCAGAGGTACACATTTTGCAGTCCTCTAACTTACGTACGATCTCAGAAAAAGCTACTCTTTGCGGCGTTGATTCCTCTACCTGGTTCACGACGGGCTGCTGTCTAGCACGCGCATATAGTGCAACTAAACCTTGTTTATGGTACTGACGTTTCAGTGCTACCATGTCCCCAGCACTAAGTTTCAATAAAAGATTAAAATCGTTTACCTCCATGGCAACAGCTCGAACACGAGAATCTAGCTCCATTGTGCTTGCCCGAGATAACGGGTTTCCCTCAGTGACTGCTCCCCCGCAAAGGAAACAGACTTCTTGTCCTACAGACGCACTAGGGAGGTCAGATCTTGTGCGCTTTCCACTCTCATCGGGTTGCTGCAATACGTTTCCCTCAGCTGGCTTTCTTTTCCTCTCCAGCCTCTTCAATTTGGTTGCGTTGTACTTAACGCGGCATGACTTATGCCATGAAGCATTATGCTTCCAAAGTGTCTCGGCAATCCCCTCCCCTTCATCCAGCTTCGCTAAGTCAAGCTGAAGTTCTCCAGCCTCATAAAAACTCTCCAAATCCTTTTGAAGTGTGATGTATCCAGCACCACGGTTGCTCTGTTTCGAGTTTGCTGGGCATTCCCTCTTCTCGCTTGTGTTTTCTTGGCAAAATACGCATTTGCTCCAGTCAACGCTCCTGGACACTGATGCATTTTGGCTTGATTCCTCCATATTTGGCCTACATCACGGCTCAGCTCTACCAGATGGTCACTAAAAATGCGGCTTACAATTTTCTCTTTCGAAAATAATACTGCGAAAATAATATTGCCGAAACACGCGCAATGGAAGACAATGACACTATGCACGCAAGCAAGGAAAAACTTTCTATTCAAATTTGGCATGCTTAATTAGAGCACTAAAGTTAGTATTGTTCTGTATGAATGACTCATTAATACAACAAAATTTATTATTGTTAAAAGTAAATGTTAAAACTGTTACGAAAGTTTTACTTTTTTCGTGACAATTATAGTGTCATTTCCGAGTAACTGAAAAAGGACCAGCTATCTTCGCGGGGGGTCTCAGCAAAGCAAAACTTCTACGCCGTTTATGCGCCATACGGTGAGAACTGAGAGTGGTTCTATAGCAGAAGTGAGTCACCTGGCTTATTTCTGTAGATCTGCAAAATATGACATGAGTAACAAAAATGACAATTTTCCAGCTATGCCGCCGGACTAATTTACGTGAAGACAAATATTTAGTCGGTCTTTTTTAGAAAACGAACAGCGTTCCCATAATGCAAAGTGTCACGATATCCACGTTACAAATGGGCTAGTTCGAGAAACTGACATTTTGGCAGATAAAATTTTAAGAAGCAGCAAGGAATTGGTTTGAAGTCAAACAATTTTTTTGTTTAAACAGTCGTTTTCTTTTGTTCTGCTAAAAACGTTCATCGGCCGCCATCTTGAAGAGGGCGCAAAAAGAAAATTCGCCCTTTCCGAGGAGGAAAGATCACTTGCCCAGCTGATAGCTTTTAAGGATTACTCCGAACGTGCTGATGTGTCAATGGCAATATGAAATATTTGAGAAAGGGGACGCAATCTTGGCAAGCCGCACTTCACATGTGAGGTCATTAGAGTGATGTCGACTGGCCGATAGCATATTGGCTAATGTAGACTATGTACAGGATAACAGAAAAAAAAAAGCAATTCGAAAACCATCCCTTGGCCCTGAAAGGACGAAGGTTGCTGATATATTACAGTAGTTGCATAAATCTCACTGAGACGTGGATGCAACCAGCAGTGAAATCTCTGGAGCTAAACCAAACGAAGACCACGACATAGACAGTTTGACGTCTCTCGCACGCAAGGGTCTATAACGGTAACATAACACGTTATGAGTGATTTAAAAGACAAAAATGTTATTTTGGAAGCGATATCACAAGAGATAAAACCATCTCTATATCGGCTAGATACCAAACAGGAAAACTACCGCCACAAACCAGTGAAAGGTAGTGGAACTATAACCAAAATTTAAATCAGAAGAAAAACTCGAGCAGAGGACACAAAACGCCGATCTTAAGCACGTAGTGCCACTTTTGAGTTTTGACGTTCTAAAAAGATGCGAGTATTTACCCAACTCTTGAAATTCTGACTCCTTGAAAATAACAATACTTTATTTTACTTTTGTTACTAGCAAAACTGCCACAAAACATAATCATCCTTCAATAGTTTCTGAATAACGGTATCAAATAATTAGCGTTAGATTAATTATTTGTATTTTCATGGAAGATGGCGGGATCAATTTTGATTCATTAACATAAAAATCTACTTCTTTACATAGTAAAAATAAACCTGTCTGAAACAATAAGTTCCAATATAAAGGTATACAAATTGATAAATATAAAACGCTGTACATAAAAGGGCTCATGTGCAGACAAGGGCACAAAACAAAGGCCCCCTAGTGATGTGCAAAGCAGTAGAAAAAGTTCCTTTCTTGTTCAATTATAAGCAGTATACCGGGAGGCTCATTTCCACTCGGTGGCTAAAAAGCCATTAATTACCATCTTGCAATCAAGCCCCACCTTTCGCAAATAAGTTTTTTCAGGGCGCTTTCAAGGCCCACTTTTGCGAACAATCATCTTTTATAAGATGTCCGACTTGCCCCACTTTAACATTGCCTTCACAATGAAATACTGATTTCGTAGATAGAAACGATCACTTGATCAAACGTGATACCAGGACCCAAACCGTTTCATCCTAACTAAAAAGCAACAATAAATACAAATCTCATTTGAAGAATGAGGAAGCCTGTCTAACAAATTATACATTATTTTTACTACAAGTCATAATCATCACACTGGTGTGCTCTTGGCGTTCCGTTGTTAAACACTCTGTCTGGCTTTTTTTTTGTTTCATCGACCCAATACAGATGCAGATTATATAAGTGATCAATATGATCTATGTCTCGTCTAAGCACTTCCACCAAAACTGGTCGCTTTTGGTTCAAATTAACTAGAAGGAACGTTCATAAGAAGGTTACAATTGTTTAGCCCAAAGGTCAAGTCAAAACACATCGCTAGCAAGAATTTGAGGGCATAATTACCAATAAATAAAAATAAATCGACTTTGTTTAAGGTAGTTGGATCGCAATTAACACGTTCATTTTGAATAAAAATTGCTCAAAATGAAAACAACTTGTTGAAGTAAAAATATATCAGGTCGATACAACTAAAGTTACGCTTCAGAAAAATAGATGTCCGAGGTGACAAATTTCACACCTAAAGTGACAAATCCCATTTGAATTGCAGGCTCAAAATTTTTCGTTTTACGGCTTTATTTTAAAAGAGAGATTGAAAAGAAATGCGGGAATTTATTTGTATACAGAAAAGAAAGAAACTCACAGGAGCCCGGACATGAAGCCTGCTTCTTTCTTCAGATATCGTGTTGTAAAGAAAACAGCATGAGTCGTCACTTTAAGCGGCCATAATATCGAGTAGAAATCTTCTTTCGTTCCGGGCTCCTGTCAAAAGTTTATTTCACCTCAAACGAAAAACTAGCGCAAATTTCAACCAGATATGTTAAATCTACGTCTTTATTCTTTAAATACCTTTCAGTGCGGTTTGTGTGAGTCCTTAAAATACGCCAATTTATCGCCGAAGTCTTCTCGCAAGCAGCTCATTCAGCGGCGCCATGTTAGATTTTTATGTGTAAACCGCTGTTCAATATGTCTGAGGAAGAAACTTACCGATTGAAGCACAAAAGTGGTCGAAAAGCTCCGAATTTTTCAACTCACCATCGGAAAAAAATGGCGGCGTAAACAAATGCGAATAGCATAGCAGCAACGCGTATTGCATCACAAGTTCCATGCTGAGTTTTGTCTGCGCTGCATGAGGCTCAGATATCAAATCAGTTTCTTGGTGGATTTTAAGCTCTTAGAAAGGCCAAAGATTTAAGAGTGGCCAACAACTGCTTTTAGAAATGTAATGCCAAAGTATTTCACGGTCCTTCTGTCGAATTTCGCCCGCAATGCTCACTTCATCCTTCATTTTCGCCGCTTCTAATAGGAATAAAGCTCTCATCTTTTGCAGTTTTGTTAAATTTTGTATTATCTTTCAAGTAATCGAACTTTTGGATAGGGTTTATTTTTCACCTTCAAGCAGTTCAAACACCTTAACAAGGGTGACAGTTAGCAGTCTTACAACTGACAAACTCGTGACCCTCGTATGTCGGATCAATTGTGAAAAGGTGAAAATGAAATAGTAATAACAATGAAAGAAAAAAGAAAGAAGAAAGCGATGCTTAATCTCCTTAATAACAAAAAGTTCTCATTCTCGAGTGCTGTTCATGTTATTTGATGCATTCGCACGTGTTCTGATCAAAGTTCCCCAAACACCAGAGGACAATGACGACCATTTTAACATAAGGACTATGAATTTACTCCAGATGGCGGACTGAAATCGCCAGCTTCTCCATTTCGACCCACTGCTCGAACAGTAAAGAAGAACATCTTTCCTGGTACTAAATTTCTTAGTGTGCACCCCATAGGAAGTTTCAGGGCTTTGATTTGAGCAATTCTCAGCCACTGACCAACGCTGCTCCACGAATACAACTCAAAGTACTCTATATCAGTAACATTGTTATCAGGAGGCAAGTCCCACATAATCACAAGGTTGTCGTTCAACAAACGAACAGCAAGCCGTGGTGATGGTGGGATGGAAGAAACACTGACGTTCCGCTCCACTGGTTCACTGGTCGATGCATTTTCCTTATCATTGTGATCAACAATGTTAGAATCTCTTCTTTCCAAAGGACTTGAAATTGTATGACTTGGTATGCAGCGTAGTCGGTCTTCCAAGGGATGTCTCTTTGTTCCTTCGATGTCAGAAATTTTACGTGAGACATGAAACACAGACGTGAACTCACTCACAGTTGGAGGTTCCATGACTGTACTGCTAAGATGATAAAGATTTTGTTTAGCAATGGCTTCGAGTGCCAGTCCAGGTTTTTGAGGTTGCTTGATTCCCTCAACATTCACTACACTTTTCTGTTGATCACAGTCAGTGTTGGCACAAAGTTCTTCACTGTGCAGACTACCACTTTCACATTGGCTATCTACGTCAGTTTGTTCTATTGCAGCTATAGTACATGAAGGTCCTAGATCAGCATTACTGGCATCTGCCTTTGCCACAGCCTCTTCTGTTCCTGTTCTTCTCAATGTCGGTGTTAAATCATTCTCAACAACTAGGTCAACATTACGCGTTTCCATATTGTCATCAGCATCATCTCCATCCTTCACAGATTGTTCTGTTTTGAATACAATCGATGAAAATTCAGGATCATTAGCTGAATCAGGGTCAACATTCTCAACGTTTGTCAAAGCCTGCTGTGTCTCAGCTGTACCCTCTTTAGGCCCTTCATCTTTTTCCATGTCTGCAACAGCTCTGCCTCCGTCTTTCACAGACTTTCCAGTTTCCACCGCATTTGGGGTAAACTCAGGATCGTTCTCTGCACCAGGGTCAAAGTTGTCTACATTCGTCACAGCCTCTTGTGTCGCAGCAATACTCTGTTTTCGCTCTGGATCAGTTTCCATATCTTCACCAGCAATGTCTCCACCCTTAGCAGAGTCTCTTGGCTCCACTGTACACTTTGCAAACTCAGGATCATTCTGTAAATCTGGGTCAACACTATCCACATTTATCATAACCTGCTGTGTCTCAGCAATACTCTGTTTTGGTTCTGCATCAGTTTCCATATCTTCATCAGCAATGTGTCCATTCTTTACAGGCTTTCCTGTACCCAGTGCATCTGGGGCAAATTCAGGATCATTCTCTACATCTAGGTCAACACTATCCACACTTGCCACCGCCTGCTGCATCTCAGCTATACTCTGTTCTGGTTCTGCATCAGTTTCCACTCCTTCACCAGTCTTGTCTCCACCCTCAACTGACTCTTCCATTTCCAATGTGTTCTCTGCAACTTGAGCATCACTTTCCATACTTTCCTTACTCTTGTCTCCATCCTCCACTGACTCTTCCATTTCTATTGTATTCTGAGCGAATTCATTATCATTTCCTTCATCTGGTTCAATACCCTTCACATCTGCCACAGCCTGCTGTGTCTCAGCAATACTCTGCTTTGGGTTTACACAGGTTACCATACCTTCGTTAGCCTTGTCTCCATCCTCCACAGACTCTTCCATTTCTACTGTACTTAGTGCGAATTCAAGACCATTTTCTTCACCTGGTTCAACAACGTCCACATTTGCCACAGCCTGCTGCATCTCAGTAATACTCTCTGTTGGCTCCGCATCGGTTTTCATACCCTTGTTAGCCTTGTCTCCATCTTTCTTTGACCCTTCCATATCTACTGCACGCGGGGCAAACTCAGGATCATCGTTTACATTTTCTTGGTTGGCAGTCTCCATCACAGGTTGCTGCATCTCCACTGTACCTCGTGAATATTCAGGATCAGTAATGTCGGTGCCCTTTGCAGCTTCTTCTGTCTCACTAACAGTACGTGCTGGTTTAGGATTACTCTCAACATCCCCAACTACATCGTCCCCATCCTGCTCATCATCAGCATCATCATTTGCAGTGTGTGAATCAAATCTAAGGAATCTAGACCAATTACGTTTCGCAGTGGCTATTGGTGGTATAATAGGAGACATAAGGTCCACATACAAATCATCACTGTATGGATCATTGTCCTTCTCACTTTTACTCCTGGTTTTAGAAGGAGTTTTTGGAGCAACAAACACACTATCCAGATTACTGACACTGTTGTTCTCAGTGCCGTTCGGTATAACAGGAGACATTAGATCTACATCCAAGTCATCACTGTTTGACTCTCTGTTCTTCTCACTTCCACCCTTAGTTTTAGAGGGAGGTAATGGAGCAATGAACACACTGTCTAAATTGCTGACTGTACTGTCCTCTGTACCACTAACTACTTCTTTTTCGTCTTCTCCATCAGCCATCAGAGAATCTCCAACTTCTTTCAGTTTTGATAAGTCACTTTCTTGACAAGAAGAGGTTGTTTCTGCAGCTGGTTTCATCTTCTCAAGACCAATTCCTTCGGGGGCATTTGAAAACCCTTCAGGGGGGTCAACGTGCTTCTCACACTCTTTGTTGCTTGCTCTTTCAAACACACCTAATGAAGCTGCTTCTAATGTACCACGTTCAGGAACGTTGGAGCAATCCTGTGCAAATTCATTTCCTGAATTATTCTCAAGCAGGGAAACATTTCTCTCATCTGATGTTTCAGGTTCTAATTGCAGTGCCTCTGACGAGTTCTCATTCTTTGATGTACCATCAAATAATTCATCGACAGAGTTAGGAGATGAACATCTAGAATCAATTTCAGATGGAGAGGGATTATTTTGGAGAGCCAATAATCTCTGTACTGTATTCTCTAAAGCACCAATCGGTTTTTTTCGTGGCTTCTTGCAGGGATCCTTATTACGGGACAAACAAGTCATCTGCTCCTTAACACTGTCTTGTTCTGATGAGCCCACTGTTGTTTGCAAACTATCAGAAGGGCAGGAGCGAGTGAAATCTGTCTCATCAGAATCACAAGCCTGACTGGAAGAGTGTTCTTCTGATGCAACGTTTTCTGAGGTGGAAACAAAGGTACTGCTTGATTGGTGACTCTCGTTACTTGATTGCACGTACCCGGCTCTCACTTCACTGCTGCCGCTATTATCCACTTGTACACTATCGGCTGTGACACCGGTAGAATTTGTCACATGGGCATTTCTTTCTTTCTCCTTGTTGAGTGTAACTTCATCCAAGCTTTGCTGTAGTTGATTGTATACACGCCGAACTTCATCATACAGGCTTGGATTGCGAGCATCAAATCGAGTTCTTTGCTGTATTTTCGAAACTGCCAAGTTTCTTTCCACTACCATCTGCCTGAACTGTGTCATAGTCTTACTATAGCTGTTTGATGACCGAGTTTGAACTGATCCTGGAAGGGAGGGCGACTGCGGAGTTTGTTGCACAGCCACTTCACTTACACTTATCTGACTCGTCGGCAAATTCCTCTCTTGCTGATTCTGTGACACTCTTTGGGTGTGTACCCCTGAATTTACTGTCATAGGTTGCATAACAGATTGCTGCATAGGCATCCCAAGGGCTGATGACTGATTCAGGGATGAATTCAAACTCACTCCTCGATGATCTTGTGCAAGGCTTCTTTGAGCGTGTGACTGAGCATTTATTGCAGTAGGCTGTGAACGTGACTGTTGAACCCCATGCATTGCTGTTTGATTTGCAGAAGAATTTAAATTGGCTGCTTGTGACCCTAATACCTGACTTCCTTGAGTCTGCAACAGTCCAGACATTGACGGGGAGAGTGCAACTGGCCCATGAACAGCTGCGTGATTGATGGATGAACCCACATTTGCTCCTTGCTGATTATGGGACACATATGGAGGATTTCTTCGAATAAGTGCCTGTGCATGTACTTGTATTTCAGGATGTGAAATGCCTTGTTGATGGGTAATCCGACTCGAAGAAACATTCCCTAATGGTATGAAAGCGTTTCTCGATGAACCAACTTCCAAAGTTTGGCGTTGATTTGCTTCTTGCATTGCCGCACGAATCCTTAATTGAAGAGCAGCTCGTGCATCTACAGTTTGTTGCAAAGTTCTTGACGGATGCTGCTGAGTAGCAAGGTGTTGTCCGACATGTTGGACAGGACTATCACTCTGTGCTATTCCCCGATAGGAGGACACAGCTTGATTCGTCATTTGAGACTGAGAAGCTGAATTTCTTTGAGCCAACGAATTAAAAGCACTGATGTAGGCACGTCTTGCACTCAAGTGGTACTCACCAGTGCTCTCAACGGTGGAGGACACTGGTGTATAATGTCTGACAGTGGAAGGCTGTGAAGTTCTGATCTGAGTAGAATTCAAACCACCTGAATGGTGACCTGTAGATTGAAAGCCTCCTGTCTGTGGCACAGCTGTGGGACGCTGTAGTAAAGTCCGAATCGGACTATGAAGTTGACTTGCAAGGGCATTCACCGGCCCTTGGGGCTCTCCTTGTTGAGTAGGCCGGAAAGAGAAAGTCTGTTGGGGCCGCCTACCTGGTGGCATTTGGTAATACTGGGCGGATTGATTGTAAGCAGTTTCGAACAGGTTTGGTGCCTGTGTACTCTGAGAAGGGCTTTGCAGTTGCACTGGAGCTGTGCCTGGGACATGCCGCACGGCCACTACGTCTGCAGGTGTAACGATGCCAGATTGTAGTGCTGCTCTCACTTCCTCCGGTCCAACCTCAACTGCCATGCAAAGATCCGTTTGACTGGCTGCAGACATTAATATCTTTGGAGGTACAACCTCCTCATCAGTTTGGCAGAAGGTAGACGTTATCTCCTTTGGAGATTCAACTTCATCAGTACTTGTTTGACATCCCACAGAATAAGACACAAGGTGTAGGGCTGGAGAGGGATGACTTTCTCTCAATGGTGAGGTTGCTCTATCAGCTGTTCTTCCACGGCGAAGACTCTGCAAACGATAGAGCAAAAACAGTAAGAACACAATCTATTCCCATTTAACCTGGCATTTTAAATATCTGGGTTTAAAATCAAAAGGGACATTAACGTTTGGCAGAACTTTTCATCGTCATTTTTGGTCTGTTCCAAATACTTTCCTATGTTGATGGACCAGTTAGTATCCTACAGATTTTAACAAATTTGGAACAAAATGGGGAAAGATACAAATGATAAAAGGCATTCGACTTGGTTTTCCTAGTTCCAATTGGTCAGTCTTCAAAGAGGGAAAGCAACCCCTCTGCGCATAGAGAATAGACTAAATGCAACTTTTCACATAAACAACTGAGAAGTTCATTCGATAAATTTTTGTACTTTTCTAATCATTAATTCCATGTCTCTTCTACACTAGTTTCTAATGTGGTTTAACATTCAAAACCTAGAGTAAAGATGAAAAGGGGATAATTATCTTGCAGACTCGACAAAGTTTGTTTGCAGTGTCCATTGTTTTCCATACATGACTTTTTTCGGCAAGTTTGCAACTGGTTGTCGCTTCTAGTGGTAGTTCACATGGGGAATCTTTTGACACTAGAAACATCTTTTTAAAAGTGTAGTTTCTTAACTTCTACTAGAAGATGATAATTCCAGATTAACTGTGAGAATACGAATACGTGGATTTCATGGTGTCCACTTCGAAGTTTTACTTCGGTCAACAATAAGCTATGAAAACTTGAAAGAAAAAAAAAACACTGGTTAAGGCCTGGCCCTGAATCCTTTGACAAAAATTTTGACTTACTAAGTTCATATTTATTTGAGTCCCTCTGGATACTGTTTCAGGTTTCACCTGTAAAAGAAAATTTATCATCTTCAGTTGAAAAGATCCCAAAGGTTGATTCTCAGGAAGTACACTATTTGATAAACTGGACAACAATGTGACAATCAACTGGAAAATTTGATGTCAATAACAATGCAGAAGGCATCTGCCACCTTCCTTCCTTCCTTGGGTTTGAGACGGCGGGGTCTACTGTACACTGAATTGCCTGCAAAACTTAATTCACTTTGTAGCGACAGAGGAAAAATGGAAAATAACCAAAAGGAAATTGATCAGCTTGTGGGGTTGGTGTTTTAGCCAGCTGTGGTGACTTCTTCCTTCTACTGAAGTGTTGCATCGTTTTCACAGTATATCCACATATCTGTACCTCGGAGAGATGAAGCAGGTCATTCACAAGTTCCTTTAATTTTTCACACTGTGTCAAGAGATCTTTTTCCTTCCCCTCCATTAAGGAAATCCTTTCTTCCAGATCTATCCTCCTGCCTCTTTCTTCCGCTAAATCTGACAGAAGGGTGTTCATGACCTGTGTTCATGAAAATGAATACAGAGAAGAGCTTTAAATGTGAAGTATTGCTTACCATAGTATTTACTAGGCATATATTGCCACCATTCTCACTAACGAGTAATCCATACAAACGGTAGAAAAAAAGAAAGCCCACAGTGGCAGGATCCAGCATTTTTTTTTTGGGGGGGGGGGGGGCTGACAGAACGTTATAGCAAATCCGAGACAAAAATCCCCTCGGTGATAGTACCCTTTCTCAATTATTAATTGTTTTAAATTTGTCAGGCTTAAAAGACCCCAAACGGGGGGGGGGGGGGGAGGTGGCTGGCACCCAATCCACCCCTGGTTTCAAACGAGCCACCAGGAATAGGAATAAGAGAAACAGGAGGAGGGAATGGGGGAATAGGAGGGTGGAGTGCTCCAGTGATTAACCATTGAATATTGCGAATACTCAGTGAGGAATCAGTAACTAATCAATATCAACACGTTATCTCAAATGTTATTTAGAATTTGTAATCACAGACAGAAATAAAGAGACCTCTTTTCCAAAGGTATGAGAATGGTTTAAACTTTATCTCACCCATTTCTATATTTTCTTCATTTCAAAGCAAATAGATTGGACAACGATAATGAAATGTACCTGCGCAAACCAATTACTGCAAATTTGCCCAAATTAAGTCTTCTTATATTCGACTATGGTGCATAAAATGATAATCGTCACAAAAATAAAGCTTCACTAATATGAATGATATCAAGGAGAATGTTTCTTTGTTTGGATAAGCAGATGAACATTCTCCTTGATATCCACTGCATGCTGTCACTTGGCATCTACCATTACAGATTGCCTTGGAAACAAAGCAAGGGATTCAGAGGGGGCACTAACTCCATGTTGAAGCATCAGGGTTAAACTGTGTTCAAGAAGGGCAAAGAAATTAACAAACCTCAAGAGTATTGTAGCCACTTGCATAATCAATTGCGTTATCTTCTGCAATACTTGACATTGAACCGCATCCAGAGTCTCCAGCGAGTTCACCTTCCAGCCTTGCCTCACTTTCAACACTGCCAGGCCCCACTTCTTCATTTACAGGCAAGAAAGTACCACTGGAACGAAAACTTTCTCCGTCATCAGCAGCGTCATTACATGACTGTACTTCCTCATGGTGTTCAGTAACCTCGTTGCTAGAGTTTTTCTCGTCCTGTGCAGATGCCAAATCGGTGTCATCAGGGAGACCCCAACTTAAAGCGCCATTCACCTGCAAACAAGTCTTAGCCACAACATCAGGGTAGCAAGGTACAGTGATACACTCTTCATCCTGAGTTAAAGGCAAGGACGCATCATCAACTGAGGGCAGTTCCACTGGGTCAAACAAACGAGCTTTTACTGACTCTGGATTTGATACTAACTCACGAGCGCTTTCCATCTCTTCTTCACCATTAATGATGGTAACATGACTGTCTCCATCATTAGGGAGTATTGCATCATGATCGGCACTGTGGGCTGATCCATCAAGGAGGTTTGACAACCTATGCCGTACAGGGCTTTCCCTTACTACATGTGCAGACACTGATTCACCAGTGATGGGTACAGCATCATTCCCCTTCTCTTTTCCGTGGTTGTTTTTATTGGATGTTCCCTTCTGTTTTGCTGATAACTTTCGCAACTTCACTAACTGATCTTGGGACACTTGAACCCTGGGAAGTTTGACTTGGAGTCGCAGCTTTTTTGCTGTTGAAAAAAATTAAAGTAGTTATTATAAATATGGCTTTGATGGAACACTGCCAGTCTAATTCTCAAAGTTCGAATTCTCAACATTCATCACAACAGTCTTGTATGGAACCTTTGGGTCACAAGCGTCAAAGCATGTGGTTTGCGCCATTTTATAGCCTTAAATAAGCATACGCACGGATCAAAAGTTGAGGGTCGCCACTCCACAGAAAAAACTATTTTTCTTACTTTTTGCTGACCAAAAACTAATTTTCAATGACCCCATTAGCAGTAAAGCCAATTCAAAAATATTTTTTGCAACATTACCTTACAAACAAGAAAGAATCTTTATCAATCCTTGCAGCACGTAAAAAATCAAATCTCCGACTTTACACAGCCTTTGAAGTACAATAAAGAATTTCCTTGTCTTGATGCAAAATTCCTTGACATTCCCAACTTTGAAAACTGAATTGTTTTTACCTGACCGTGTCAACACTAAAGCTGGGACACCACAATTCTAACAGAAACATGCTAATACATGTAAAAGAAACAGAAAAAAATTCCGCGATGTTTCTAATAAATAGAAACGCTTGCAGAAGTTTTGGGAGACCTTGGAACAGATATGGAAACTGTCAGGTGTGGTTTGCATTTCCACAACAGTTGCTCCTTTCTTCATAATTCTACTAGTGTTCCTACAGAAACACCGAAAATATAATATTTTGTATTATTTTGTTATTTATCAAACCCAATACAATATGCAGAACTCCCTTGCTACACCCAAAATACACCATCTAAACCATTTCAGTAATATACATGTTAACAGGTGCCAAATACAATATAAACTGTGCATTGTCAAATCTCTGACTGACAAAAAAAGGCCCACGATACTTCACTTCTGAATTTCAGCTGCTTGCCTTTTTTTCATTTTAGACAGTAGCATACATTTTGCCAAGTTCTAGTTAAATGCTATAGAGGAAATAACTTCCAACAAGGCAGCCCATGTCTGAACTTTCGTAGTATTATGTTGCTCTGAGATCATGTACGAAAGCAAGATTCAAACATCAAACATCATTTAAATAACAAACGCAAAAAGAAATTAAAACTAAACATGACAACAAATTTGCATGTGCAAAAATCGAAAAAACTATAACTACATTTAAGAAAACTAAAATAACTGGTTATATTCAATAAAATGCAGTGTCACAATTCAGTCAGTATGTGTTTAAGGTGTTTGAACAAATCCTCTTGTGTGGATAGTGACTGATTAAGTGTGGCATTTATTCCCTTCTTAAGCTGCCCAAAAAGTAAAAAACAAGGTAAGCTCCTTTGCAAGGCAATTAAAAAGGAAGGATGGTGTTTTCCTTTTTGCAACACCTTCCCTCATTCCAGCCATATTCAAGTTAAAAGTAGACAAAAGAGGCCATCACAAGTGGTGACAGTATGGAGACAAATCACATCATCAAGAGTATCTCAGGAAATATTGGGGTAATGTACATGTAACTGAAACCTGGCACCAATAATATCCACTGAGAAAAACTGAGGAACCTTTACTGTGGTGGTGACATGGCAACAGTTTCGATTCTGGGTCTCTTCCTTTATGTGGCAAGGACATTTCCCTTTCTTAGGCTTTACAAACATCATCCACTCCTTAGTGGTTAATGAGGAGACTTACCACAATATGGGCGTGTGTTTCGAACAGGACCATCTCTTTCTTGTAATAGAGGCACAAATGACAATATATTTGGTTCAAGGTGAAAGGGACTGGAGACCACATCAAAATCTGGACCATTTTGTGTTTTTGTTAATACTGGTGACAGTTTTCAATACACTTTTTACCAATACAGCAGCCATATTGATTTTGCCCTTGGGCATTCCATTATACTCATTAATATTTATTTATTCTTTTGTAGTCACAATGCAGCATTATTACAATAATAGAATCAATCCAGTATTATGGGATGACCAGGGGGCAAAATCAACATGGCTGCTGTATCGGTAACAAGGTCTATTACCTTAACCCAATATTTTTTTGCCTCCATGCTGTAACCGCTTATGATGTCATCATTTTCTAAGTTGCATAATACAAAAACTTGAATACCGTATTTTCTCGATTAAACGCCGGTGGCGTTTATTTAAAACTAGGCCTCATAGACCCGGCATTTATTCGGGGCCTGGCGTTTATTTATTAAATACATTTTTCAGCCATCCATTTTTAATCATCAGTACTGGAGGTTTATTTACTGAAGAGGCAAATTTCAACAGAAACGTTAAAAAAATGTGGAACATTGTCACCAACTTTGTCTCATGTCAGTGAATCTGGTAAGTCACTTATCCAAAAACATCACTGACAGGAACCCGTCATTGAACACTTCTCAACGTTACATTTCTCCGTGAAACACAAAGAAAGTGTATCGGCTACTGCTTGACATCAAACGTACTGTGCAAGCAATTTAGAACAAGGTGGTGGCGAGGTTCCTGCTCCATCAGTTCTGAGAAAGGTAAACTTATGGAACGTTTCAATAAAAACAGCTGGAGTAACGCTGGAGAGACCTCGAGACTGATCCTCGTTTGATGGACAAGCCCGCAGAAAAGTTACCATGATTTAATAGAGATTGACAAGAAGCCTGATGCGTTGTTTGTTTTATCTGTTTTAGTAAGAAGCACAATTGTAAAAGGTAGTTTAGGTTTGAATATCACTGTATAAATTCAAATAAAATGGTATAAAGAGAACTAGTATGCAGTTTCGACACAATCCTGACGCCCAATCCTGACTCGGCCCTGTAGACCTGGCGTTTATTTGAACCCGGCGTTTATTTGGGGTCCGGTGTTTAATCGAGAAAATATGATATCTTTAACGTAAGAGGAGATACTACAATGTACAACATGAAAGCACCATCCTTCCCCATTTTGCCAGACCTTTCTAGGCTTAACTTCTGTTTCACTTCATAGGCACTTTAAGGATCCATAGTTTTTCAGAGATTATACAGTTATAAATGCTTTCCTTGACATTTCAGAATAGCAAACTTCTTTGACAGATTTCCAATGCAAGCATCAAAGTTGTGCCACATGTCAAAAATCAGCCCGCATGCAGACTTGGGATGAGCGTAAACGTTTGTGGTTTTAAGTAAGTTCTGATAATACTACCCTTGTAGAATCAGACACTATGTACAACATATGTAAATGCTATGTCATGGTGCTATGCAAAGGGTATGTCATAAGTATTTAAAAACTATGCTCAGTGCCATACAATGGTATTATTTAAACTCTGTGTAATTTATATGCCCCTTCTATTTTTTTTGATAAGAAATGCTATGTTTTTGCTAGTCAAATGGAACCTTTACATAGTCTATTTCAAAACTATGTACATGTAGTTGCAAAGAGATCAATGTCAAAGAAAGGACATAGCTTTTAACTAGTATCTGCATATGTTTGAAATAGTTTTAACATAGCTTTTAGATAAAGCTTTGCAAAGCCAAAATACAGCTTGGCAGTGATTGGATAGCATTGACATAGTGATAACATACAATATAAATAGCCTTTAAATAGGAATGAGATAGATAATCAATAGCTTTCAAATAGAGAAAGCATGTGACAAAAATAGTTTTTAAATAGGGTTTAGACAGATTTTACATAGCATTGGAATAGAAAAAATATATGGTATAAATAGCATTTAAATAGCTTTGAAATATTGATAGTATATCCCATTGCATAGAATTTACATAGCAGAAACATGGTGTTGACTGATCCATCCAAACAGAATTAACCAGTTAACTTATCAAAACAAGAACACCAGATTACTTTAAAATGTTTTTAATAATAAACTTTTCCTCTTACAGTGCTCGATACTTGAAATAATCCATGTATGAAGCAAAAAAAGTATAAATACTAAGCAACGACACCTAATACAAAAATCAGCAGTACAAATTACAGTTACTGCAGGAACTTTCAATTTTCAGAGGTTGTCTCTTCGGCTTTCCTCTCTCCCTATAAAGAAAACAGTAATATACATTTTTAATATTGATGGGTTCATTTTCAATCTGTGATGTTAATATAACTGCGAGGGTACGTTTTGCTATAAAATGAACAACATGATCTTAACTACAAAACAAAAGAGCACTCAAAGACTAAAAATGTATTTTTTTTTCTTTGACAAGCATCCAAGATAAGATAATGAGAACATGGTTTTGACTTAATTTAGTTGCTCCCAGTTCCATCTTTCCTCCATTCATAATAATATTGTTAGCTTTGAAGTTCATCTCACTTCAAGCTCTTCTCTTCCTAGCACTACACCATTCTTTGTACTCCAAGAAATCAATACATACATCTAAATAGGAGGAAGAGTCTGTCAAATCGAGGATCCTTTGGTTCAAACGCACATGAAAACCTGTTGTAGTTTCAAGTTTTTCTTCGGTTTGAAGTTTCAAAACAATCTTCAAATAAATCTTAAATAAGCTTAAAGGGGCAGTGTCACAGGGATTTTCCTCGCGTTTCGTCAAAACTTCGCTGAAATTGAGATTAAATGCCTTCACTCACACACAAAATGCCCCTGGAACATCAAGAGGGAGATATCAAGTGCATGTTTGGAAGGAGAGCAAACCATAATAAGTTTTTAACGATTTTTGCAAGATACAAGCACAGAATTTGAAAACGTTCGCCGGATGTTTTCAAGTTGTAATCCACTTCCATCTTGGCCATCCGTGGCCAAAGACACTCAGTAATAGCTTCACTGAATTAGTATGTTGTCTGAACAAGAAAATGACCAGTATTTTTAGGCTTTCATACATGTAAATGCGACTATTGGCTTTTCAGTGGAATTAACGTGAGCAAAATCCTTGTGATACTGTCCCTTTAAGCTTATAATAAGCAAAATTCGGATCACTCACCGTTTCCGGGAAACGAGAAAAAATACACTCGATAAAAAACGATACGATAAAACAATCACTCGCTTACAATCGAGTCTCGATTCTACAATCGAGTCTCGTTTCTTCAGTCGAGTCTCGATTCTCACAATCGAGACTCGATTCTTACAGTCGAGACTCGATTCTATGTGAAACGAGACTCGATTGTGTGAAAAGAGACTCGATTGTGAGAAATGAGACTCGATTGTGAGAATCGAGTCTCGAATTTGAGAATCGAGTCTTGATTGTGAAATCGAGTCTCGATTGTGAGAATCGAGTCTCGATTGTGAGAATCGAGTCTCGAATGTGAGAATCGAGTCTCGATTGTGAGAATCGAGTCTCGAATGTGAGAATCGAGTCTCGATTATGAGAAACGAGACTCGATTGTACAATCGAGACTCGATTGTAAACGAGTGGTTGTTTTATCGTATCGTTTTTTATCGAGCGTATTTTTTCTCGTTTCCCGGAAACGGTGAGTGATCCCAAAATTCACCTTCTTACCTTTTAAAAGTGTCAAAGATGAATGAATGAATGAAAAGCTAATGAAAAGATCCACTGGAACGTGCTTTAAAAGAAGATAAAGTGAAGTTTCCACCGCAAACAAGCAAGATAGTGAAGCGACGCTTAAACTCGAAGAGACGCTGTGAAATATCACACATCGATGGCATTGTATTTTCATTTGAGGAGTTACGATTTCCATTGGACAGCAAAATATCACACCTAAGAAATCTTGTTTGATTTTTACCGCACTGTCATTTTGCGAAAACCGCCAGAGTTGCTGCTTAGTGCTAGGTAACCAAGCAAAGTTTGCATTTGTAACCAGGCTCTTGTGAAGCAAAAGATGGCGGCCGATGTAGCGTTCAAATTGACTGAAGTGTAATGCACATCGCAGTGCACAAATCCCAAAAGTTAAAGTAAAATGCCCACGCCAAGATGGAGTAGACGTTGGCTGTACGATTCAACAGTAGAAGTGCCCAAAACAACAAGATGGCGACGTAAAATTGATTCCAGTAGCCCCGCACGTGAAGACGAAGTTGTTGACATTCGTGGGGAGTTTTTCATCCGAGGTGTTCGTAGACGCATCCGTAGTAGACTTGGGAAACAACACTTCACCATTTAAGAAGCGAAAACTTTTAGACGAATGTCTGTCTAATGAAATGAACAAAACTCAATCATCTTTCAACGATGGTTCGCAAACTACAGCTGGTGGCCAGGATGCATCCTGCATGCAGAAGATTGGTCATGAATTCGAAATGAGTGATGACTAGTATGCAGTCATCAGAAATGTTGCAGCTGTGACCTGCCCTGTGAGTACTTTGCAGTAGTAGAAGTTTCAGAGAGAGACGATGAGCAGCTGCCCAAGTACAGGGACAGAACAATGGTTAACCACATTACAAGTGTGAAGACATCAAACAGGTACCTTCTTTTACATTAGATATTTTCTTATGTATCACCACCACTTGCAGTGACTATGTATTTTTTGTTAATAGCAAGCACGCCATTAATTGGGCACCTGATTTTCCGTTTGATTATCAGAGCATTACAGTTAGCTTCATATGTTTATTTAATAACTTTCTGTGTTCTCTCTTTTAGACTCATGGCTGTCCCTGTGGTGAACATTATGAGAAAATTTCTCAGAGTGGATGTGTCATCTGGATATTACTTTTGTCTGCTACCAGATCCTTATGAAAAAGACTGACCAGTATCACTGTCCTGTAAATATTATCACATTAGTTATCATTACAAACTCCCATGGTGTGATGTCTATAACAGTTGTGTTAGCAATTTATTAGCATGAGACTTAGTAGAAACATCAATTTATCCAAATACAAATATGCTTGGAGGCTTGTGACTACTGTTGCAAATAATAAAGCCTATTTAATACTGTATTCACAAATTGTGTGGAAATGCAATATCCTCTCGCACAAATCTGATTTCAAGAAAATCCTGTGACAAGGTCTCAAAGAACCCTATATACCAAAAGGTATTACTTAAAAGAATCCTTCACGTGTCTGTCGCTTTCGACTAGGGAGCTTCAATGCATAAACTAGATCATTTGATTTGGCAAAGGATAACTGTTTGAAAGTTTCTAAAAGTTGTTGCATCCCATTTCGGACTCTTAATCGGTCATCACCTTTTTCAGACCCCCATGTCCATTTATTAGATTTTGGGTGGTTACTTAATAGGGGTAAAGAAAATAGAAAACCCTCATAGGGATGTCCAAAAAGGTGGCAGAAGCCACTTTATAGAGGTGGCCACTTTGAAGAGGTTTTATATACAGTATTTTACTAACAATAATTTGGGGACTTTGATAACTGGTGGCTTAATAGAGGGTGGCCACTTAATTGAAGTTTGACTGCATTTTCATTTGTAAAAAACAATGTATTGTTGAGTGCACACTGCTAAGTGGGATGGTCACATAGTAAATACATAGGATGCATTGATTGTTTATGTCCACAGCATAGGAAATAAATAGCATTATGTAAAAGCTATGTCACGTTTTACCTTTGATGTTAACTTCAACATGGTTATTTAACAGCTATGTCAGATTGTCACATAGTAAATATGTAGGATGTTTCATTTGTCATTGCCATAACATAGGAAATAAATAGCATTATGTTAAAGCTATGTAACCTTTTACTTATAAAATTAGATGTCACCATGCTATTTAAAAGCTATGTTGAATTGTCACATAGTAAATACATAGACTCTTTGTCAGAAGCAAAGAAAATAAATATCTATGTCAAAGCTATGTTAAGATTTTAAATAGTGTTCACATATGTATTTAAAGACTATGTGATTTTCAAATAGCCTCGGCATAGTTTCAAAATATGTTTTACATACCCTGGACTATGTACTGTAGCATGTTACATAGTAATAACATAGGCAGTTTTGAGCTATACATAGCTAAGACATAGCCCTACATAGCAAAAAAATAGCGGCAACTTAGGTTTTACATATGTCTGGTTCTACAAGGGTATGAATACAAAATAGTGTGATTGCTATTAAAAAGGTAGAACATAAGATTATTAATCTGGTTTTCACAGTTAATGAACGCCCACACATTTCGACATGTTATGACTGCGCTGTGACGTGTTGGTTAAGGGGGGAGATCCTTAACTACAGATCTGGTGTTGTTGCTAGGGGATTTTTGCAGGTGGTATTTTGTCATACATATACGCTGTTTTGCAGCGTCTTGTGCCGCTAGATTGGTGAAATGATTGAGGATAACCACCTGAAGTTTAAAATCAACATTGCGCGTGCCCAGGGGGTACTTCCCAAGGATTTGGTTGCGGGGGGGGGGGGGGGAAACCCTTGGAAACCCTTACCCTATTTCGGACCAAAATGTGATTTTCCCTACTCTATTTCAGACCTGACCCAAAATTTGATACCATATTTCAGACCAGACCCTAACCCTATTTTGTTTGCATAAACATTTGAGGGCATTCCCAACATTAATCAAACCTCAGTTCTTTGGAGAAGAAAATTTAAAATACTTAGATAGCTTCTTGTAAAAACCATACCAGATCCCATATCAGAGTGCACAAACCTCACCCTATTTCAAACCAAAATGGTCAAAATCTATACCCTATTTCAGACCAAAAAGGCTCAAAAAACATACCCTTTGGTGCCACACATACCTATATAGCTTATATAAGGGAGTACCCCCCTTCCCCCGGGCACATGCATAGCTAGTGCCAGTCCCCAACAACGCATAAGAAAAATCCCTAAAGCGCGGAAGAAAAAAGCTGAGGTTCCAATTTTTTCATGAATCAGAGATAAATCAGCCTTCTTTATAATCTGGCGTAAGCAATTACTTTTGACATAAATAACAGAACAACTACAGCAGAAAATGTATAAATTTATGTACTTACGATGTCATAATTTCTATTAAAATGCAAATTTCACGAAACCGATGCGCCAGGTTATGCAACTTGATGACTGTTAAATGTCAGCATTGTTTTCAATGACTAAAACTTTATGCTGTTTGTGTTTTAGGCCTTTTTTCTGTTCAGGTCACATGACCGGAAAAATGATTGTGACTTGTGACTTGAGAATCTTGGAAAACCTTTCTCACTAAGCAAATGTGGCCAAGCAGCTTATCTGTCGAAGTTAGGGTTTCCAAGGTATGATGGTTAGAACTTTCCATAGCAACAATGTGGTAGTTTAAGAGTCTCCCCCCTCAACTCATGGTACTTACTTAAATGTAGTACAGTGGAATCTTAACAATCAAACCCCAGTATCTCAACCTTTTCACTAACTCAAATCCAAAGCATTTTCCCTTATTTCTACTTTCATTCTCAACTCCTCTAACTCAGCATTTTGAAACGTTTTCAAATTTTTAAAACATTTTTAAAACAAGTGTTTTCCTGATGGTTCAAGTTATCAAGATTCACTGTAGTACATATCTATTTTGAATTCACAAAATCATTTGAAATCTAGTAAGAACTGTGTTTTATTATCAAAACTAATTATGTTATATTAAAAATCATATGAGAATGAAAAATCCCCAATCATCAATCTGGACAATTCACATTTTGTGTGATAGTACATTCCCTCAATTCTTGCATGACTAGTTCACCATGCATGATGAGTATATGTTAGAGCAGGCTTTCCCCAAAAATGTCATCGCTTCTGCACAGATTGCATGCCCATGATTACCGGTACATCATGTAGCAAGGTGTCAAAATTAGAGCGAAATAAATTAAAAAATAAAGCCACTGAGACAATGGACGTGATGATATAGGGTGGGCCGTGCTCAAGCACGCTCGTCAAAAAATGATGCCACCCCGAGAAAGTAATCATTTTCAACCAAATCAGCACTTTCAGTTATTTAGCGTAAAACCCTTCAAATGCTATACACACCGCATGGTGTGGCCTTGACCACCTTGAAAACATAAAAGGATTCTGTAATAAACCAAAAAAGCGTAACTTTACATACCATTTTCATCACCATCAAATGATCCTTCAGAACGTCTAAAACAAAAAATAATTTACAAACCACTATAAATACAAAATTACATGTTACGTTCAATGTAGCTTTAACTTGTTTTCAAACTAGTTTGATTTTTATTTTCCTCTGTTCCAGATTACTTTAACCCTTAAACCCCCAACAGTGACCAGCATGTAACTTCTCCTTTCAATATCACTACATGACCAAACATACAGGCCATGAGAATTACCGAAATGATCACCAGAGATGAAATGTGTTGATGTTCAAACAAACTCTCCCAACATGTACCATAAGAAATATCAAGAGAACAGTGAGGAGAATACACATGTTGATATTGTGGCTTAAAGGGTTAATGGCCCTGAAATACAGGAAAAATACAGGAAAAGGCTAGTGACAGGAAAAGGCTAGTGAGGTTTTCCGGCGAAGCGAAAAAGGGTCCATAACACTACGCGCCGGAAAACTGACCAAAAAAAAACATGTCGGAAAAATCGGCCCCCAAATGAGGCAGATTTGTCTAGAGGGGGGTCAGACTATTTCAATTGAAGGGCCTGGTGGAAAAAGGGCGTAAGTGATGATTTGAGGTTAAAATCAAAATTGCTCCTATTTAGCTGAACATTGGCGTACAGGCTGGTTTTCATGTGGGGAACACTGTTGTGCACTTATTTTTGACCTCAGATCTAAAATTTGAAGAATTAGCGAATTACTTTTGCGTGAAAAGTTTTGTTGAACTGAACTCGCTCAAGTGATGCGTGAATGATTTCTTTTGTTCTCTGCCTGAACTAAAACAAAGTAATTCAACCTAGAATCCGCGGTCCTGTTGTTTTCTTTGTCAGTTTTAAGCAAAAGCAATACGCTACTTCTTCAAATTGAAGCTCTCAGGTCAAGAAATAACTGCACAACAATGTTCCTTACAGGAAAACCAGCCTGTGTGCCAATGTTCAGCTAAATAGCAGCAATTAAGATTTTCAACCTGCAATCATCACTTATGCCCTTTTTCCACCGTGCCCTTCAATTGGCTTACCGGTATAACACGTCTAGGAGTCAAAATGGCCGCCGGTTTAATGACCTGAACGGAGAAGGCGCAGACAAACGCCAACTAAAACTTTCCAAGCAATTTTTTTCCCATTTTGAACAATAACAACAGGAGCTTTGTAACTTGAAAAGAGAATTTTGGTGTTGTTTTTGCGATTTGAAAGGAAATATCTTGGTGATTTTTCGATCGATTCCTGCTGAAGAACCAGCCGATGTTTGAAGCCGATTGACAAATATTTAGGACAAAATATTTGCTTTTCTGTGCAGTTGATGCGATGAGACGTTCACTTCACATCATGGTAAGAGTTGTACAACATTTGTACATCTTTTTGCCCGTATTTTGAATCAGGCGAAGTTTAGTTTGTAGACAAAATTGTTCGTCATGAAATTCGCTACAAAGTTTGTTATTTTGGTGAAATTAGTTGTCTAACATTTGCACTAGCTTCACTTGCTTGCTTGCAATGCCATTTCAGAAATAGCCGGTGTCCTGGGCACTTTTTGTTCAAAACAGCCAGTGGTGAAAGGGTTAAACCCCCCCCCCAAAAAACAAACAACAACAACAACTTAAAGCCAATAAAAACTGCTAAAACTGTTGAGGAGCACTGATCACTGATCAGTGGAGTCACCAGTTCACTATCACATATTAGTATAAATCCACTAGCATTCACCAATGCTGTTCTTTGACTGGCTATGCTACTCACTATCTGTTCTGTTGTAGATAGTGAGTAGAGTGTTTTCTGTGTGCAGTGTGACCTATTTATATCATTTTTCAATAAAAACATGTTGTGTCTGCTGTTAAGTTTTGAACGTCTAGTAGATTTATACTAAAACAATTAGATTATTCGCTCTTGATTTCTATGTGTGATATCACGCAATAGTATTGTACTCCTATCAGATTGATTGGAAAACTGGTGTTAGCCCACACTTAACTGACAGAGCTTGAAATTTTTATGAGGAAGCTTTCAGGAATATATCTGGATAAATATTTGGACAAAAGTTTCCTCAAAATTTCACGACTATGAACACCACAGTGCCTTTTTGGAAGGTTTCAATTTTGGTAAAATGGGCTTGAAAAAAAATAGAATGCAAAACACACAAAAAACAGGAGACACTTCAAAATAGAGAATCAACCTTGAATTGACATTGGACTAACAATGAGTTGACACAGAATCAACACTGAAACAACTGCTTTTGGTACCTACTTTCGTTTTGCAGGTTTCACACGAGTTTCCATTCTATGACTAAAACAAAAAAGAAAAAGAAATGTAAATAAGAGCCCTATAAGTGTACATTATTTGCAATCCAAAATATTCATTAACCAAGATGTTCTGGCCATTTTCCTCTCCAGCTGTCAGACCAACACCAAAGGTCACCATTAACATATTTTGCACACAACAAAGGCCACTGATCACTGTGATCTTTAGTAAATACATGTGTGCCAATAAGCTTACTAAACCCTTTAAGCCCCAACAGGGACAAGTATCTAATTTCCCCCCACAATATTATTACTTGATCAAGCATACTAGTCATGAGAACAAAGGAAATGATCATCAAAGATAAGAAGTCTTGATTTTTATGCAAATCCTCTCAACAACTTCCATAAGAAATGTATGAGGAACAGTGAGGAGAAAAGATATCACGCTTAAAGGGTTAATAATGAAACCACTCACTTCAAGTGCAAACACTCTGAAATATTATTGTACACATCAGGACACACATTATAATTATCGGGATAAAGGTTTTCAATCACAAAATGATCCTTTTTCCCCCCAAAATGTTCAGATTCTTCAGTCACTTTGTGAAGAAAGCATTTTTATCAGAAATCAAGACCTGTGGCCTGTCAAAGACAGGCCCCTTAAGAGCTGGATTATGTCTTACGTTATAATTTTTGCAACATCATTTTTTGGTACTGTAAGACATGCACATTACTAAAATGAAAACCTGCAAAACTTTTAATACCGAACCATACACAAACTTTACTACAGTTAAACAATCAATGTTCTGTAATAAAAAATGACAAGTGAATTATAAAACTGCATTACCTGTAGATTTTAATACTACCTATTCTACGTGATGACATCATGAACTAACCTATCAAAACTATAGTTTGATGTTCTCTGTTTTCTACTCAATCCAAATTGCTTTCCATAAGCCTGTTACGTTATACACGTAAATTGGTGGGTTTTTTTATTCCTAAGTATTTGTCTTCAAAATCTTCAAAGCAATTTTGTGTAATAGTACTGATAAACAGTACGACATTTATGATGTATAACTCCATCGAAAAATGCAGGGCGTGTTTTAATTACGTTAAGTATGCAACAATTTCTAAGCAGTTGCCAGACCTCTCGCTCAAGTGGCTGTTGTTCACAAGAGGGCTAAAATAATCCATGCAATAACCTGACACGCCCTCTCCCTAAGAAAATCAAGTTTAAAACATAAGCCCTCTTCTATCCACTCAGCCATAGAATATCATGACTTTGCATGCCCCACATAGGGAAAGACCCTTGAAGAAACAGAAATAGATATGATGAAAGGCAGATGCCTGGGCTTGTCTCCCTACCTGCATGTTGTAAACCATGCTGTTTTACAGTTTTAACCTTGCAACCAGGACTTTAGTGTGTCTCTAATGACCACTTCTGCCTAATGTTGCTGGAACTCTATTGCACTATTGCCTGGCTCTAAAATCTACTGGTATGTACATTGCTTGAGCAAAAATTTGTGTATCTTAGCATGGTAAGCTGGATTTCTAGTCATAGACAATTTATAAACCTCCTGAAGATTGGCCCCCAAAGGAAGATTTTCAGGTATACTAGTGACGAGGAGATGTGAAGGCCTTTTTGGGGTATGAAATTAGCGATCTGGGTTTTTGAGGGGAGGGGGGGGGGAGGGTGGCACCTCGGGGTCCTCAATTTTATGTCACACAATATGTCAAACAAACATGGTTTACAGTCTGCATTGTAGGAAGGCAAGCTCAGGCATTCGCCTTCCTAATTCGTGAATGGTTTTCCCCTATGTCAGGCATGTAACGTCATGATGTTCCCTAGGTGAGTGGATGGAATGGGGCAATGTTAGTTAGTTTAGTTAGGTATAATAGATTTTCACTTTATTTTTTATAACTGTATGCTGAAGGATTTTTTATCGTATCTAAATAAAGTTATCTATCTACAATTGTACCAACTAAAACTAAAAAAAGAGAAAGGTGGAAACAGGATTTTAGCCTGAAAATGAAAATTAGGCATCCAAGGGCGTGAATTTTAAATAATTTTATGCAAAAAGTGGGACGCCTGAATGCCCTTCTAGCTAAAACTTTGAGTGGAAGCAAAAACTGCCTCGGACTCTTGTATGTATGACTTAGAAGTCCTAGCTTTAAGGCAGTAACAATCAATCGCTTGCATCCATCCATCTCAGAAAGACAATGGTGCAGTGCCATGTTCTACAACATTTAATTCCTGAAGTGGCTGTTACACACTATGCAATTTAATAAAATCATTGTGGTGAAAGGCGAAAATCGTCTTATGTGCCTGCTACTGCAACTATGATTTTGCCAGAGAATCTGATTGCCTTACTTTGTGTGTATATCTGGCACATCAGCTATTGACAATTATATATGTTGGCAATATTAAAAAATCACCAGCAATCTCCTAGTGTGCCTGCACCTGCAATTGAAGCTGAAAATGGCAACAACTTGCTCTTGATCAATTTTGCCACAACAAATGTGTAAAATGGCTAAATGTGTCACTTCAGCTGAACTTGATTTGGTACATTTCTGACATTAACCCAAACAAAACCATACACATGTGGACACATGTAGCACATCAAACAGAATCAACAAGACACCAGCAATCAAAATACTGAAACACTAGGGCTCTTAAAACCACTTCATTACATGACATTAGTACCTAGGTAAGAAACAAGTCATGCTTTTATTTCTAAAAGTAAGGGTACGTTCATTGGTGATTGTGTAATAAGCCCGTAGCTTACATCAAGCTTCAATGAACACAAAGCGCGTGTATAAAACAATTATTGCGATTACTTTTACCGTATAAAGACTACAGAACTGTCAGGCTAGTGTAAAACGTACTAACAAAGGGCACTTCTAAATTTTCGCGTTCTGTGCGAATACAGAGGTAAAGCTCCTGGCATTTTTGTACACCTAATGAACAGAAGCTTATAAGACGTGCCAGGCGACCGTACGAGCATCCAATCCAAATCAACATTTCTAAAGCACTTAAAATGGCGTAAATCTCGTACTCTACTGTAAATTATAACAAAAAAAATCCAAGGTTTTATAAAGGTTACTGAATACAAGATAGCTGAAAAGTGCTAAAGAAGCGACGCAGAAATAAGCGCGCGGAAAATTTCGTCGACCGCCATTACGTGAAATCGTTCAACCACGCATGATATGAAGTGACTCTCGAAATCAAACGTCTATAACACGGTGAGCTACACCAAAATCCGATAATCCTGTATTAATAAACTGAATAAAATTTGTTTAAATCCCTTTACTCACCAAAATGTCGGAAAGAAAACCTTCGTCGCAAATTATCTTCAGCTTCACGCCAATAGACAAATCGTGTTACGTGACATGAAATTCAAGCATTTTCCATACTGTCACTCGCTGTTCAGTTGCCCGAGAGTATACCATTAAACTTTTCTCTAATCAATGGGCCGAAGTTTTTTGGGGTATAAACCCGAGCACCGCGACAAACGAAGTTATTTTTGACAGAGTTACGTACCTGTAAACAGCGATGAATGAAAAGTCTTCAGATGACACGTGACATGACAATGACAACCAATAAAAATCCGTGACAAAGGGCGAAGGACCCGGGGGGTGGGGGGTACTCCGAGTTTCAAGTGACGGGGATGATCGAATGGGGGCAAAAATCAAAACCCCCAAAAAATTCCTTAGGTCTTCCAACAAAACCCAAAAAAAAATCCCTGGACCAAAAATTAACCCCCAAAAAATCCCATACCAAGTTTCCAAGCCTTAAAAATTTCCAGAAAGGATTAAATGATATAACACAAAAAAAGCACAAGAAATTGAATGTTTGTGTACGTTTGCTAATATTCATCATACCAGCTGATTTTATCTTTTCCTCATCTGCTAGTCATTCTAACAACACGAGGGACACCCAAGAACATCTTCTATTTCAACAATAACGTTATGAACGACAACTCTAAACAAGACCACCCGGGCAAGAACAAGTTTGGTTGTACTTTATTCGCAGAACTACACGGCCGGGTACGCGGGCACTACCACGTATCTTCAGATCGTTTTGAATACCCCCAAAAATCCATACTTAATCAA
Organism: Siderastrea siderea; assembly: GCA_964030785.1. Classification (NCBI taxonomy): domain Eukaryota; kingdom Metazoa; phylum Cnidaria; class Anthozoa; order Scleractinia; family Rhizangiidae; genus Siderastrea; species Siderastrea siderea. The sequence goes on from OZ034973.1 coordinate 6,144,848, forward strand.
GCCGCCCCAAAAAATACTTGCCAAATTTTCCTACCCAAAAAAAACCCGGAATCGAAAATTTCAAACCCAAAAAAATCCTTCGATCATCCCCGCCACTTGAAATCCAGAGAACCCCCCTGGGGTGAAGGGTTCACAATTGTTTCACTCAAAAGTATTTTGAAACGCTGGAAATATTATACACTCGTACACGTCGAATTTTTTAGCTGAGGCTGAACCGGAGCTGAATGTTATTATTTTTTGGCGATTTGAGCCTGAAACGTTCTTAACAATGTTCTTAAGATTAATTGACAAGCATTTCAGTAAATCATAGTTCTGAATGAAAGAAAGAACACATAGGTCACGTTCTACCAATTTCCTCAAAGTTATACGCGTTTGCTTTAAAAAAATCAATGGAAGATGATTTGCAACATCACAAAAATTCTAGCATTTGGGGCTCAAGTAGGCTGTAAATTACTTTCATCAAATTATTACACTTAATTTTATTCTCACATAGCTTGTTCTACAAATATGAAGGCAAAATAAAGACGTTCTTAACAACATCACAGGCTGGGTATGTTCTTAGCATGTTCTTAAAATTTTGGCCAATCCCAGCCTCGACGTTCTTATAAAAAAGGTTCTTATAAAAAAAAAAAGAGTGTATATATTCGGAAATCGGTAAACGGGAAGTTTTAGGCGAACATTCCCAGCGTTAAATTTTGACCCCGTTTCAGCAAAAAGTCACGCCGGCCTAGACTGATCGAGACGGGTCACGGCTCGTACTATATACCCGCGATCAGGTGGCTGTGACGCGGGAAAAGAGACTTGCTCTTTTACAGGGTCCTTGCACTGTCTCTCGGGTGGAGAAGAGAATGTAGTGTACATTCAACTTTTTTAAATTTCATGAGAGAGTGTCGAGCTAACTTTAAATGTTTAATTAAGTTCCATTCACGACAAATGGTCAAACCCTATGTATTTGAAGCTTGAAGGTGATGCTCTTCTAAATCACAGGCATATGTATGCCTTAGTCACATTGTAGTACAAACACTGACTCAAGCGAGTCACATGGCTCGTATATACATAGCACGCACTTGTAAAGCACAACAACCTAGTAACAGAACTATTTAACAATTAGATTGTGAGCTCGAGATTTCTATCGCGTGATAGTTGATGAGGCCGAAGGCCGAAGCCCGAATCAACTATCAAGCATAGAAATCGAGAGCGAATAATCTAATTGCTTTAGTATAAATCTCGATTAATATACCACGAAAGTGAAAAGTTTTACTTAATTGCATTGTTATTTTGAAGTATAAGGCTGTGCCTGCCGCTCACCTTTTCGCTACTCACTAGCCAATCGGATTGCAGCATTTATGATAGAACGCTTTTAGATTTATACTAATGCAAAATATCTAGTTAAAGCTGACTGCATGAGCTCGCTAGTTCACTTGCTCAATTGCTATCGCTAGCTTGCATGCAGCATTACCCGGATTCTTTTTTCAAAATTTATGGGAGGGTATAATGTTTGGTCAAATGATGCAAGATGACTTGTCAAAAGTCGATCAGGCTCTATGCTTGTGTACAAGCTTTGTAGGTAACAGAACAGGCCTTGACTGAAACAAAGTGCTGCAAAAATTTATGTACTTTTACAGTGCGCCGGTGATAGCAAAGCAGTTTAGTTTCTAGTGGAATAAACAGTTAATTTTAATTAGCCTGTTGATCGTTCAAATGAATCTTTTTTCCAAAGTTATGCCATGGGAATTTACGAAGAGTGGCTCTAAAAGCTAACAAAAGAGAAACTAGCTTTTTGTCAGTTTGTTTCCCAGTTAATAATTCAAACAACTTCTCTTGAAACCGAGGACAATACAAATCAACGCTGATCGTTGTAAGTAATTGTAACGGCTGTCCAAAGTTGAATACGTTAATCTTGAAAATAATAATTGGGACATTTTCTACAAAGACTAGATAAAAGCAGTTTCTTTATCACGAGTGCTAGATCTCACACGTGCACGTCTCGACTTGTTCCGTGACACAATTGTCACACAAGACTAATGAACAATTTCCTAAAGGTTACTCAAGGTCACGGTATCAACAAACACGCCACTGCACTTTGAACATGAAAGAAAGAAAATCATTGCGAACTAATAAATAAACACAAACGGGTATGGAAACTTTCTCCTCCGCATAGACTTGTCTTGCGCTACTGACAACGGACAGGAGCATATGCAACGGAAATACACTGAGGCCTAACTATACGTTGTTTCCTTGTCGGAAATACAATTCTTCTCGTTTCATCTAACTACTCATAGATATTTCCAGAGAGTTTTCACCGAATTGAGAGATGATACCAATTTATGCGCCGTGTAATTTTAAAAGACATTCCCCGGGATCACAAACCACAGACATTTTGCCGACATTTGCGTATTTGAAACGGCGAAATAATTTTAAAAGGTGTGACATTATTCCCTATGACTCGGGAGACCGCACTTTTCACCCTTACCGACTCCGTGCAGCTCTGAAAGAATGAAGGATAGAAAATCACAGCAATTTGTCGAAATTAGTCTAGCTTAGAAAGTTGACGCAGTATGACGAGTTATTTAAGGACGAATTTTGATCCTGGGGATTTTGATCTCCAGTCCTATCTATAGTTTTGACTCCAATCGTTTGTCATTGGCCGAGTTTTGGTCAAGGTTTGGCTACAAAAAATCCAAATTATCCTGTTGTGTGATTTTGGTTTTTGGTCTTAGTTGACTCAGTTGTGTACTAGTAACAAGCATCTAATTATTCTTACATTGAGTAAGGATATCACTACTTGATCGAAAATACAGGTCGTGAGAAGTGGGGGGGGGACAGGGGGGCGGGAGACCGGGAGAAAAGGGGGCGGGAGGTGTACGGGAGGCGGGAGAAGAGGGGGCGGGAAGCGGGATTCCCAAGGTGGCGGGAAGTGGGAGAAAAAGGGAAAAATTACGCAACATTGCGCAATATTTCGCAATCGAAAAAATGCAAAGGGGCGGGAACCAAAAAATACAGGGCGGGAACCGGGATTAAAGGGTATGGGAAGCGGGAGGTTTAAACCCCCCTGTCCCCCCCCCACTGAGAATAAAGGAAATGATCACCAAAGGAACGTCCTGATGTCTAATTAAATCTCCCAAGTAATGGCATAAGAATTTTTAAAGCACAACGAGGAGAAATGCATATTGTTATTGGTACTTGAAGGGTAACCTCTAAATTAGCCAAATATCACGCTCGGACGGGTCAATATAAAACAAAAGATCTTTGTCGCGTTTATGACATTCAGTCGAAGCTCTCGTAAGCGACCACCTCGGGATTTCAGAAAAGTGGTCGCAACTAGAGCTGGTCGCTTACGAGAATGGGCTCTCGTAAGATCTCGTAAGCGACCATGTGATAAAACAATAGAGAGTGGTCGCTTACAAGAGCTTTCAGCGTATGTTAGTGGTTACTAATAGTTTTGTAGTAATAACATTGAATAGTTTTTTTTTATTACCTATCACAGAGGAGGTCCGCGAAGGTACAAGTCAAAGAACCTTTAGCACATGTGTTATGTATTACTCTAAATTTGAACAAGAACTGAGTGCTTTTATTAAAGTGCTGACCAAGTGGTCGCTTACGAGAACTTAAAAACAAAGGAAACAGCCCGTTGGTAATTCACAAAAGTGATCGCGGTAGCTTACGGAAGCGGTCGCTTGCGAGAGCTTTTCATTGCAGAGTTTAAGCGACGAGTCAAACGGGGTTTCACAATGCTTGTCGTAACTGGAGCTGGTCGCTTACGAGGGTGGTCGTAAGAGAGCTTTGACTGTATGTCAGTGGAAACAGCCGATGAATGTCCAAGTCCAAATTTATAATCGCTTTTCAATCTCCAATTCTCAAAAGGAACAGCTCTATCGCTTTTATATTGACACTTTTATAGGGACAATACACAATGAAATGTCGCTTGTTTGACCAACATAAAGCAAACTATACTTCCAAAGACAGCTGTATGATCTGAGAGGTCATTTGAGTAAGCGTTGCTTCATCACGTTTGTTCTGCCACCTTCCATTCAACAATGCTACAATAAGAATTGTCAATGAATAGAGCAGGTATATTTGCTTTAACAAAAAAAAAACTTTTGATTCATCTTTTTTTATTTCTCTCTATTTCAGATTTTACGGGATAACTACTGATTTGCTAAATAACAGTTTTCTTAGACTGAAATGTTGGAGAGTTTCTTTTTCGTGTCCAACGCAAGAATTTCAAGAGAACCCGGGCATCTAACTGAGATTGAGGGCGAGTCTCCACATTAAATGCAAAGTTGGTACTTATTACTCAGTGCACTTGCGCTTTCCATCGTAATACGGCTTGCATCAGAAGTGAACTGATGACATTTTCATAACAGGTCTGATCAAATCAGCTTATTTCACAGGGGCACCCAACGAAAAAAATTCAGCTAAATACTTCAACTATCATTTTCTGCTTTCTTAGATTGTTTCAGGGCTTTTCAAGGGCGTATTTGTGTGAGCTAATGCAGATTGTTCTGTTCGGGGGTTTTAGCTGAAAATTTAGGCTACAGAAAATTTTAGGAAACAGAATCCTATCCGCCGAATTTCCGAGCTGCTAATGGCTCTCCGAAAATGCTAGCTGACCTTATTTCGCACTCTAAACAACATATTGGTCCCTCCGAAAACAATAGAAACTAATAAGTCCTCTTGTTACGAAAGTCCAAGGTGAAGTTTCGCCAAAGAAATCTCTAGTTTTCACTGCAATTAAATCCGAATATCTCAGGCGACTTTAGGCCTTCCGAGAAGATTTTCCCCGAAACGAATAGTTGGTTGCCCCTGATTTCACACTGAACACCAGGCGATATCAACTCTTCTATAACTTGACCGATGTGTACAGTAAGTTGGCTTGAGGTTTATTTTATTTTAGAATGGAAAACAACTCGCAGAAATCAACTGTACGTTTTATGACGTTATATGCGATTTCCTCTCGTAGCCGTATTCTAGGTAACCCGGAGACACTGACGTAAAGCACTCGCAACCTTGGTAGATTACTGGTAGTCGCCCTGGAATTTATTTCCTATCGCTCTTACCAATAACTATAGCACATGTAAAATGAAATCTAATCGAAAATTTCTTCCATCAATGCTGGAAATTGACTCTGCCATTTCACATTATCGGGCAATTTTAATTTTCATCATAAGCGGCAATAACAAGTAACCACGTTTAGCTTGCCTCCAAATTGTCAATTAACATGTACAAAGTTCGATACTGAAAGATAACTAATTATAAACTTACTCATTTGGTGCCAACATATTCTTCATAATTATCTACACTTCCTTGGAAAAGCTTTCTCAATCAGTCAATTGCAAATAAGATTCCCACTGGCTTCGATTTCTCAAGACGTTTAACGTAAGACTGTGTTGAGTAAGCAGAAAATGATATTCAGATAAAAAGAAAGATCATCAGGGTCAAAACGATTTTTTAATGAAACACCAAAAGGTATCTTTTGTTTAACCAGTTGCATTTTTTGTTTACCGAATGGCCTTTTAAAAATAAAGAGCGGCGAGATCAAGAAAATTTGGATCTTGTCAATCTTTTCTTACTTCTTTGTTTTGAAAGGCGGCTCAATCATAAAAGAAAAACGCCCGTCTTTGTGATTAAGGCTATTTTAACCTCTCATTGCCTTCCAATAAACCTCATTTGGTAAGGTTGACTTGGCACACAGCATATTTATATTTGGCAGACCACATGCTTAGCTTAATGAAAAGAAAGACTAGCTTATAGCCGGAAACTGCTACAAAAAAAAACCACAACATCAAATACTGGAGAACTGGATTAAGGCTAGCATTATGGCTTGGCTACACAAGTGATACCTGTTTTCGGCGCTTGTGTAGCGGTAGCTTTTCTCGACACCCACGGACTGCACCGAGCCGAAAACAATTCCCTTTCTTCACTTCAAGTTTAACGTTCCAGAGCGTATCGTTTAAGCAGGAAAGTCCTACGCAAGAGATTGATATTAACCTTAGAAACGTACACCTAACATTTGTATGACACTTATCTTTAATTAAAAACGGTAAAACCTGGCAATTTCAATAAGGCGATGGCAAATTTGCATGGGAACATGACATGGTTTATTTGCCACTGTAATCCATTTCGCCTTGGTCGGCTTCCTTTGAACCTTTCTATCCTACAATGGCTCTTTGTAGTGTGAATTGTTTTCAGGAAACCACTTTGATGGTGACCAGACGAATGAACTCTTCTAAAACACACTTCAGTCTCAAGTAAAATGGGAAGGCATCGGTAACAGATAAATTTTTATTTTTATTTTAAAAGAGGAAATACTTATCCAAAAATTTCAGGAAGGTAGGCACTGACTGACATGCTAAAATTACATGCTTAATTTATCCGTTTCCCTTTGGGCGGCATCCTTTGAACCATTGTTATTCAAACTGACAGGTAATTTGCATAAGTAGGGAGGTCTTACAATGGTGATAATAATAGCTCTTTGTAGTGGTGAATGTTTTCCTGAAAGAAGTCGAAAGATTGCTATGGGAATAAACTCTTATAGACAGAATGAAGTCAAGCCGAGGCAGTGATTGGTTAAATCAATCTTTGAAAGAACCGAAAGTGAAAAGGATATGGGACCCACAAAGTAAATGGACACTTATGACGCTTTTCATAATTATGCAAGTTAAATATTCTTCTTTTACATGCCACGAATGGTAATTAGGCATCAGACTTAAAGCCTCAGTGTGTTAGTTCATTGAGTCCAAAGGTCACCAGTAGCAATGTTGATTGGTGGATTTCTCCCTTTGTTGTCGCTTTTCAGTATGAATCTGCTCCCAGCATGATAATAACTGACGGACAGCAAGGTAAAACGAGATGATATGTTGTTGAAAACACTTTAAAGGGCATGGATATCAACATTAAATAGAGTATGGCTGCTAAGTCTGGTAACTCAAACAACCCTACCTCTCATGACTACCTTTGCATAGTTCGTCTAAGATTTTCCAATTTAGATATTTCGCTCTATAACAGATAATACACGAAAACTGGGTCTTAGGTTTTGCGACAAGGGGTGCTCTAAGGAGGTATTCAAAAGGAAAGAAAGGAAATGAAGGAACAAAGGCAAAGGTACAACAAAGGCGAGTTTTCTTCCAATGAAGAGGTGAATGACAACAATGCTTAGATTACAAGCACAAACGCGTTCGCTATGGGAACTTACCATATGTCGGAACAGGAAGGCCGCACTGGTTATTTTAAAAATCGCATACATTCTTCGAAGGGGGCGCGGTTGTATAGTGGTTAGCGCGTTCGACTTAAGATCTGAAGGTCGATGGTTCGACGCCTAGTGCCTGCAATAGTGTTGCTTCCTTAGACAAGAGTCTTAACCCCACATTGTCTTTCTCCACCCAGGTTTATAAATGGGTACCGGCGACATTTATTCATGCTACAGAAACCGGGTTGCGCTTCGGCCGTGTGGGTCTCTTGGCTCGTGTGAAACTCTTTGTATATTTTTCGACAATGGCATATTTTGTAATTGGTAGGTGCCACTTTACACTCAAATTAAGAAAACCGTGAACACTGAAAATATTCCTGGAATGTGTGTTTTGACCAATCACATGCGAGACCTTGTAACCGCAGAAAACGAATGGGTTCTCAGTCACGGAATCGAGTTGTTTCGAAAGACGACAAGGTTTAATCTTCACTAGTTTATCTTACAGAAATTGGAAGTGCTATTCCTTTCTATCTGAGAGCCCCACGCACTACGCAAGCGAAAATAGGTTTGAGCGCTTTTGCCTTATAAAATTTTTCGACAAACCGACGCAACGATCAGTGTTTCCGACATTTCAAATAAAACCAACTCAAGCGGCAGTTTAATATTTCACCTTGAAGTAAAAACTGCAATATTCTCTCTCCAAATTCGCCCATTGACAGCACAGCTGACTCGATTTATTTAGGCCGAATCATCCGTGCCTTCGAGCCGGGCTTGCATCATATTTTATAACGTGTAGTTGCACATTTTGAAAATGACAGATTTTCTAATTTAGCAACGGTACACCAGGCTGTTGAAGAATAACGAACGCCGCTTTTGACAGTCCGTGGTCGTTGCTACAATGTAGCCGCAACAACCCAAAGACCACTCACACATTTTTCGCTCCCGTAGCGCATGTGGCTCTCAGATAAAAAGAAATAACAATTTAAATTCTTGTAAGTTAAGATGAAGGTCTTTCAAAACAAATGGAGAACCAACTCGATTCCGTGACTGAGAAACCCACTTGTTTTCTGCGGTTACAAGGCCTCGCATCTGATTGGTCAAAACACAATAAACATTCCAGAAATATTTTCAGTGTTCACGGTTGTCTTCGTTTGAGTGTAACAGAATTCGAACACTGCACGAAAATTTGGCTTTGACCATCTTTGATTCGCAACAAAGGTGTAACAAAGTTGCACTACTATCTTTGACAGGCGAATCGAGGGTGTTGGAGCACATTTGACATTATTTTTGGTTCAACTCTGACGCCCGTCAAAGATACCAGGCTTTTGATGCAAAGCAAAGGTCACAAAAGGTAGCTTTGACACACATTTGAAAGTAATTTTGGATAGCTTTGATACAGGTCAAAGGTGTGTTACATTTGACCCAAATCAAATACGGGTTTGATGAAGACGGCCTTTGTCACCTGCAACATATGTCAAAGGTGAGTTGTAAAGGCGAATTGTCGTGCCGTGAAAGTACTAGAGTAAACAATTCGTCAGATGGACGCATTCCATTTATGAGCTCACTGCTCCAGTCAGCCAGTTGTCACACATTAAAAGGTAAGCTCCCTAGGAATGTGCAACAATTCTACTATTGGTCCCTTAGTAGCCCTAGGCATAATCCCACCCTGCTCTGCCGTCTATTTCGTGTGCCCTCGTATGATTACCAAAGACTACACGGTGCACATAAAGCGTCACCCAGAAGGTATTGTTTGACAAACATAGCAGGAAGGCTGATCTGACTACGTGGAAAGATTTGACTTTGCGAGACATTAACAGGACACTAATAGAACTTCAACAGAGCAGGGTTGCAGCCGCAGACAGCTGTCTCGATCTTCTTAGAGCTCATAAGTACGGTATAGCCATCCATCCACCCGGGCACCTTGGTATCAAGATACCAACAGTGCGAGCACGTCCCGCCACTGAGTCCTATCAGCCGCTACAACTTCTGGATCCTGTTCCACACCAGCATATCCTGCATCCCTTCTAATGGTGTCCTTCCATCTGGCGCGCCATCTCCCCCTTAGACGCTTTCCACACTAAGGTATCCAACCCAGACGTGATTTAGGAAGCCGTTCTGTAACCATTCGGCAGACATGCCCAAACTATCGTAGCCTTCTGCTCTTGAGGAGGAGAGACGCTGGGCTTTGGCCAGTTCTTTCTCGAACCTCGGTATTCCTTACATGTTGGAACCACATAATGCCTAAAATACGACGGAGACTGCGGTTGTCAAAAACATCCAGTTTCCTTTCTTCGGTCTGTGTGGTCGCCCAGGTCTCAGAACCATACAGCAAAGTTGGGATGACAACAGCGTTGTAAATGCGTAATTTGATCTTGAGGCTGACTTTGCTCTTCCACACCTTGCAGAGTTGGCCAACTGAAGCACGTCGAGTCCTGATCTTCAACTCCTCATCCAATCTACCGTTTGACATAACCTCCGATCCCAAGTATCTGAAGTGATTGACTGTGTCAACTGCCTTTCCATCGAGGTGGACGGCTGCCTCTGTTTCTCCAAATCCCATAGCCTTGGTCTTAGTTTTCGAGATGGTGAGATCAACTTCCTCCCCTGCTCTCTGTAGTGAGGTCAATGCCTGCTGGCCTTTGTCACTCCCAGGCTCCAGAAGGGTTACATCATCAGCATAGCCCAGGTCAGTCAAGTGCCATGATTGCTCAATGCCCAGAAGTGTGCGCCTCCGTTCTCTCAAACATATCCCTGCAGATGGTTTGTCGCAACTCTTGCGGAGGACAAAGTCGATCATTACACCAAAGAGCAGTGGAGACCACACACATCCCTGGCGAACTCCAGTCTCAACTCTGAACCAGTCTGTTCGTTCACCATTTTAACAATGACAGCAGCCTCACAGTTTTCATATACACAGCGAATGAGCTGTATATACTTCACAGGGATCCCATACTCTGCGAGAATTTGCCACATGGAAGGGCGATGAATGCTGTCAAAAGCTGCTTTAAAATCAACAAAGATGGCAAGCCCTGGTAGTTGAAACTCAACACTCTTCTCAATCAGCATCCGAAGGCAGAAGATCTTATCTACACACCCTCTCTCCCGCTCCTGAAACCTCCTTGGTTCTCACGGAGTTTCCTTTCAATACCTGCACGCATTCTTTCCAGAATGATGAGCCCAAACACCTTCCTAGGGACAATTACAAGGGAGATACCAAGGTAGCTGCTACACATGGAACGGTCACCCTCCTTGAAAACAGATGAGGCTCTCAGTCCAGTAGTCAGGAACAGTTTCATCTTCCCAGATCTTCACGAACAGTTGATGCAGCGTTGATATAGGCTCAGCTGGACCCAGCCTGATCATTTCAGCCACAATCCCATCAGCCTTAGGGGCCTTGTTGTTCTTCAACTTCTGAGTCGCTTTCTCCACCTCCAACCTGGCGTGGGGTCCTCGGAAAGTTTCAGGTGCTCTCCTGTAGGCCCAATTCGGTGTAGCCTTTTGGTGGCCGACGGTTCAACAGGTCGTTGAAGTACTCAGCCCACCGTGACTTCACCTCCTCTCGCTCTTTCAGGGGTGTGCCATCGTCACTCTTGACAGATGGTGTACCTGCAGCGCACCGACCGGACAACTGCTGAACTAGCTGATACATGCGTCGATGTTCCCCACTACTTGCAGCTCTCTCTATATCAGTACCCACAGAATCCAGCCACTTCTGTTTGTCTTTTCTTGCACTGCTCTTTACCTGCCTATCTAATGAAAGGTATCTCTCATGACGACTTCTACTTCCAACTTGATCCCTTACTAACTTTGCTCTCCTTCTCTCCTGCACCAAATTCTCTGTTTTCCTGGATACCCAGTCCTTACGTCTCCGCCTCTGCCCAACCCTCCTTCACAGAGCAAACCTCCATATCAAGATCAGTGATCCTTTTGGTCACCTTTTCTCGGCATGCCACTTGATACCTCTCCTTCCTCAGCTTCGTAACGTCTACCCTTCTGGTTGCCTTAGGTTTAATGTTTCAGGCCAGCTTTAGCCTGAACCTAGCCACAACAAGCTCATGATCACTGCCAATATCTGCACACAGGTAAATGCGACAGTCCAACAAGGATCTTCGCCACCATCTTTTAACAAGTACATGATCTAATTGTGCCCGTGGTCGTGTTCCAGCGTTGCTGGTCCAGGATACTTGTGGATAGACTTGTGGGGGAAGAGACTTCCCCCAATGACAAAGTTGTTCGCAAGTGTCTAATAAGCGTTGTCCATTGTCATTGGAAGATTCTGCCACAGCATGAGGACCACGAGATAGCTCAAAGCCATTTCTGTCAGTACCCACGCGTGCATTGAAGTCACCAACTACCAACTGGAGATCGTGGGAGTGCAGCCTTTGTAACACGTCCTCGAATGACTGATAGAATCGGTCTTCCTCTTCAATCTCTGCAACATCAGTTGGTGAACAACAAACAACAATTATCATTCGAATAATCCCACAGTTGAGCTTTGCAGTGAGAAGACGGTCCGAGATGCACTCATAGGACTCAAGAGCTCTTCGAGCTGCTGGTGGAAGCAAGAGACCTACACCAGAAGTGTGAGTTTCTATTTCTCTCCTTGAGCAAATGAATGTCATTCCGCCGAATGTTACTAACTTGCCTTGACCACCCCATCTGACTTCCTGGACACCGACTAGATCTAAGTTCTATCTGGAGGCCTCATCACACGGCTCTTTCAGCTTTCCTGCCTGTCTCAAGGTACGGACGTTCCAGCTTCCTATCTTCAGATTAGGCCGAAACAGCTTCCTCTTCAGGACAATGCCTTCCTCTCGGCTTTCAGCATTGTCCGTCATATGTGGTGTACCACAGGAGAATTGCCCCGGCGAGGGACAAACATGGTGGTTTGTGCTTGTTTCAGTAACAATGTATAGCACTGAAGTGGGTTGTTAGCCCTCTGTCGGCCGGCCAATATGGAGGGGATGCCTCCTTAAAGCTCCACCGCCATTGCCTAGTTTTGTTTTCAGAGTAGCCATCTCCTAGACCAGCTGCCTTCACCCAGCTAACAAGTGTGGTCCACCTCATTATTTGACCCATAGGTGGGAGTGGGGTTGCTGAGTAGCAGAGCGTATCCACACACCGGTGGGCCATGTATACTGCAGCCAACGGGGCTCCAATTTTTTGCTCATCATATTTATACCCCCTGATGAGAGGGTAAGCTGGTTATGCCCCCACCCACTGGGCCCGTGTAGGTCCACGCCTGTGTATTGGTTATTTCACAGGTACCCCAACCGACCCTTTAGTGATTCACCTTAAGGACCACCTCTAGCATGACCAGAAGGTTCCCCTATTCGCCACCCCGGAGACGCGCCGTATAGGCCGGACGGACAGCCCACGGCATAGCAAGATGGCGAAAATGCCGTGAAATTACCCGCCATCTTGCTATGCCGTTCTGATGAGCCTTAAGAAGAGCGAAACAGCTGTCTGCGGCTGCAACCCTGCTTTGTTGAAGTTCTATTAGTGTCGTGTTGATGTCTTGTAAATCTTTCTACGTAGTCAGATCAGCCTTGCTGCAATGTTTGTCAATTGAGTATTTCTTTGGCTGATTAGGTCTGTTTTACTAGATCCTACCTACACGAACAGCATTTTCGTTTGCGGTCGTTTACTGATATTGTTCTACAGGTATTGTTTGTTGGAGCAAGAGGTCCATCATTTCGGAGCTCAAAAGATGGTGCACTTCCTCTCTTCCTGTCCAAATTTATTACGTTTTCTTTGAGTTTCAAAGTGGTGAGCGCTTTGATGAGAACAACTTTCCCTATTCGGACAAAAAGTGTCCTTGGTGCCAGGTTCGATCGAACAAGGACCGTCCTCTAAGCATTTATTTTGATCTCACTCCTCCTAACTGCGCCATTGGTAGTTTTTTGGATTATGCAGATGCGCTATTAACCCTTCTGTATGGCACGTTTATGAGCTGTGGTAATTTGCTGCTCAATACTGTCGAGAAGAATTCAATAAGGCCCTTTAAATTCTATCGTGCAGTCTGTGCCTTTGATGGTAATCCTCGTGACAGTGCTCTTCCAAGGAGGAATGTTGAGGGTAGGCGCTCATATGGGCAACATTGGGAGAGCCTTTTAGTCTCTTTTTTCCCTTAAGATATTTAACATTGACGGTCCTACCCCACAGAGAATCTCTCCACATGAAGCATTTTCACCTCCAAAGACCTCTTAGGAGTAGAATAGTGCCAATGAAATTGAGCTTCATTAGCCGGCTGATTTTGTTACCATATCATTTCGTTCTCACGTTGTATTGATCAGCAGTTGTCGGCTCACCTTAAGAGAAACCACCAGCCTCGAGGTTATTAGTTGATCATCTTCGATACAGGATAACAAAAACTAATGAAGAGTTCAGGTCAACAAGATATGGAAAAACTCATCTTGTAATCCACCATTTCCTGCTGATAAAAAATTTGTTTAGTTTTCGTTTTATATTATATTAAGTGACAATTGGCACCATATGTAACGGAACATGGCAACGACTAACCTTCAAGGTCATGATATATAATACTACTACTTGTGTGGGCTCTTCCTATCATTGCGGAACGGAATTCCTCAAGCAAAACATGTGACATACTTCGAAAATAATATCATAAAATTCCACTCTTTACAGGGCCCCCTATGGATACGTATATTAAGAATATGAATAATTCATGAGGTGTTTTCAAAGATAATTGCATGTCATAAAGTATGTAAAAAAAATTGTTCTTATTACATTTACAACATCTGTCTCTTCAAAAGTAGATGCAAAAGGTACCCACATACTACTTTTCAAATCCATGTCGATTGATACTGTCTCAAGGCCAGAACAGAATGTGCTTGAGCCCATAAGAAATAAAGTGCACTATGTAAATCGAAAGAGAGTAAAGCTCACTAAAAATGCAGTTGTTACCAGATGGCTGAATAAACTGCCACAGCAACGCTTCATCGTGATCACCTTTGTCTTCATTTTCTTCTTCATATTTGTTTTCATATTTATCCTGATCTAGCTATTCATCTTGATCATGATCTTCGTCATCATGTTCATCTCAAACTTCATCTTCGTCATCGTCATTGTCGTCATCACCGTCAACATCTTAAGCATAGGCGTCGTCCTCCTCCTCCTCTTCCTCCTCCTCCTCCTCCTCCTCCTCATCATCATCACCATCATCATCATCATTTTCGTTATCTTTTTCATCATCGTTTTCTTGTTGTTGTTCTTCTTTGTCTTCGTTATCTTCATTTTATATCATTTCCCCTACCCCCTGTCCTCTCTTAATGGTCTCCTGATAACCCTCATTTGGAACGGAATTTTTCATTCTTCAATTTCATCATCTTCTTCATCTTTATCAGTAATCATCAGTATCTATCATATTGTTTTAATTCCTCTTGTTCATCACTATCTTTTTCCCCTTCCCTCCTTGTATGGAAACTTCAAATTGTCCTTTGGTCATCATCTTGTTTTTTTCTTCGTTTACTTCTTCTTTATGTTCATTATTATTTTATCCTCCATATCCTTATTTAGGAAATCCGAGTGGTATCCGTGACATTGTATAGTTCCTCTCATGATGTGGTTTTTGTATCTTCGTCCTTGTCCCAAAATGGCACAGTTGGCAGTGGGTGTTGGAGGCTATGGATGCGAATTTTAGAAGAGGAGTGTGTGGGGGAGGGAAGGTATGGGAGATTACACACGAATGGGAGCGATCCAGTGCCCACCCTTTGGCTATTAAATCGGATATCGGAAGTTGCTTATATAGTGATGCCCGTGGAGAGCTCAGCTTAGCTGCGGCAGACAGATGCTTCAATTTTGCTTTCCACCGTTGCATCCTCTGCTTCTATTGCGGGTGTAGCAATATTTCGGCAAAGAAAATTTACTTTTTCCTCTTATTGTGCTACCGCGGTGGAAAAATGACGAGGGAGTAAATGAACCTAATATAATTTATAGACAAACATAACAGCAAGGCTGATTTGTCTACGTAGAAAGATTGCCTTTGCAAGACATCAACACGACACTGATAGAACTTCAACAGAGCAGGGTTGCTGCTGTAGTAAGCTGTTTCGCTCTTCTTAGAGCTCACCAGTACGGCATAGCAAGATGGCGAAAATGCCGTTCAAATTCCCGCACTCCCACCGAATAACGTCATCACGTGTCTCAGAAAGGTTGAGAGTCCAAGTGTCGTGTTGATGTCTCGCAAAGCCAAAGATTAGACGGACAAAGCCGACCTTGTAAAGGAACATGGATAAAACCATGCCTTAATGTACAGCATATCGGATCTATACCGTAGAAAAGTATTAATAAAGGACCGCAAACGAACATGCCGCACGTAATAAGTTAAAAAGGCTGAAAACAAAACTGCGCTTTACCCTTTGCGTTACCGTTTCAATCTTCCTCATCTTTCCTCCTTGTTTATCTCGACAGGTTTGGTGCACTTGGGCGAGAGGCGGTGTGTGTCACGAGATTTGACCATGACCAATCGTTGATTTTCATTAGAGCAACAGGTTTTTGCCTCAAAGACGTGTCAATTAATATCGTGATAATGGAATCACTCAAGCAAATATCTTAAGCATCATTAGAATCGCAGCCCGCGACCTTATTCTTAGTTTTTAGACCTGATTTTTCAATTATAACACGCAATTCTTTTTACGGTTTGCAAAGTTCATTTTAAGAGGGTAGGTACAGTAGGATGAGTTTTTGTATCGACATCGTAGCCGAGTGAGCCTTATCTCGCCTGCCACGCCACATTTCCGGTTTGTATTAATAATAAAAAGAACACTGGGAGCATGGCTTTTGTCAGATATTGCGTAAAAGGTGACTCTGTGACATGTTTGGCAGGTATGAATAAACAGTTCGCACGCATGCGGACATAGGATAAGCTTTCGCTTCTTTTAACTACGTCCTCGGGCTGATTTTGTCCTTTATTAATATAAATGATAAGTCTTCCGTTAACAATGGCGGAAGTCTCACTTTCCAACATTTGTAGCACGTATCGTGCGGCGTGACAACGAATCTAATCACCTGATCCGATCACGCGTGGAAAATATCACGAAACTTAAAGGTTTTGTGTGACTTGCACATTTCGGCACGTCTTGTGAGTACTAGTGTCATAGCAAACCCATAAACACAAAAAAAAAAAGAAAGAAAAAATATAAAAAATACATAAACAAACGGGTGATGACAAAGGGATGAGAAAGCTTATCCCAAAAACATGTTTCAGTGCCTCAAATATCTGTCGAACAAAAATGATATTAGCACGATATTAGTTAACATCCTATGTGTGCATGTTCAGGTCGACAACTGTGTTCAAGTACACGCGCAAACAAGAGCAACCTTGTACAAAAGCAGCCGATCGTTGCAGGTAAAGAAATTGCTGCAGAAGGACAATGCATTCTACAAAATCTTTTTTTTAGTTAGCTTGATATATGAGGCGGCCATCTCACGCTTGTCAGTTAAAATTAAGGAGTAAACGTCCTGTGCTATTCCGAAGGCAAAAACTTTACACCTTACTTTACCTTTCCCATGTTCACTTCAAGACACAAGAGATATTAATTCTACGCATTTAGTGCTAGTGATGTCGTACCTTCACAGCTGTTTGTACAGAAGGTATCATCAGCAAATCCATTGTTTTGTGACCATTTAATTCGTGGCAAACCGCAGCAACAAAGAGCTCCTAGACCACTGCTGTACATTGGAAGACAGCCAAACTTCCGTTTTACCCTTTAAGACCCAATATTAACATCCATATTCTCCCCACCATTCTCCTAATATTTCTTATGTCACTAGTTGGGAGAATTTGATTAAAAATCAAGACATTTGACGATTGGTGATCATTTCCTTTGTTCTCATGACCTGTACGTTTGATAAAGTATTAATACTGTAAGGAGAAATTAGATGATTTTCACTATTGGGGCTTAAAGGGTTAAGTTAACGTCCGGCTTTCCGGCATTTAAAGAGCGTTTTCATACTTACGTAGCAAATTTGATCTATCGATATCTACCCTGAGTTCTTTGCTCTCAAAATTGTTACATGTTTCCAAGGTCATCACCAACAAAAGACTTTTCAGGCACAGTGGATACGCGAACGAACAACGATAGATTTCGGTGTCCAGGAAAAACGTTCTAAAAAGAACAAGACGATATCAGTTTGGCCTTTCTTACTTTGTAATTAGTTCAGTTGTAGTGAATAAAAGCATCGTAAAAAGTATTTGGTTAGGTAAATTTCGTGTACAATCACGATCATGAAAACTACAAAACACCGAAAAGAACGAGAGATAGTCTCCGTTATATGGCAATTATTGAAGAGTTCAGGCACCTAAGACCTTTGCGATGGAGGTACAAACACTCTACCACTTGCGTGTTGAAGAGATTGGTCAGAGATGGACAATGGGAACTGGCCATATTTGCGAGTTCTGTCATTTCCGTGAAATGACGAATGAATATGAAAATGTGCATGTCGAAGTAAATTCAAATGAACTGCGGAAGGAAAAATCCATATCAAACGCAAACCGGAACTAACAAACCTGGACTACCACTCGTTATCGATCTTTGTGCCATTTGACCTAATCTGATAAGCTATGCGAGAGGTTTCGCGCTCAAGCGAGGTCATAGATAGGTTGACCTAGCTAAAAGGTGTACCTTAGAAGGTGTGGTTGAAGGAAGGAATTCCTTGCCCATCCACGTTCCTTACTTGGGCTGTTCTTCAAAGTACAACTACGGCTACAACATTGGCCTTGCTTCTCTACGGAGTACAACATAGAAAGAAGAAGTGACTATCAGAGTTGAATACCCTTAATATAACAGCTAAACCTAATCTTCTGTTTACGTTATACTACTGAATTAGACAAAGCAATTCTCAGTGGTGGTCACGATATTTTGGTTAAACAAAGAAAGGTATTTTAAAAAACTTCATCCCTTTTGACATTGTTTTAGGAAGTCTGCGTTGATCTCATGATCAGCACGGTCAAGGTTAAACATGCACATTTAGCACAGCCATCCAAGTGTATAAAATAGCAAAGAATTTCACGGCGCAACATCATACACACTTTATTACTGGTAGTAAAAGCAACACGATCAGATCTGGGGATTGTAATGTCACAGAATGCCCCATATAATTTTTACAAGGTTTTTTTTAAGTGTTAACGACAGCCATTATTCGCCCGTAATGATTGCGTTATGACCTGACAATAATAACAAAAAAATTCGGAATAGACATTTACTTCCTGAAATATACAAACTGATATCTTTATAGATTCCACTGTAGCCGGAGTGTCGTTAACTCGACACAAAACTCACAAGCAAACTCGATACACACAAACTCGATACATCGGCTATGACACACCGTCGTGATTTGCCATAAATAATAATAATAATAATAATAATAATAATAATAATAATAATAATAATAATAACAACAATATTTATAAACGCATTTTGCACAGTCTCAATGTGTTCCTTGCAATTTGACCAAAAAAAAAATAATAGTTATTCGCTGGGCATGATTTTCCCATGGCCAGAAAATAGCGCAGGAAATTAACAGATCCTTTTATGTATCGACCTTTATCTGTCAAGACCTTAGTATTTATGCCGTGAGGATTCATTTTGTGGTCGAATAATCTCGGAAAAGCGCTGGTTCTTGTATCCGGGCTCTTACGGCATTCGTGATTTTTAGTATGAAACCTATCCAATGAACAATTTTGGCTCCAAACATCTAGTTATCACATTTCGAGATGTTTTTCTTTCGTTTACTTACTTGAGTTACAATATTTCGACTGGCCAATACCAGTCTTCATCAGATTTATTAAGGCAAATCACGAATTTACAGAAATGTATATGTAGTAAAACAATGAGTGGAAGTTACATATATGACGTGGTATGATGTGGCTTAGAAATGATAGAAAATAAACGAAAAATTTTTTTGCACTAGATATAGTTACAAATTACAGTTCATCACGTTTATTAATGCCTAGACGTTCAAGAGTCTTAGCCTTGTGAGTAATGTGAGCCTCACGTGCCTTCCTGCATGAAAGAATCGCGTCCATTTTTAAGTTTTTCAATAGGAATAAGTAACGTATGGGTGTCGGAGTGGTTATTGCTGAGAAAGTGTTCTGAAACCGCTGTATGGATATCATTAGAAGTAGGGTTGAGTACTGGTCGTCTATGTTCATTGAAACGGTCTTGGAGGCGACGTTTACTTTTGTATTGTAAATTACATAGGCGATATTGAATCATGTAGACAACATTGAAAGTGGTACAACTTATATGAGATTTGATATGGTACGTTTCAGCTGTGGAATGAAAAGTATATTGATTGCGGCCATGTTCAATGTAGGGACAGGTGGTACAAGGGAAAAGTGACAAGTGACAAGTGGTAGGGACAAGAGTGCAAATTTAATGTTCATTTGTACCAAGCTCAAAAACATCCCTAACTACTTAGTTTTAACATTTAAATATGGGAATGCTTACCTTTAAAGCTTTCAACCGACCAATATTTAGATCACTTTCAGCTCGCTGATTTTTGTCTTGAAACCGATCTGGGATCTATTTGCGGTCCAATTCGGGCATCATTTCCGGGTCGCCAACATATTTGTCAACATATTTGTCATGCCCGCACTGTTTTCCCTGTGTTTCACCACAACACCAAAAATCCAGCGTACATAACCCTTGGAAAACAAGACATTTATTAATAACTCGCACATTTCTTCTTCAAGTGAAATACTCAAAGTATACATTTTTGTTATCGTTTAGGTACAATGAACCCGTTAAACAACCAACTACACGCCATAAAAATGTGGTCGCATTAACGAGTTGTTCAAATAAGAGAATGTCTTAGAAAGGATGCGGTTAGGGAGCGAAAAACTACGTGGTTGTAGTATATAGTAAATAAGGTGGTTCTGTCAAAGGGCTCCATTGTTCTGTCTTCTTTTGCACGCGAGTCTGAGGTGACTCTGCCTGTTTATTGACTAAGATTATTGAGCCTACTTTTCGAGCTCAATGGAAGAAACAAAAAACATTTTTCGTGTCTTTATTTAACAAATAGAAATCTAAAAATCTTGCCGTGTGTCTGTTCAGTTGTAGGTCAAAAGGCCTCACTGTGGTAAGCCACAGAAGTCACTCAGAATCAAAGGCCAATCGCGGCGAATGCGTCCCTGATGTTATTACCCGACACGGCTCTGACGACGTTTTGTTACCTATAACTGAAGAAGAACCACAGCAAAATAGAATCTGTTTGTTTGACGCAAGAACAGAGAAAATTTTCAAGTGAGCTTCACGTCACCAAAAACCGGCTGCTTTCAGTTCATAAACTGTCAAGAACTTTACAGAAGGGAGAGAAGGGAGCTTAAATTTGTAGATTATTACAGACAACTTCCAAACTTCAAAATTACCACATAAATCGAATTACGTTTGCAGACTATTTTCGTAAACTAACCTTCATTCCAGCCGAAATTTTCTGATTCAAAACAATGATCACACAAAGTCGTTTCTCTACGAGTTGTGACCGATCCCCGCAATTCTTGGATTTTCCATCCCGACAACAAACTGAGGCAAACATTTTATCCTGTTTAACTCAGAGCAAAATTAAGTTCATTTAGCCGATTTAAAGACGCTTCCAACGGTTTTAGTATGGGAAATTTTGCACTTATTAATGGACAATGTCTCTCTCTCTCTGTTTCGTCCGCCACAGACCAAAATAGTTTGCAAAATCATAAATTGGACTCTGCTCCCGGATAACGCGCGCGAGTCACCCCAGTATCTGCAGTATCTGGTGTCAACCATGCGTTGATCTTTGGCTTGCAGTACGTATTGCCGAAAGTTCGCCTTTTGTTTTATTATTCTTTTCCGAAAAACGTCCCTATTTGAATGGTCAAACGTCAGGATTTTATTCTCAGACTCTAAAAGGCAGAACCACCCTCTATTATTACATAGTAAGCAGTAACAAGGAAAGTAGTTCTTTTCATTTAAATGGTCACTCATTAGGCTTGGCTTTCCTGTGGGTGTTGTTTATTATGTGTATACGGTGGTTCTAACGTTTGAGTCTTGAGTAAAAACCTAAAGTGTGACCTTCAAATGAAAGCTAAAACTGTACAAGAGTGTCATTGTATTTCTGTTTGCTTTCCTGGTTTTTATAAAACAATACCCTCGTAAATCAAGCGTGATTTCGTGCCACCTTCGATTTTTCGAACCAGTTTCCGTTTCCCTAGGAGGTTCGAAAAATGGAGATTCCACTGTAACAATTTTGGCTCCAGACATCTACAAGTATTGCTATCACATTATGACATGTTTTTCTTTCTGATGCATAAGTTTAAAAACGTTTTTGTATAATTGGTGTTTTCCTGTAAATCTTGCTACACTTTGATAGAGTATCGTCCAATTAAATTACGGAAATTTTACATTGCTTTACACTAGATAAAACGTAAGCTATGAGTGAAAATATATCGGTGTTGTTGATTGACCGCGAATTTAATGTTCATTTGTACCAAGCTCAAAAGAATCCCTAATTATTTAGTTTTAACATTTAAATATGGGAATGCTTACCTTCAAAGCTTCCAACTGACCAATATTTAGATCACTTTCAGCTTGCTGATTTTTTTCTTGAAACCGATCTGGGGTTCATTTGCGAGCCAATTCGGGCATCATTTCCGGGTTGCCGGAAATAGTTTGCTGTCATCTAGACAGTGCGTCTCCCAAACTTCAAAATTAACACATAATCATTCATTACGTTTACAAACTATTTTCGTTGACTAACCTTCATTCCAGTGGAAATTTTCTGATCCAAAAAAATGATCACACAAAGTCGTTTCTCTACGAGTAGTGATCGATCCCCGCTATTCTTGGATTTTTGATCGCAGCGACAAGCTAAGGCAAACATTTTACCCTACGTACCACAGAGCAGAATTATGCTTATTTAGCCGATTTAAACACGCTTCCAATGAGTTTTGTCGTATCTCGTATGGGATATTTTACGTTAAAAGAGAATATTCACTCTGTTTTTTGTCCGCGACAGAGCAATAGCTCAATGTAAAACCATAGATTGGACTATTCTCCCGGATAATGCGTGTGAGTCACCCCATATCTGGTGTCAACCCATGATGCACCTATCCCCGGGGGGGAACTACTCAATAAAGTTTTATTCGGGGAGTCTCCGCCCTGAGGTTCAAACCCTTACCCTTCAATATACTAATTTTCATCAAAATGGTACCCCTTTCATATACCTAGGGTAAACTGGCCCCAAAACAATAGAATTTCAGTCGTTCTGGTGCAGTTGCTTAAAGGGTGCACGCTTTTATGTGTTTCGCGTTGTCGTTTGTGCCAACATTTTGCACCCTTTCATATACTTAGCTTTAGCTGCCATCTCTTTCACTTTGCAGCGGATTTGGTGACCCTTTCATATACCAAAATGACAATTTTCCCTAACCTTTAGTATACTGCAAGCTTAAAAAATGCAGCCCTTTCGGGCGGAGCCTCCCCGTATAGCCAGCTATAGGGTGTACCCCCCGGGCGCAATCCTTACCTTACGGTAGTTATTGCCGAAAGTTCGCCTTTTGTTTTATTATTCTTTTCCAAAAAACGTCAATATTATTCCTTTTCCACTCTAAAAGCCCGCATATTTTTCTTGACTTTTCTAGCTTCTGTAACACAATCGTTAGAAAGTTCAATGTGATTATTTGGACACAAATATGCAACTGATGAGTACATCAGCAAATCACGACCTACTGAATGCGAAGAAAAATGATTTTAAAAATCTTTTATTCCCAGCTTGCTCAAAATTTCTCCCTATTGTTTCCGTAATTCTTTCCCTAAAATTTTGCTTCTGATAATTCTAAACTACGTGCCGCAAACCTGGTTTGTGTAGCCTGGACTTTGTTTGGGAGTAGTCACAAGGCCTGCCGTATCTTGCTATTGTATATATTCTTTGTCACAACTGAATTGAATAAATCAGCAGCAATCTCCAGTTGAATGCCAAAAAAACTATTATTCATAGAATGCTCAAACTTTGTCCCTATCGTCCCCTTATTCTTTTCACCCTATCACAACTATTTCGAAAATACTTTTGAAAAACCTGGTCTGTGTTCTAACAGATCATGGGTCAGGACTATTCACATCGCCTGAAATATATTTGTTGTTTGTATAAAGTGTTCTAGTAGTCACTCAGAGTTGTCGGGCCGGTCATAAATAGGAGATCTGATTGGGAACTAATGTTGTTGTCAGATTTGATAGATGCCCAAGAAGGATTGTATGTACGTGAGAGAACGAATTTTAATCTGTTGGGAAAACTATTTGCCTTTTTTCTTCACCGCTGTTTCTAGTTCTGCCAAAATTCTAGGAGTTTTTCTTATGATTCTATACAGCCTTTGCATGAAATGCTCTCAATTTGTGTTGGAAAATGGCCCATAAAATAACGCAATGCGCGTTGGCTCCATCCAGAGGTTCAAACCCTTACCTTTTCATATACTAATTTTTATCAAAATGGTACTCGTATCATATGCCTAGACTAAAATTTCGCGTCCTCATTTGTGCCAAAATTTCACAGCCTTTCATTCACATAGATTTAGCCGCCTTCTCTTCCATTTTGCAGCGGATTTTGTGACCTTTCATACACCAAGATGACAATTTTCCTTACCTTTTAGAATACTCCAAGCTTAAAAAAAGTACAAAACATATACGGAACGACTGATCCTTACGGCAATTAAAGAAAGACACAGAAGACGAAATACATGAAGTAAAAAATGTATGTAGCAAAAAATTGCCCGATATTTTGGTTTGCAAAACAAACCTTCTTCAGGGGCTACAAGAGTAAAATGAGTAAGTACGCTACAAGAGCGTTAACCCAAGGTTTAAAAATTTAAAATAAATGAATATGATAGGTTGGTAGCTGAACAAGAAGTGTCATTAATGTAGCTCATCACGTCTGTTTGGTCCTGCCAGTTTATAAACTTTGTAAAAAAGGTACCCCTTTCGGGCGGACCCTCCCCGTAAAGCCATTATAGGGAGTACCCCCCCCCCCCCCCGGGGGGCTGTCGTTACAAAACAGTTGGTTTTTTGGTTTTGTTTTATGCTAAGAATCACAGAAACTCGGCTAAGAGAACTAAAATTGTCACGATGGCGACGGAGACCGGACCAAGGTGGATAAAAAGAGTAAAGCAGATGGTGGTGTGGCACGGAAGAGAATGACAAAGAACTAGTGACCGAATGATGCCAAATTACACAGCATGTCGATTTGTGTTCATTTATTGTTTTCATTTATTTATCTGGTTATTCACTTAGTTATTTGGTTATTTATTTAACTATTAACTTGATTCTTATCATAAGGCAATCGTCGCAAATAGTAGACCAATAAATTCCCTTCTACAAGGCTAACTGCTCATGTCAGTGAACACAGAAAACGCTAAAAAAGTTTAATTCCAACTACATCTCATTATGATCTTATTATCTTTGATTACGAAACATATTTTATAGGTGCGTATATTTAGGTGTACTTGGCAATTATGGCAGGAAACCGAATTGTATGTTAATCTCGTTCCCAGAGTCTTCATCTCTCCACCCGGCCTCTCCACCCAAGAAGGGATAAGGAGATGAAAGACCCTGGGAACGAGGTTGGTCGCTGCTTTACTACTCCTTTGTGGGAAACGACTCCGTGTTTGCATGCCATATAGTCACCTACCTTACTTCTTTTGTATGTGGTCCATATAATAGACGAAGTGTACCGCTGTAAACGTGTTACGTTATCCTGTCACTCGGTTACCCCATTACCTCGTTACTTTTTTTACCCTTTGTGACCTGATTATTTCAAGCATGATTAAAATAGCCGTGTTTTGTGCTGTTTTGATATGTACACGTTACGTTTTCGGAACTTGGCGGGTTTAATTGCTCTTAAACTGGTTTTATTTACTCCTCGTAAAACACAGAAGCAGCCGGTGCGATAAACACTTAGGTACTCTTTCCGCTAACTAAATAATCCCCCTCATACAGTAGTATCCCAGTTGTAAGCCCTCCCGGGAATAAACCCGCCCATCCCCGCTTATAAGTCCAACCAGTTATAGGCCCGCCACCTTCGTGACAAGACGTCCAAATGGTTACACCACCTCCTTGAAGTAGTCCGGGATTTTGTCAAACGAGATTTTACAGCATCGTTGTTTTTATCCCTTATCTTGCTCCGGTCAAAATTTTAAGTATCCCGTAATCCCACTAAATCTATTCAGCTAGACCATTTATGCTTGCATTTAATTGGTTAAGATAGAAGTGCCGTCAACTATCCCGTCCATGTGCGTTCTTACTGATTCGGCTTAATAATTACCCGGACACAGGTGGGTTTGGCAAAACATTTAAACTTGAGAAAGCTTAGTTTTTCGTGCTGAAGCGAACTAATTCTTGTGGAGACCTCCCCGGTCCGCTGGAGGCATTCTTCTTCACTGCTGGTTTGCGACCACAACACCGTGCTAACAAACAGTTCAATCCTTTCCAAAACTCCTTGGAAAAAATGTAATACAGGAGAGCGTTCAAAAGGGGGTTAAAGTAAGCCCAGACATTCCCAGCTCTGAACGCAAGCTCCAGCTTGACAGCTGAGCTTGCGGGGAGGAAGGCGTCTTTCCGAACACGAAAAAAAGAAACAAACAATGATATGGGCTCCAGAATATCACAACGCTAAGGATTAAAGTTATCAGCAACTTGCGAATTTTTTTTGCGATTATAGGTCGGTACAACGTGCAAAATGTCTTTTTCAGCGTTTCGTCGTCCAGTATCTGCTCCGTGGCGTGCCCTGCGATGTTCAGCGCAGAAAAGAATAAATCCGCAATGGCGACGTTGAGTAGAGAGAGATGGGCCATGCTACGCATTTTCTTGTTTGAAAAAATTGTCAGGACGATTAAAACGTTTCCGATGAAGGCCACAGAGAGAGCACTGAACTCCACGACTGTGATAATCGGGTTGAGAGTTGTCTTGAGGGAAAGAAGCGACAGGTCGTCTTTAGGAGGTAGCAGTCGGAGACAAGAAACATTTCCTGGTAGGGCAGAGCAATTCGGTGGTATTCTTGCAAAATTGGACATCTTGTGGTAGCACAATTAGGTCGAAAGTTCTTGGTTCCTGGTTAGAAACTGCAAAAGAAACGTTTTCTTCAAATGGACATAGCAGCGATAGAGCTGCGATTTATGACACACCAGCAGCTTCTGGTGATCAAGTGGCCTTTCACACTAATTACGGAAACTTTAAAGAAGAGGACGAAAATAAATATTGATATTTTGAATCGTGCATGCAAAAGAAAAAGCTGTTTAAATATTTAGTACACCAGAATCTGCATATCAATATAAATAAAACTGATTTTTGTTTAAAAATAAACAAATAACAATTGAAATGCTTGTTGGAAGAAAGGTGGTAAAACCTAGCAACCCAAGTAATTACATATCATTTCAATACCAGTAAAAGAAACAAAGCAATTAAATTTTATTGCGATCTCCTCATAGTTGCTCTAATTCTCTCTTTTTTCAGTTATTTCTCCAAACCATTCCAGGTGAACCCTACTGTGGAAAAAAATTCTGGGCCTTTAATGTGATATTTTACTGGATTTATCAGTGCGCAATTTCGAAGGATTAACTTAACCTTTTTCAAATCATATACCAGCTTCTTCACTTTTGTGTTTGATTCTTCTGTTTGCTAAACCAGAACTTTCCAAGGTAACAAACTGATTATCTGAAATCAATTAGTACTTTCGAACTGTTTCCGTTTGTAAAACTTCATAAACAGAAACAACAACAGCAGACAAATTTTCAGGTAATTTCAGTTTTGCGTCGCCTTTTTTCTTTTTCATTTCACTGAAATTTTGACTCTAGAAGACCTAGAAGATTTCCTGCAATGAAGTACACAGGTTTATTTGGGCCTTTTTGGCACGTTTTACGTAAACAATGGGTTTTGAAGAGTGTGAAAATTGCTTTTGCGCCAAAGAAAAAAAAAAATGAGTTCGAAATCTACTAGACAAGCCAAACACGAGTTGCAAGTTAATTCACCGAAAAGCAATTTTTATGCTTTCAAAAAAACCTGAATAGCAGGTAGAAAGCATTTTGGAAATAAATATTGTTCAGTCACTTGAAATTTTCACCAGTGACTCATTTACTATACTAATCCTGCCGTAGAAATGAAACTACCAATTTAATTTGATTGAGTCTTTGGAAGATTACTAAAACTAGTCCAGTCACTAATGTGGCCCGTGCTCAATTTATAGAAAGAAAAAACGCATCATAGGTGTGTTTTTTGTGATTGTTTTTTCAAAATAAGTTGCCTCACGAATTTATTCTTGGTTAGAAACACAGTTTTTGTTTTTACTCTATCGAGATAGTCAAGACAGAATGTACTGATTTATATTAATCTATTGTTTAGAGAGGGACAAGGTATAATTTTGTCTACAAAATAAATCTTCTTTCAGTGTGCATGTAGTGGGCGTTGCGCGTGCTTTCACCTACAACGGACAAGTCAATTTGCTTGAAAACTTATCAGTTGTTATCCAAACAAAAATCATTATCGGACAAAAGTAAAGGATATCTGTTCGAGACATACTTAATATCGATTTCAAAGTAAGGTGATTTTTTTCAGCATTGCTTGATCAACAAGTAATGCTAAAAGTAATCTATTCGAAGATCCAGGTCAACATAATGAAACGAAAACGTCTTAGGAATCAACCAGAAAAATTACAAAAACTTTCGTTTGGCTTAAAATAAGTAATAACACCCTTTTGTATAAAGGCGAAAAATCTACAAATCCAATTAAGTTTCAATTCAGGTGAGTACAGACTTTGTTCTGCTAATGATGGCAAAAGTGTTTTCTCAAATCTGCGGCCCGTTTCTCGAAAGTCCCGATAACATTTCGGGTCCGGAAAGCTGTTTTATGTGCGCGATGTTTGCATTAAAAAGTCAAATTTTCTTGGTTTTGAAAGTTGAGCAATAAAATTCTAAGTTGTTAAAACAAGTCGGGCTGGTATGCGGGCTAAAACGTGCGCCAACGTTCAATAGATTTTGATTTTAAAATATAGTTCCGGGCTCGAAAAGTTACCGGGACTTTCGAGAAACGTGCCCCTGGTTGGTTCTCAAGCTATAAACTTGTGCAGCTTTGGTGTACGATTAAAACTAATTTGTAATCGGACCTTGCGAGTGATGCAATTGGATCTGTAGTGCACCTGTATGAGCCATTGAAAAGAAAAACTTATGTCTTCTTAAGAATAAAATATTTTACTGTAGTCAAACCCGTCTCTTCCTATAATCACTTGCGGATGAAAACAGACTGAGTTGGGCTTCACTTACCATTTGTAAAGCAATTCAGTTAAAATGTGAACAGACGGGTGTGGATTAAAATGAATTTCTCCCAGCGTATTCAAAACTAGTTATATTAGTCAGCTCAGTTTACTTCCAGCCTTGCTGCTCTAACACTACCCCACCCCAATATTTCACATCTTGAATCATGTCATGTTACTCTAACTTTTGAGTCTATGGATGAAGTCCTAAAGTGCGACCATTCAAATGAAAGCTACTGGGAAGTACTTTTCTGTGGTGTTATTATGCTGTACAAGGTGGTTCTAACTTCTTACTTTGTGTTTAAGGTCGTTAGGTATGACCGCTCAAATGAAAGCTACTGAGCAGTTCTCTCCTGTGGTGCTGTTTGTTATGCAGTGTAAGGTGGTTCTAACTTTTGAGTCTGTGGATGAAATCTTAAAGTGTGACCTTTCACATGAAAGCTACCGAGCAGTACTTTCCTCTGGTTTGTTTATTATGCAAAACAGGGTGACGTTGAGTCTTTGGACGAAATCCTGAAATGTAGAAACTGTTAAAATGAAAGCTGTTGAGCGTTTAGGGTGGTTCAAGCCCGACAAAATGGAAAGGAGTCTTTAGACATAGCAGAAAGTAATGATTGGTCTTAACCCTTTAAGGACGTTCGCGCTAATTGTTTCTGCGCATCCTTACTGCGCACGCAATTCACTGCCACGTCGTGCATTGAGCGCGCGCGCTGTTGGAGAAATGTGGAGATATATAGCGCTAGTAGGCACTTTAGTATCTATGCACGAGATTAACTCTCTTAAATGTTCGGTGACCCCATATTTTCTTTTGATAAATCACTTTGTCTGTCAATTATCTACATTTTGAGAAAAATTAAAGAAAATCTGTATTGTGGCAGTTTGATTTTTTCAACTTTTCTGCCCTCGCATCATCGAATTATGCTATTATTGTAGCTGCACGGTGTTCGCAAAAGTCCATCTTAGAGGATGAGTTTAACTAAAAGGATGACACCAGCTCACATTGTTTACTTGACAGACCCACTTAAATAAAGTTTGGCTAAGAAAGTGGGTCTACAGCGAATCATTTTTAATATTTTGAAACTAACAAGCATTGAGGCCATGTCGAGTTGCGAGGGCCGATTTGTCAAAATTGGGGTAGTTTTCTACGTGCTTTATTTTGAAAACGAAGTCGGTGACCCCTCAATTTTTTTGCATTTCTGACATAGGTAACTCATTATCTGACTGTAGCCAAAGTATGAAAAAAATCTGTATTGTAGAAGTTTTTCGCGCTAACGTCCTTAAGCCCCATTATTAACATGCATATTCTCCTCACTATTCTCCTTATATTTCTTATGTTACTAGTTGGGAGAATTTGATTAAAAATAAAGTCATTTGATCATTGGTGATCATTTCCTTAATTTTCATGACCTTTCTGTTTGATCAAGTAGTAATACTGTAAGGAGAAATTGGGTGCTTGTCACTATTGGGGCTTTAAGGGTTAAAAGTCGATTTCTGCCAAAGTCCAGTTTCGAGTTTTCAAGACCGCTGATTAAACATACTAAGGGCGCAATTTTACACTGTCATCTCAATCTAAGGTAAAATATGCACGAATACCAGTCAGGCTGAGTTCTACAATAAAACAATGTACGGTTGTGAATAGTCCATCTTCTCACTGGTATTTGTGAATGCTTTACTTCAGATTGAGACTAACCCTGTTCAAATGCGTCTTTGTCCTTTTATCCAGCGGCCTTGGTGAACTCGATAGCGCCGATTATCCACCTCTTTGTCACGAAATCTTTCTGCTTATGCCGCACGAACATTTGATTATTTATTCCAAAGCGTTTCCCATATAATAGCGCCGATAACCTATCACGTTGTCCTGTAGTCGTCTTACAGGAAAGGTCAAGGTCTGTACGTGGACGAGGGAGGAAGCCGGTTGCTGTTTGTGTGGGAGGGTGAAGGGGAGATTTGACTATCAATACACGAACTGCACGTCATTGAGTGGTATGTAGATCTTACCACGATTTGACACATATTTTTGCTCCGACGTGGGAATTTTTTTACGAAGAAATTTTTGGAAGCCAGGAAAGTCGTAGTAGAAATAAATGAATTTTTCACAGTAATGTGTGTAAGGTGACTTTCGACGTGCACCTTTCACACACCTCACAGAAAAAGAAAAGCATGTTGTAGAGAGCGGGAATTTCGAACTCACGTCTTCCTGCGTACTTCGTTAAGTGGCCACTTTGCCAGCGTAGTCGACCAGACAGAAGTGTAGTAGTTATCGAGCTAGTAACTGGGTAGACGTGGGTTCGATTTCCGCTCGGGACATGTTTTTCTTTTCAGTTGTTATGGTGGCTCCGCAATTGGCCAGCCTTCCCCCTAAACTCTTTCCCTCCCTGATGTTGAGAGTCAATCTAAGATCAACCGAGCAAAAAGAAAAAAAATTCAAGCAAACAGAGGCGAACTAAAGAAGACACATCAGCCATTTTAATATCACAGTGGCAAATGGAGAATCGGGATTAAGAAGCTTTCTTGGTATTAAAACTAACTGCATCATCGATTTTCCTTGTCTGAAAGGTCAAATTATGCTTCCAAAGCAAAATGGGAGTTAACTGTCCTCTCCATAAAACCTCAAAGTACTGGAGACTAGTTCGTGACGCTTGGGAATCTGGGATCGTACTTTGGGCAGACAACAAAGATGGCATCCATTTGTTCTAAGAGCAGACACTAGGCCCGCGCGAGTTTTTCTTGACTAGTAAATCCGGTTGGCACATGCAGTTGCCTTGCGTGATAAAACCTGAGCTTCTCTTCAGTCATAGCCAGGTAAATTAAGACTTTACAGTTAAAAAGAAGAAAAGCTCTCTTGTGCAGCGTCTAGAATACAACATCTGTCCGACAGTGCACGGAAAGATTTTAAAAAGAAACTCTTGACATTGCATGCAGACGTACTGACTCGGGTTGTGGACGACTGCATAAATGCCCTATAGTTCTAAGATCTGCAGATGCAAGGTCGCTGTACAACATGAATAAAACCGCTTCAGATCTTGGAGTATGAATCGTTCGAGAATAGGTGATCGGTCTAAAATCGTCCTCCTCTCCAGCCTCGCCCACGACCGCGGTTCCGTCCTCGAAATCCTCCCCGTCCCCTGCCCCCCTCTGGCATGCTTTGGCCTTTGACGACGCCGTTGGACGCACCCGCGCGCCGTCCAGGCGGTGTGTACACGGAGACGGTGTTCGACTTGGACTTTTTCGCTGACTTGGTCTCCGGAGGAAGGTCGAACTTGATTGGGGTGATACCGGCTCGTTTTCGCCTAGGAAACAAAAACAGGCAGGGAAAATAATAAACCGCTTGAGTAATACGAATCCGTATGTTGCCCGAATAACACGGACAACGTAGGGTCCACGGACCAAGGGTTTAACGAAAGTGGATTACGGTCATTAACTTGTTTTCTTTATTTTCCCTACTTAGCAAAACGTACCTTCAAGTGGTAGTTCAAAATATTGAATCTGTAGAAATAAATCCTTAGTGTGACCATTCAATTAAATTGTGACAGCTACGGAGCAGTGGTGCTGATTTTGCCACACAAGGTGATTCTGCGTTGTGGCCTTTCAGTTTTATTCGACTGAAAGCTACTGAGCAGAACTTTTCTGTGGTTATGTTTGCAATTTTGTAAAAAATGGTTGTAACTTTCCAGGTCTGTGGAAGAAATCCAAAAGTGTGACCATTCAAATAAAAGCTACTGAGCAGTACTTTCCTGTAGTGCTGTTTATTATACTACACAAGGTGATTCTAACTTTTACGTCTGTGGATGAAATCCCAACGTGTGACCATTCAAATGAAAGCTACTGAGCAGTACTTTCCTGTGGTACCGTTTATTATACTGTACAAAGTGGTCCTGCGTACGAGTCTGAGTCCGTGAATGAAACCTTAAATGGCGACCATTCAAATGAAAGCTAAGTAACGGTACATTCCCGTGTTCCTGTTTGTTCTCCTGGTTCTACCTTTTAAGTCTGTGGATGAAATCCTTAAGTTTGACCAAACGAGTGAACGCTTTTTAGAGGTACATTTGAATTTCAAGCTGCTGTTCTTCAGTAGATTGTAATATGAAATTTGCAATATTTACATCGGTTTAAAAGAAAGCGTTGTCGGATAAGAAGCACAAATGATAAATAACGCAACGCAATGGAATTCTGGGTAGGTGGCACTGGCAATTTTGTTACTAAGTTTCACTTATCGATACTCAATATATTTGCATTCCCAGAAAGTAATAAGTTAAGGCAAGCAGTGTTGATATAACATGCGCGATTGGCAAATTATCAGGCTTCCCAGAACACCACTGGGTCATGTCGTTCAAGGTTTATGTTTTCATCTTGAAAAATTTAGCCTAAACTTTTCAAGTTTGTCATTTGCAATCCTTGTTAATCTAATCTTCTCCATTATTAACCATCCTTCTCTCCTTTTGGTTTATTCTTTCCTTTTTGGTGTTTGTCTACCCTGGCAAACTATTATTTTAAGGTTTTCTTCCAATTAACAACAATTTTCTACGGCCCAAAAAACATCTCAAAATATCGTGACGTAGTCCCTTTAAAACGACAACACTTTTCCAGTTAGGTATATATATATATATTTCAAATTTTCAACTTGATCTTTCTCAGACATGACAGGA
Organism: Siderastrea siderea; assembly: GCA_964030785.1. Classification (NCBI taxonomy): domain Eukaryota; kingdom Metazoa; phylum Cnidaria; class Anthozoa; order Scleractinia; family Rhizangiidae; genus Siderastrea; species Siderastrea siderea. Next base: position 6,177,965 of record OZ034973.1, read on the forward strand.
AGAAAAAAAACAAAGAAGAATAAAGAATAACAACAAATAATAGGGTGAAATATTTAAATATGAAACATTTCAAGAAGTAATAAATCATTTACTACTTGTGTTCGTTCAAGTATAACATGTGCTCTCTCAGCATACTGGTTAAACACGCAATGATTAATGAGAGAGCCTAAAAGTTACTGACTTTGTATTCTCAAATTATATTCTCTCTTTGTTTATTTTCAATCGCCTCTGCCATTTGTTGTGTTGCACGATGTCTATGTTTTGTTCAAATCAGTAAATCTGACTACGTCATTGAAAATTCCACTTTTTCTCTGACATCTGAAACACTCGAAACACTTGAACAAATGCCAGAGCCCCTAATTTATTTACATGTAATAACATATTGATATACAATAAACACAAGTTGCATCTACTCTCCTTTTGTTTTCGCAACTTTTTTCCTAGTTTTATATGTTTTGAGCTTTGATGTGGATATGCTATTGACCAAACATTATGTTTGAATAATATATAAATGATATTTGAATAACTGTAATATGTTGTAATCCAGCTCTATAAGAGCTCAAGGATATATTCTTAATATATATCATCTTTGAATATCAAACTGAAGTTTACAATGTAACTCGATCAAACATATATATCAAAAATGAATACAAATATATCAAACAAATCAAACGAAGCATGTGATTTTCAGGTGAACTGATGAAAAAGAAAATGAATTTCAAGTTTTAAAATGGCAACGTAAGCTGTCTCGGAGAAAGTTATTACAACGCTCAGTCTTAACGAGACTCAAAGCTGCCACCACCTAATTCACGTCACCAAGAAAAAACTACAACTTGTCCTCATAATCAGAGGAATATGGCGTGTTATTCTTTGAAGAACCAGAACACGAGTCGATGACTCCGGAAATCAGTCTATATGCTTCGCTGCTCGATGCCGATTCTGTGATTTTTCGCAGGATGTCTGTCAGTCTTTCTTCAAGCGGTTTAATGTCCAACTTGTACCCCAGCCTTTGGGCAATTTTTAGTGCTTCGTCGGCAACCCTCTCAGCTTCAAAAAATTGTTCCTCTCTAAACAGTAAATCTGCCTTCGCCATAAGCCTCTGAATTTTCGTGCCTTGAACTTCTTTGTTGGTGTAGCATTCACTTTCAAGAGTTTCTAGACATCTCTTGGCTTCTACAATGTTCCTACCGCTAATGCTCTTGCTTCGGCTCCGGCTTGTTTCACACTGTAGGCTCATCAGAGCCATTTTGGAGACACACAAGTGCTGCTTACGCACATAAACCTTCTCACGATCTAGGCGAAAACACAAGTCGGTACACTGTTTCATCAAATTCTTGGCTTCAGCGATAGCTGACTCCTTTCTCGATCCAGATAAAATGGAAGCCAGGTCTCTTTCGTAACTGCCCATCTCATAAAGCAAGATCGCAATAGCTAGGCAAGGCGGGAAACCTGAAGCAATCTTCCCTGCAATTTGTAAGTATTCTTGCGTTTTACCAAGTAGTTTCCTCCTTCTATAAAGTAGAGCGAGGTAAGAATTTGACAGCACTTCAAGCAGCAGCCGAATTGAACCACTCGTCTGTGCAATCTTCTTTACTGCATTATTTAATATTCCCTCCGACAGCTCTAGCTCTTTTCTTAAACTCAATGCGACACTTTTCTCCACGAAAATGATGATTTCACGAGCCAGGTCGCCGACGGCTTTATCCAAAAGATCTTGAGCAACGCGATCAAACTCATCCCACAGACCACTGTCCCTCAATGGGTGCAAACGCGTAATTATACAATGATAAGTTTGCAAAGCTTGGTGGAAATTAGCACTGTCACTTTCGACTGCAAGCTCGTTTAGCGTTGGGTCTGTCACATCGTCATCAGAGCTTGGAGTACTACATCTGGAATTGCAACACTGTCTTTTTACGCGCTTGCGATCACTTCTTTGCTTCCTGGGATTTTCACTCGTTGCTCCAGCGCAGCATTTCCGTTTCTCTTGTTTACGTTTCTGATGGGACCGCTCATTCTTCACTACCGGAAAAAAATTCGAAATTGGCGCCAACCCGTGGACTTTTGCTAACCTTTTCCCGCCGAAATGGGAAGCAAGATGTGTCCTTTGTGATCCTGTGGCGCTTTGGTGTTCGGAGAATCCAAAATCCATAATCGTTAGATCACCTTCTGCCAAACGTTCGCTCGGGTAGACATTTACTACATTATTGTCTCCAAGTACCACTGTTCCAGAATTACTGTTAATATTCACGATAAACTGATCGGAAAACTCCTCCTTCTCGCTTGCAGTCGTTGTGTTTGGCACGTGTTCGTCTGAGTCCAAAATTTTGTTTTTCCGCCTGGAATTTACCATGCCCATTTTGTCACACTGTGTCAAGTTTCAAGCGAAACAACTCGGAAACTCCAATGACGACAGCAACTCGCCTGGGCAGATCTACCGCGGGAAAAACAACAGCAACACATTATCCCATCGCCTATTTTCTTCTCTTCTTGTTGAAACTGCGTCGATGAAATTCTTGCCTGTTTTGTTTTTAAAAAGTTTGCGGTGAGGAATCAAACGTCAACCCGGCTGCATGCGAAGTAAACACTCCGGAATCAAAACAACAGTAAGAAATGCGGAATTATTTCACTTGTAACTCCAGTCGTTAAATCCGGTTGCCAGGTGACAGACTACCCAACAGAATCCCTGCGTAATTGCCTTTTTTTAGTCGTCACACTTGGGGATTTCATGTTCAGCCATCCAGACTCAACATTTAAAACCTCTTTATTGTATGCTTCAAGATTTGACGGCAGAAAGTTATTGGCATATTCCAAGGAAACAAGTCTTCAGGAACTTTATTTTTTAAGTAGAAGTAGACGTACGTTTAAAAACTCGAAATATGCAATCGTTATAAAAACAAATTCTCGGCCTCGCCTTTTGCATGTTGTATTCTAAACTGTCAGATGGCTCTGGATTCTCGAAAGTTAGTTCAAGATAGTGGCTTATCAGGTAAGAGCAACGGAAAGATGGTAACATTACAGAGGTGACAAATAACAGATTGGGAGGGATTTCGAAAGACGTAGTCCTAAAAAAAGTTCAGGCTTATGTTTGAAGGTAAAAAGTAGTACTTTCAAGTTCTACTAAACCATTGCTGTCCTGCTTTTTATCCTCCTTGCCAATTTAGATTGCACCAACAACGGGCAAAGCGACTGAATGTTACCGTGACAGTGGTGGAATTTAGCTATTGCCACGCGATGTTCTCTCATGTCAAACAGTTCCTGTACGAGATATTTCGTCTCCTCATTTAGTTTAGTCACGCGAAGTGTATGCCAAAACAGAAGGATACCTGTGCTCCTTAATAAATCACTTGAAGCTTAATATACACATTTTCCCAAAAATTATGTTTACCAAGAAAGTTCGCCAAGAGAGTAAAACGTCGTAGCTCATACACCGAATTCACAAATGGCGGACGCGCGGAAAAAAGCCTGGTACCTAACACCAAAACAAGGCTTTTTAGAATAAACAAAAAATAATTTCACTACAAACGTATGCAAACTGCACAGAAATTAGTACAAAATTCTGTTATAACAAGATTTGTGGTTACAGATTTCATTCAGGATGAGTCCACGATCCAGGTCATAATGTTTATTCCTGTGCTCCTTGTTGTAATCCAAAGGAAACGTATACTCTCATGAGAATAGAGTCCGATAATTTTGCTTTTTAAAGGGTAATGGTTACAGAATAAAATAAACCACCTAGCAGTTTTTTCTGCTCGGGCAGAAAAAACATCGACACTACTGGAAACTTAAACTGAAAATTAGCAAATTTCGACATTTTTACAGACGGCGGGAGTGATTTCTATAGCGGTATGCAAGTATCTGTCATACAAACTTCCAGTTCTTTATACAAACTCAAAAGGAAATTGATTGAGTAAATGAGGAAGAATCAGTTTTAAAAGAACGCCTACAAAATACTTAGATCCAACTGGGAAATGCTCACGCCGAAATTAAGTGGGAGAATGCCGAGTTAAAATCACGTAATGCATCGGTCAATTCTAGCTGCGCCCATGCCCCCCCCCCCCCCCCACCCCCCGGGCTTGTAGACGGATTTGCGGGGGAATAAAGAGTGACCACAGCGGAATGAACTAACACAACTTTATAACTGTAAACTGTAAACAAGGTAAACGCTGACAAGACTGACAATCTCGATCCCCCAACTTCGATTCCTTCCACTCACGCTCCTCGTGCTCTTGTGTCACGTGACTATTTGAATCCCATAATTCCACTACAGTCCACACCTTCTTAAAGGGAGTAACTTACGACAAAAGCTAACAAAGTACATAGTGAATAAATTTGAAACGAAGTTAACAAGAAAATCTTAACAGTCTATAATCCACATGAGTCCACCCCTTCTTAAAAGGGATTTTAGTTTTCCGAAACTAAAGTTGCAAACATGTCTTTGTCAAGTTTTAACAAGTAAGTTCCTCCATGTGAGCCTCCAGACATGGATAGATAAGGGCACTTTGAAATCAGTCCTTTAAGTTTTCCGCAACGTTTCAAAATTTCCTGGGCATCTGGAATCTGCTGGTACACCACTTTGCAGGCTTCTGATGCATATGCCTTTGCACCTGGTAGACTGTTCAAATAATGTCCAAAAGCAAATGCTAACTTTGCCAAATCAGGGTCAATCGCTGCACTCTTTAGAGTGGGTAATTCAGGAGGGGTAACTGTCTCTGTGTTAGATGGTGGTTCTTCATTATTTCTGAGATCATAATCTACTTCTTCTGAAAGTTCCTCTGGCACAACAATAATCTTTTCAATGTTTACTGTTTTAATCTCATCCTGAGTGAATTTGTGTCGAAGTCGCAATAGATCCTGGCGACCATGGACATGTCCAATAACAGTGTAAAGACCATCAAATCGACGAATGAACCATGTGGCTGATCCTTTTGGTTGTGAACTTGGAGGTGGTCTTCTAACATAAACTTGCTTTCCTTCTGCAATGTTAAGTTCCCTGGATGATTTATCATAATATTCTCTTTGAGTCCTCTTCATGATATCTTCATCAACATTAAAATACTCTGGGCCATCTAAATCCAAGGCATGAAATATAGCATCACTGTAAGCAGATGAGTAAGGGTCACAGGTTAGCTCCTCTGCTGGAGGAAACTCAGGACCTTGACAGTCAAATTCTGGTAGCGCATCACAGAAAGGAGACAATATGGATGAGTTGAGACCAGAATCTTCCATTTCTTTCACTTGGACTGAAAGTTGCCATTGCTTTGGAGCACAAAAGTCTAAGTCACAATGTTTATGTTCAGTGTCCTTTGGAGTTTGCAATGAAGGAGGTGGCTGCTGAGTATTTGCCCAAGTAAGCCATCCATCTGCAAGTTGTTTTGCAGTAGTGTCAGCTGCTTCTTCAAGAACAGCATCATCATCCTTTGTCATGTCTCTAACAGTTCCTAGAATGACATTCTCAGGGATACTTGTCTTCTTCAACTTAGATTCCACTGCCAGTATTGTGCAGTATGTGATGTGCATGTCAGGAGTTTCTTCTGTTAGAACTGATTCTGGTGTTTCAGCAAGGTCTATGAGCTGAGCATTGTAGCATGGATCACTGCTAGGGCGTGCTGTTTCAGGTGTCACATTACTTGAAATTTGGCTGAGATCAAAGGGACCACTGAGAACCTTGACGCCTGGTTGAATGTCTTTACCCTCAATCCAAAGTGGTTGACGGATTACTTGGTATCCCATTAAAGCTGCAGAAAGGGTGACACAGACTGTAACAAAATTAAGGCCACGGTGAAGGGATTGTGAATGCTTGTTAACACCCAGTGGCGGTGCTCCGGTAAGAAGGCATGTAATACTAACATGAGGCTTCTGCGCTGTTGATCCACTTTCACATGATGAGGAGCTATTGGGTACAGAGATGTTTGCGAAGCCTTGAAGTGGATTGTCAAGAGAGCACTGGACCCGAAACTGCATACTCGGATGGCGAAAGGTGATGGACGGAGCATAATGATCAACCAATGCTTGAGTCGCATGAAGGTGGTTCTCTCCATTCCAAAGAGCATTGGCCATACGAGACCTGGAACTACGAGCATAGTAAAGACAGTTTCTGTTTGGTTTTCCCATGTGATGGGGATTTGCATAGTGGCAACTGCTTTAAGATCAGACTTTGAATCGGCAGAGGTAACAGAAATGGGTTCTTCAAGGGCACAATACTTGAGGTCAGGTCGATTGGATGCAACACAATCAGCATGTACTTTGCTCACAAGGGATACAGAACAGCAACTATCCAATGGCAAGGGCAGTGGTTCACCTGCAGATGTAAGAGAGGTCCACAAGATATTACGCTGACATAACTGAGTTTGTGGCTTTCCTGAATGTGCTGGGATGGTAACGGCAGGTAATCCAAATAATGGAGTAGATGTCGATGGCTGATCAAATGAAGCTGGAGGTGGTGGTCGTGAAGCGGAGGGTGATGTTTGGTTTTCAGACCCTGCAGGAATGGAAGTCGAGGATTTCTCCGTACACTGAGCTTCGTATTTTTCCAGACGAGTAGATAAGACTACGAGTTGCTGTCTAAGAGAATTTACCTCATCAGATGGAACAGTGCTGCGAGATGTGCTTGATGGGCGATTTTCCGAGTGTTTGATAGCTTTACAGCCCCACTTGTTACAGCGTTGGCACTTGTGTTGTCGGCCATAAGAGCATTTGTTGCCGTCTTCCTCGCAATTAGATTTGGGAAATCGATTGTAATTTCTGCATATCTCCGGTTGTTTTGGAGTGTCTTTGCGGTATTTTGGACAGTACCTTGACAGATGAGTAGTTTCTCCGCAAGTGTAACAAGCCCTCTGCTGTCGTTGGGAGTGCTGATATTGAGACTTCACCGAGGTCGAGGAAACAAACGCATTCGGTGGTGTAACTTTCCATTCATCGAGCGACTGATTTGGTTTCGAGGCGGTGGGCGAAGTTTGAAATGACAACTCAACACGACGAGCCGCTTCGACTGTCTTATCGAGTGTTTCAAATTCTGATGCTTTCACAACGAGCTGCTGAGCAATACTAGGCTGGACTTTAGAAATAAACTGTGATATAACAAAGGTAGGACAAGCCTTCGCAATCTTTTCGCCAAGTTTCTCCAATTGATGCAGTAGTTTCTTGTATTTGAACGCAAACTGTTCCACTGACTCGCCATGCTCTTGTTGAATGGCGCTTAACTCGGCTGCTAATCGGCGGCACTTGTCTTCTTTCGATTCACCGAATTCTGCACGTAATCGTTCGATGCAAATGTTAAGTTGGTCTTCTACCGCTTTATCTGCGTAGCCCTCTGTGGTTTTAGCTATTGACAACACAGATCTCGGCCAGTCGCCAACACACTGTTGTTCAAGAAGGGAGAAACGTGTTCCGGCGGGAAGATGTGAGGTTTGTTGATTGAACCGCTCGAGAAATTCCGAGATATCGTCTTGTACCACACTATCTCGACGAAACGAAGGAAGCTGGATGGAAGGCATACGAAGACCTTGTGTATTTTCGTGTTGAACTGGTGCTGGAACGGCCTCGGCCATGTTGCCGACTGTTTGGTTTACTTGAGTTACATTTGTTGTTAAGTCTTTCACAACGCTGACAAGTCCAGCCACGATGCCTTGCAATTCTTCAATTGTAGCTGGCATGATGAGTCCGACGAAATTTTGGGTTCTCCACCACTTGTAGACGGATTTGCGGGGGAATAAAGAGTGACCACAGCGGAATGAACTAACACAACTTTATAACTGTAAACTGTAAACAAGGTAAACGCTGACAAGACTGACAATCTCGATCCCCCAACTTCGATTCCTTCCACTCACGCTCCTCGTGCTCTTGTGTCACGTAACTATTTGAATCCCATAATTCCACTACAGGCTAACCCCCGAACATTAGCATTTTTTTCTTGGATGGCAGATGCCCCGCGGTAGGGACGAAGGAAGAGGGCAAATGCCCCACCCCCGGGATCGTACGTCCCCAATCAACACTGCAGCAGTTTTCATTCGTTGCACAATAGTGCCACTTTCAGCATTTTAATGTGTGATTATTCGTTTCTGTAGGCCTGCTTCTCCGTCTTCTATTTTTGTAATGGCACTCTCCGATGTTAATAAAGTTAATAACACCAAGCAATGATATTTACTTCACAGACAACACTACATATAGTTGATTGTTACTTTAATATTTTGTTTTAAACAGTTCGCTTATAAAAAAATCTTGACATTATATAATAGTCTGTTGTAAAGTCATCGCTTGTAAATATTTTAATAATATGCAAAAGTAAACGACGACCCCCATATGTCAGACAGATAAATCCTTGATCAATGAGGCATGTGTACATATATATCTATACATATCTATATATATATCTATATATATATATATATATATATATATTGCATTTGGCAATTTTATCTGATGAGTGCTGCACACAAGTTGTGTAGTACGAAACTAAATAGTAATAAAATGCCAAGTCAAATCTACAGTTGATCTGTTCATCATCTGTTCTAATCACGCTCTAGTTTACTATTGAGCACTCTGAAAGCAGTTCTGCAAATCAACTCGTTTATATACACATATATATATATATATATATATATATATATAGCCGGATTTTTGAAAACGGTACCGCTCGGTTGAGGTGTCCGAGCGGTGTGTCGCGAGCACTTTTTTGTCGTTCAGAAACTATCTCCAAAGTAGGCAATATAAAAATTATGAGTGCCAGCAGTCCTTTTTTCTTCTCCCCTCTCTCCCCTCCCTTCTCTTTTCTCTCCCGTGTGGTTTCTAGGCTCATGGGAGTCCAAAAAACCCAGTTTCGGTGTCGTTCCGGTCAAAATGGGCAAATCTTCAGGAGCCACCTTTTCAAAAATCCAGGTAGATATTGCAAGCAAATGTTGCCAGATGGCGAAAAATGACCGAATTCTGGCTGATGAGCGGCCTTTTCAGCATCTCTTGGCCATCTAAGCCCATTTCATGCCAATATATAGCCGGATTTTTGAAAACGGTACCGCTCGGTTGAGGTGTCCGAGCGGTGTGTCGCGAGCACTTTTTTGTCGTTCAGAAACTATCTCCAAAGTAGGCAATATAAAAATTATGAGTGCCAGCAGTCCTTTTTTCTTCTCCCCTCCCTTCTCTTTTCTCTCCCGTGTGGTTTCTAGGCTCATGGGAGTCCAAAAAACCCAGTTTCGGTGTCGTTCCGGTCAAAATGGGCAAATCTTCAGGAGCCACCTTTTCAAAAATCCAGGTAGATATATATATATATATATATATATATATATATATATATATATATATATATATATATATATATATATATATATATATATATATATATATATATAATATATATATATATATATAACAAACACACAACTTGTAAGAGGTCTAGCAAACAATGCAAATCCGGTACCAACTGTACGTGCTGTATGGAGGATCACTAAAGCGATCGTGGACTCTTGAGATAACTCAAATAAAATTAGAAATGTAATGGTCAAGAGGCCAACTCCAATATACAATGTAGCTAAGTTGGTTTTATTCGCTCAACGTTTCGACCATCACGGTCTTCATCAGGAGCGTTAGAGGTATAAACTGCTTACATCAACAACAAACAAAATTCAAATTCGTGTCAACGGGTAACATACTGTGACGTAACAAGGTCACATGTTAGGGAAAATATGCAGCAACGGTTTAAAAAAATATATACATACCGCAAAAATACAAATATTAAGAAAAGAAAAAAAATTAAATGCAAAGCTATGGTTATTTATACAACTAAGTTATTAATAGATGGTTTAAGCCTTAAAATCCAATATTTTTCTCGCGCTTTCAGAATGTCTTGGTCCTGTTTTTTAACCCTCTCAATAACTGTTAATTTAAGATTTTGTACTCCACAGTTTTTGAAATGTCTGACTGAGGGTATCTTTTTTGTTCCTCCTTTAATATCACTGCGATGTTGTGTTCCACGGTGGTGAACCGGGTGTCCTGTTTCGCCTACGTACTGATCACTACATTTTACACATTCGATTAAATAAATTACGTTGCTGGTCTTGCATGTGGTGTGTCGTCGTAATGTAATCGTTTCTCCTGTACTGTTGCTAGTAACTGTCCGTGTAAACTGTCCGTATGTTTTGCAGCAAGCACATCTGATATCTGTTCTGCAAGGCCAGAATCCCGGGTCAGAGGGTGTAGATGGACTCTGTTGTTTGTGTTTATGAGTGAAGTGAATTTTCAGGTTTCTGTTGGTTTGAAAAGATCGGCCACAGATTGAACAGGTAGTGTCAGATGGATTTGGCAACCAATCGCTTCTTTGTTGTGTTGGATGGTCAGAAGGGGAGGTTGTGTTACTGGTGTTTGATGATGGCAGCCTCTTGTGTGTGAGCATTTGTGACAGACTACGACCTCTACGAAATGCAACGAGCGGGGGTTCTTTGAAGATGGTTTGTGTCTTGGGTGATGTGTCAAGTATTTGCTGGTGTTCTTTGAGGATTGTATGCAGGTTTGGCAGTGCTGGATTATAAGTGACTACGAGTGGTACACGGTCAGAGGAAGAATTTTGCTTGCTCTGGAACGCTTCTTCTCTCGATGTTTTCCTTGCCCTCATAATGCATTCTTTAATCAATTTGTTCTTGTAACTACGCTCAAGCAGAATGTTGTGTAATTCACGTGCTCTTTTCTCGGTGGCTCCAAATCTCTACATGGGTCGCCTGGAAGATCATTTTCTGAAAGGAGCCACCGACAAACCACTCATGTGGTTCAGGTACATAGATGACATCTTCTTTATATGGACTCACGGTGAAGAAAAACTTACTGACTTCTTTAACTTCTGTAATTCTTTTGATCCACACATCAAATTTGAACAAACCAAATCGACTACAAGTATCCCTTTTCTTGACGTTCAAGTAATCAATAGTAACGGCAAAATTAGCACTGACCTGTACACCAAACCTACCGATACCCATCAGTACCTTAACTGGACCAGCTGTCATCCACGCCACACAAAAACCTCCATCCCTTACAGCCTGGCACTGAGACTACGACGCATCTGTTCCACCAACGATTTTTTTGAGAAAAGAGCACGTGAATTACACAACATTCTGCTTGAGCGTGGTTACAAGAACAAATTGATTAAAGAATGCATTATGAGGGCAAGGAAAACATCGAGAGAAGAAGCGTTCCAGAGCAAGCAAAATTCTTCCTCTGACCGTGTACCACTCGTAGTCACTTATAATCCAGCACTGCCAAACCTGCATACAATCCTCAAAGAACACCAGCAAATACTTGACACATCACCCAAGACACAAACCATCTTCAAAGAACCCCCGTTCGTTGCATTTCGTAGAGGTCGTAGTCTGTCACAAATGCTCACACACAAGAGGCTGCCATCATCAAACACCAGTAACACAACCTCCCCTTCTGACCATCCAACACAACAAAGAAGCGATTGGTTGCCAAATCCATCTGACACTATCTGTTCAATCTGTGGCCGATCTTTTCAAACCAACAGAAACCTGAAAATTCACTTCACTCATAAACACAAACAACAGAGTCCATCTACACCCTCTGACCCGGGATTCTGGCCTTGCAGAACAGATATCAGATGTGCTTGCTGCAAAACATACGGACAGTTTACACGGACAGTTACTAGCAACACTACAGGAGAAACGATTACATTACGACAAAACACCACATGCAAGACCAGCAACGTAATTTATTTAATCGAATGTGTAAAATGTAGTGATCAGTACGTAGGCGAAACAGGACACCCGGTTCACCACCGTGGAACACAACATCGCAGTGATATTAAAGGAGGAACAAAAAACATACCCTCAGTCAGACATTTCAAAAACTGTGGAGTACAAAATCTTAAATTAACAGTTATTGAGAGGGTTAAAAAACAGGACCAAGACATTCGGAAAGCGCGAGAAAAATATTGGATTTTAAGGCTTAAACCATCTATTAATAACTTAGTTGTATAAATAACCATAGCTTTGCATTTAATTTTTTTTCTTTTCTTAATATTTGTATTTTTGCGGTATGTATATATTTTTTTAAACCGTTGCTGCATATTTTCCCTAACATGTGACCTTGTTACGTCACAGTATGTTACCCGTTGACACGAATTTGAATTTTGTTTGTTGTTGATGTAAGCAGTTTATACCTCTAACGCTCCTGATGAAGACTGTGATGGTCGAAACGTTGAGCGAATAAAACCAACTTAGCTACATTGTATATTGGAGTTGGCCTGATGTTAACTCTTTATACGATGAGAAAAATAACTAAAGGAACTCTACATACCTCCAGGATAATCTCAGTAAGAGAATCGACGGTGACTGACTCTCAAACTGGAAGAATAATTTTTGTGGTTCTATGTCCGCATCGCGGCAAAGATCCCATGAAAGACATTTGGCAATTTTATATCGCATTTTTCACTCAAAGAACAACTTTATGACACGGTAATCAATATGTTTGTCCTGAAAAATAGTGCTCGGGGGTTTACAAAGTCTACATATCAAGACACGAGTCATCCTTGCAGAGAGATAGATTGGCACGTTTTCGGTTTGTGTACAATAAATTGAATGAGGATAAATAAGAAAACAATCCTTTCCTTGTCTGGTGTAGCCTTCAACTCTAAATGATTCAGGGACACAAAGGGATAAGCATAGATTATGTCAGGTGCGAAATAAAAAAAAAGGCGATGAACATCGAATCACCAGATAGATTAAGCGAAACAAACTTACCGCTAACAAGATGAAATTAAGTGAGACAACTGCAGTATAAAAAGCCAATAAATTTAACTCGTAATTTTTCATGATTAGCTCCGATAGATTTCCTCCAACTAAAGAGGATCCAGGGACGGGATATTGCCCTCGGCAAGGACAAAAACACCTACAGAACAGTCGTGTTTTCATGTTTCCTTCGGCAACCGTCCTAAAACGCCTCGATTCCATGCTCGGCCGCTCACTCGCCCCAGGTCAGCCTTCGATGTATTGTCCTGTTCCGTCACGCGATCACGCGATCACGTGATGTCTGTGTTTTGGTTTCATTTTCATTATTACAAATTTATATTGAGGCCAAGGAAAGAAAAACGCGTTGTTATCATTGCTTTCTCTACGGAGAAGTGAGTGCGGTAGTCCAGGGTGGTGTTTATCTCGAAACTCGACTGTATTCGGCACAATGGCAGATCTGACCGAGGAAAACAACATTTTATTAACCGAACGACTACCCAAAACGAACTGTTGTTCAAACCAGTATGTTGTAAATATTGTCAACAACTATGGAACAGTGATAAATGGAGACAACACCGTAATAAACAGTTCTGCGCCTAACAGTGCAAGCCTTCTTCCCTTTAGGAACGAAAGAATGTCACAGAGCGACGAAAACTCTGCAACGAGATCAAAAAGTAACCATTTCGTTCCATGTTCGAGAGGAAGACGGTCACCGGCGACATTGGAGATGAAACCGAGCGCGAGCAATCTGCAACATCGCCGAGATTATGAACGGGGAAAAAGGAAAGATGTCAACAACTATGGAACAGTGATAAATGGAGACAACACCGTAATAAACAGCTCTGCGCCTAACAGTGCAAGCCTTGTTCCCTTTAGGAACGAACGAATACCACAGAGCGACGAAAACTTTGAAACGAGATCACCAAGTAACCATTTCGTTCCATGTTCGAGAGGAAGACGGTCAGCGGCGACATGGGAGACGAAACCGAGCGCGAACAATCTGCAACATCGCCGAGATTACGAACGAGGGAAAAGGAAAGATGATAACCATGTTAATGAAGTGAGCGAATTTATGACAAAGAAAAAGAATGATCGCAGGCGGATGAAGAGACAAAAACGAAATTCGAGGCAATCCAGCCCAAGCTCTGATGACGACATACGAGACTCCACGTTCAACGAACTTGCTGCATTCGACAGTGATGGTTCCGGTTTACAGCGAGGGCTGCAGACATTCCACTCTTGCAGTAAGCTCTTACATCCTTTACGAGATAATGGCCGATGGGCTGACTTTGATCGCGTTGCTCAAGAACTTTTGGATAAAGCCGCCGGTGACCTGACGTGCCGAATTATAATTTGTCTTGAGAAAAGCGTCGCCTTAAGTTATCAGAAAGAGATAGAGCGGTCGGAGGATATGATAAATAACGCTGTAACAGAGATTGATAAGACGAGTGGTTCGGATCGGCGTCTGCTTGAAGTGCTGTCAAACTGCTACCTAGCTGGACTGCACCGCCGGAAGAAAGAGATAGGCACAACACAGCACTACTTAGAGATTGCAGGTAAATTTGCGTCTGGTTTCCCGTGCTGTCTGCCTGTCGCGATCTTGCTTTACGAGAAAGGAAGCTTCGAACGAGATTTCGCTGCCCAATTACTTGGGTCGAAAAAGGAACCATCTATAACTGAGGCCAAAAGACTTATGCGGAGTTGTGTGGACTTATGTCACCGACTGGATCACGAGCAAGTCTATGTGGGTAAAGAACACTTGGCCGTTTCCAAACTTGCCATTATTAATCTCCACTGCGAGACAAGTACGTCACGCAACGAAACAATCGACCAAAGTAGCATTGAAGAAGCCGGGAAGTACTTAGATACCCTTCAAACGGACTCTTACAGTAACACTGAGCTACAAGGAGCGAAGATTCAGCGGCTAAAAGCAAAGGTCGACTTCTACTACCGTATTGACAAGTTTCGTGAAGCTGAAAAATACGCTCAAGAAGCTTTGGAAATGGCCGAAAGATTGCGGTTCAATTTGGAGAAAACACCGCTCGACGAAAGACTAACCGACATCAGCCGGAAAATAATGGAAACATCAAGCAGCGAAACATTCAGAGAGTCCCCCGAAATTATCGATTCTTCTTCCGGATCGCTGTCTTCCAGGAATAACTCGCCTAACTCTTCCGAGTGTGAAGTCGAGGAAAAATTTTGAACAGTGTCGAGCTTTGAAAACCTTTATGAAACAATTGTTGATAGCAATAAGTTTAAAGAACACTTGATTACAGAACCCTCAGATTTTACGAATCTCTTCGAGAAAAAAGTAGAACTGGTGTCGTTTGTCCTACGAACTAAGATAGTGTGACATTGACCTGCTTGCATATCGACAAGTATAAAAATCACGCAATCCACCCCGCCCAAGGGTGGGGAGGTTAGGCTCAGTTTCGCAGGATACGTTTGGAGATATTTTTACCAGTCGAAGATATTTAGGAAAAAATGGATCTTTGTAGTAAATTGAGCGCTTTTTTGGAAGATTTAAAAACCCTTTTACTCATATCTACAAGAATTAAGAGACTTACTTCTCATCGACTAGTGTATTTGTCTCCTCTTTAGGTGATGTTAGGGTGGACGCTTGCGGTGTCTTCGACTACAAATTTATAAAAAGAAATATGTTACATGTAGTTGATTTGGGGGGGGGGGGGGGGGAGAAATGTTGTGGCAGATGTGAGCCAATTGGTCAGTGAAGACTTCATGTACCTCCCACAACTATACGACTGTGTGAAGAGAGAATGTCTCCAAGTTAAGTAACTTTTCTATGGACACAAAAAGGGAGACCAATCTTCAAACCACCAACATTTAAAAAGAAAGTTTTCTACGCTGAACATCTGGTTACAACATCCTCCACATATAATCATAATTGACCCAACTATTTGTTAAATGTATACTTACTGGGGATTTCCAAGACAACGTAATTGAACTCTTGAAAGAGGGTGGATTATGAAACAAGTCCTGAATTAAAAAAAAAGGATCTTGTTAAATATAATTCATATTTGCTACTTTCAACGTTTGTTCCTAGAATGAAAACAATAAATTCTGTTTTGCATGTTAACCCACATTCCAAAAGTTTTCAGTACTTTTCATTTGCTTTGGTTTTGCTTTACTACACTGTGTGATTTGTTAAAAAGATTCTCCGACTATCTCAACCAATTAGAAGTCCAACCAGTAACAGTATTATCATTATTTTGACTTGCTCAATTGTTGTGCAGGGGTATATAAATCTGCACACATGTCCACACACTACACCACGTTCAGCTGCATTGTGCAATGCTATTCTAGCCCTTTAAGCCCTGATATAAAAATGCATATTCTCCTTACTGTTCTCCATACTGTTCTTATGGAACTAGTAAGGAGAATTTGTCTAAATATCAAGACATCTTATCCTTGGTGATCACTTTCTTTATTCTCATCACATGAATGTTTGAACAAGTACTGATAATGTAAAGAGAAATTTCATTTTCGTCACTGCTGGGGCTTAAAGGGCAAGACTAGCCACCAAAAATCCCCACCCTATCCCAGACTGTCAATCCCTATTCTATAATAAATTCCTTTATACAACTGATGAGCCTGCCGATAAATGATGTCCTATTCTAGACCAAACCTCTCTAATTTCTATACCCCATCCCAGACTAAACTGCTTGAAAACCATACCCTTCACAACTACACATACCCATAATTATAGGAATCATACCCATCTTACAGCATACCTTGATCAGGGCATTGATATTAGAAGTTGTCCTGAGGGCTACAATTTTAATTTTATTCTCCTCCTCCTGAAGGGCAGGGCCTGTCTTGCCTTGCAGCGACAATCTCAGTTGTTTTATATACACCTGACAACCTTGTGCAAAGTACTGAAGCCTGCAACAAAATATTGATAAAGTCATATGTGTCCAAGGTGGAAGGAAAACAACAACTCTACATTAGCCCATGTAGCAAGCGTTTCTGTAGGTTTTTTTCATCCGTACAAGGCATTTTCCCTTTTTTGCGGCATGAAAATTGGGGCAAGCATTAACACAATGCGTGTTCAAAAAGGGAAAAATGCTTCAAACCTGCAGAAAGCCCTATGGAAGCGCTTGCTACGCAGGCTAACTCTGCATGTTCGTTATACGTTTTGGTAAAATTCTTTGCCGTCCTCTGCAAAACAATGACATGAATGACCAAATTGAAAGTTTCTGGAGAACTTGAACACATGATAGTTATTTTGAAATTTTTCTTTCTTAACTTGAACGCCATTCCTACCAATTCAGTTCCTGAATAATTCAGTCACGCTGTACACACTGAACAAGTTGGAATAACCACAAAGTAACTCAAGTAGTGGGGATTTTTGTTCTGAAGTCACATTTTCATTGCCATTGTGGTCATGAGTGCTTAAGTTCTCTAAAACTGAAACAGGGACCCACTTGAGGTGTCTGTGATAGAGAAGTGTCAGACTTCAGAGGTGTTAGTTAAGAGAGAGATGACTTTACAGTGAACAGGGTGGTAGAACCCCATCAATTCAGTAACAACTGTAACAGGTCAAGAAAATCTGGCTGTATTAGTGAATGATTGGATTTTAGGGTTTGTTTTAACCATAAACAACATGACTGCAAGAGCTTTGCTGTGGTTGTCCTGACCCTTTAAGTCCCAAAATCAAAATTCGTATTCTCTTTACTAACTTTCTTAATTTAATTTCTTATGAAACAAGTTAGGAGAATTTGTTTCAATATCAAGACATTTTGCCTTGCTTGATCATTTCCTTTACTCTCATCTCCTCTATGCTTGATCAAGTAGTGATATTGTGAGGAGAAATGAGATGCTTGTCACCATTAGGGCTTAGAGGTCATGCTAATGAGATGGTTATATAAACGGGGTGGTCGTACTAACAAGTTGGCCATGTTAACTCTTTAAACCCCAATATCCACATGCATATTCTCCTCACTGTTCTCCATATATTTCTCATGTTACTCGTTGGGAGAATTTGATTAAACATCCAACACATTTCATATCTAGTGACCATTCCCTATACTCTTATGACCTGCATATTGAATCAACCTGTGATACTGCAAGGAGAAATCATTCTTGGGGCAGGACATTATCCACTAGGCCAAGTTACGCTTCAGACTGAGTGAAACATGCTAGACCATTGCTACTCAATAAGTCACATGTGTATAAAAGTCTAACTAACATATGATCCAACAAGGAGATCTGCTAATGGGTTCAATAAATTTCTTACCTAAGTCGGAAATCCTTTAGACGTTCTGCTGCAGTTGTATCTGTTAAAAATTCTGGGTTCTGGAAAAGTAAAACATACACAACCTTTTGGAATATTTTTGGTACAGTATGTAAGTTAAGATACTTTAACAAGTTGTCCCAGTCAAAAATAAGAATGATTAAACTACAGTTAAAATATTAATTGGCAAACAAGGCAAGTGAATATGTGATTTTGCAATCACCTGACACTATATAAACTCGCATTAGTGAGCAGGAGAACCCAAACTTCTAAAAGTGAACAAATGAAAAGCTCAAGGATACAGTGCACATGAAAAGCAACCACTTAAGAACTCAGCAATGCATGCCACACATACTGACCTTTTTTGCTAGTTGGTGAAATGCAAATATAAGGCATTCTACATAAGAAAACTGAAGTTTTGGTTCTGAGTTTTCTTCAGAACTTTTCTCCTCTTCTTCCCCAGGTGGTAGAGGCATGTACTCCTGAGGAAAAAAACCAAGATATTCAACAATTCACAAGGAAATATCCTGGCAGTTACTCTAGTAGATTAATTGTTGCAGTCTGAGAGCACATGAAAATTTTCAGGCTTTCTGTGGAACAATTGAAACTGCGAATTAAAGTCTCTGTGAGGATTTCTTTTTTCAAAATAGCAACAAAATTTATTTACTAAACACCACGTATCTGTTATAAGCTCAACCTTGTGGACCCGGTGCTTATTCAGTACCTGGCATTTTTACTAATACAGTTGAACCTCTCTAATACGGACACCGAAGGGACAGAGCGAAGTGTCTGTATTAGAGAGGTGTCCGTACAAAAGAGGTCACCACGATGACGTCGCTTTTATGAGTCCACTTACAGTTTTAAGTGTTCAGTAGCTAAAACCAGGCTCACACTCGTCTTTAAACTGCATTTAAATTTATTAATTCACAGTACAATGACACTGTCTTTCAGTAGCATACAACATTGTACATCTCAGCTATAAAGTAAGTAGACAAATCACTGTTTTAAAATGAAACGAGCTACAGCGTGATGCTGCATGTAAAAAGAAACATAAAGTACAATTCTGAAAGCATCTTTCGCTATTTTGCAAGTGTTACTGTAAGTGATCAGAAACAGTTTTACATAAATACATATTGAATCAGCTACTGCTACAGTATTGTATTTAATTTCATTTTCTTTTGTAAGGCTTAGTTTGAAAAACACTGGCTCTTTTTTTCCCTTTGGTTACATGTTGTGGTATTTTGTATTAAATGTTGAAATCTCCAGTTAAAGTGTTTTTGTTTTTGTAACCACAAACAGGAAGTCTATCCATACACAAACTATCATCACCTGATCACCGCAGTGTCCGTAACAAAGAGGTTAAGTTTATATGAATTTACTCTCTGGGGCCGAGATTTGGTGTCCATTGTCCGTATTAGAGAGAGTCCGTATTATGGAGGTTTTTTTAAAGAAAATATATGTCGGGACATTGGAAACTGTCCGTAATAGAGAGGTGTCTGTACCGAGAGGTTCGACTCTATCAATAATTTATTTTTGTCTTTTACAATGGCCTTATTTTTCTTTACTGAAGACAAAGAATATTACAAACTTTAACTGTATTTTTAAATCTATAAGGCATGCCATCTTTCCTAAGCTGTCATGTCTGTTCACAGTCCCTCTATGGCGTGAGTGAAACTGATAATATTACATATTGCACCAATGTTCCATGGTGATCTATGAACCTAAGTCAGCAGACTTATTGATCCATCAGAGTCAGTCACGTATGGACAGACTCAAATGAATGCCGCATCTCGAAGGAGAAAATGTATTTAGCATAATTATAACGTAATGTGTTCATTTAATTTACTACGACACACAAATCAGTAAACCTCACCAAAAGCAAGTTGTAAATGGGTTCAATAGCTGCCTTGAC
The DNA here is from genome assembly GCA_964030785.1 of Siderastrea siderea. NCBI lineage: Eukaryota > Metazoa > Cnidaria > Anthozoa > Scleractinia > Rhizangiidae > Siderastrea > Siderastrea siderea. Next base: position 6,197,856 of record OZ034973.1, read on the forward strand.
ATTTTCATCTGTTAGACCATGAGGTGACATTTCTGCACATAATTTCAACATCTCTAGCTTGATATCTTCACCATCTGATGCAACCAACTCATTTAGCTTTGGAAGAACACTCTCCACAATGTAAGCAAAGAACGTTTGGGCTGATGCTCCTTTCTGTGATGAAACCAAACAAGCCCAAGGTCAACCGATAAGTTCTCCTTTCTGCTTTTAGAAGTGTCTATTATTGACAAAGGGAGAACTTCCTTGATGGTCAGATATTTCTCTTATTAACTGACTGTGGTTGAAGAGGTGAGGGAAAGTTTAAGCAACATGAAAATCTTCAAAAATTATTTTGTAATTTATGATCACTAAGTGCATGTGGACCAGTTAACTTATTGTTTGAAGATGTTATTACATAGCAATATTGTTTAATAGAAAACTGTGAGGAAATGCAAAGGATAAGAATTTGTTTCACAAAGTTTACAATACAGTGCCCTTGCATACCAAAACAAAAACACAAAACAAAACAAAAGACATTTAACATTGCTCTTACCACAAAATAGGGAATTGCTTGTTTTGCACATGAAATGAATCTGTCTACAACATCAGGATCAGTAGGCTGGAAAAGTCAACATAAAACTCTCAGCTAACATACACTTAATAAAACCTTTGATCTAAAAAATAGTGCATGTACTAGTTCAATCAGCAACAGAAGCTCTTTACTTTGGGTGTGGTAGACAAACATCCCATCCTGCCAGGAATACTGGTAGTAATAATATTATTCTTAGAATTATATGAAGATCATTGTAGTGAAGGTGTTTCAACTTAAGCAGTTGAAAAGAAGAAACCTGAAAAAATCCAGGTTTCTTCTTTTCAACTGCTTAAGTTGAAACACCTTCACTACAATGATCTTCAACGATATAATTCTATCTTTATCTGCAGTTCAAATATATGATTATATCATATATTAATATTCTATATTATTCTTGTTGTACCCTGCTATGGTAACCAGAGAAAACTGTTTAATAGCGTGTTCTAACACATTCCTTCACAACTCTTCTCTTAACTATAAACTAAAGTACCTGAAAAGGCTGGTTTAGTTCAGCCTGCTCTGTCACAATGTCAGCAAGTTCTTGGTGAGCACTTGCCATTACTTTCAGAGATGAGAGGATGGTCATAAATATGCGAAACTCTTCTCCAGTAACATCTGCCATGGCCTGTGAAAAACATTAACCACTTTAGAACACAACAACAAGTGTTGATATCATACCAATCCAAAATCTCTTATGGTTTAATACTAGGTAAGTGTGAGTTCATCCCAAAAGCTACACTGGGTTGAGATTTATTCCCATTCCCATATCAAAACTCACACTGGTATTAGGTAAGCACAGAGTGTCTGCTTTAAATTCCTTTTAGTTCTGACCACTTTGTTACAGAATGAACTCTCACATCTTCATGAAAACATGACCTCAAAATTGACTAGAGGACTGGTGAGAACAATATGTGAAATGCCCCCCCCCCTTTCCCACCCCTGGCTGAATACTTTGAAGCTTGACACAAAAGTTTCCTAAATTTCTTTATTTTTCAACCATCAGCTAAGAACAACGTTGGAAAAAGTCTTAAATTCCATGACTTTTCCAAGAACCAAACAACTATTTCTAATTTGCATGACTTTTACAGGCCTGGAATGCAAATTTCAAATTCCATGACTTTCCATGACCTTTTCATCACTGTGTGAGCCCTGTGAAAATTGAACTGGTATCACATAAACACCCCCCTAAGACATGCTGTCACTGAAAATAAAACAACACTTATCACTAGACTACTAATTGTGAGGGATCTTAAAAATTGCCAGGCATATTGATAACACACCTTGAGGCAAGGCAGGAGCTGCGATCTCAGATTGAGCTGAGGTTTAAACACCATGAACAGGACACCATATTACAAGTGTATGATGTGCCTTTCATTTTATTAGCCGAGAGATTATCATCATCAACCGCAGCTTTGTAAGAAATAACCATGTCTTACAAAGGACTTGAGGAATTGAGAACAAAAGTGGAAAAGTCCAGTGCCAAAATCTGCAGGCCTCAAATCCATCTATATGCACCTTTTATTGTGAAGTGTTTTTAAAGAAACTATATAACTGGTGTCATATCATTACATTAATGTATCATTGTTCATTTTTGTTATTTATCATCATCATCATCATGCATCATCGTCATTATTACCATACAGTACATGCAAAATGTTTTGAAAATCATACAACTGTCTCAGTACGCCCCTAAGCAAAAGAATCAGATTCCTGTTTGTAGTCCACTGCTCTTGAAAAACTGACATGCACACTAGAGGCAAGCTCATCATTTAACACCACACAAGATTCCCTTGACACTGTTGATTATATGAGCTCTGTACCTATGACATAGCTCCCTTCAAGTCTCCCTAAAGCTCAGTATTCAGGGCATCTCATAAGTAAGCTGGCAAAGGACAGCCGTGGGTTCAACTCCCCTCTGGGACTCAGATGATTTTGTTGGGTTTACTCCAGTGTAAGAACCTGGCAAGATTTCCTTTGTTTTGTAAGCTATCGTTTTGCTCTATGTTATTGTTTAAAATGCTTCGCTTCCTTTGTTTTACGTCATCCGAGAGTTTCACAGTTTCTTACACCAAGGTAAAGCCATTTTTTTAAACAAACCCATGCTTGTCACACAGAACTGACTATCAGCACTTACCTTTTTTATCTCTTCCACAAGGTATTCTTCTGTTTCAGGTGAAGGATGTAATACTGCCTTGCCATATTCTTCCATGACACTGCTTAAAAACTTAATAGCACTCTCTCGGGAAGCTTCTTCTCCACTGAGAATTTGTGAAAACAGCCCTCCAATGGTTCCTGAGGGTTTAATTAATAACTTTGCTATTTAGTGATCAAAACATAGAAGTAACAATGAAGAAACAATTCAAGTCAAAAAAATACAGATCTGTCGAGAAAACATTTTTACCATAAGCATCTCCTACTGCTAATAAATTGAGAGCTATTTACCTTTTGGTTCCATTTTAAACAGTGAGGTAAGTGCATTCTTGACAATAGTCAATTCAGTGGGATCCTCTGGAAGAGAAATAACCACAAACCACGAGAAGCCATCAGTCAGGGAACTTATTAAAAAAATTTAGAAATGGCAGCAGCAAATCTCATCTTACTTTATTACTATGAAAACCTGAAGATAGTGTTATTTTATTTTTTCACACATGGACTGTGAGAAGTTGGCCTCTTTTTCTCAGATGCTATGCACAAGCAGCAAGAAATAAATTATGCAAGTTAACCCATTAACGTCCGTGCCGGCCTGAGCCGGCCTTGATTTTGCGCGTGTTCACTTTTGGCCCCAGCCTCCCCTAGAAAGGCTTTTTTGGTCCCCTTTTGTCCTAGTTGTCTTTGGGAATGTTCAACCAATCAGAATCCACCAACTGCGCATATATTTGAAGGCTTGAGGGGGTCCTAGAAGGGAAGACTTCTTGTCACTCTCCAAGAAGATCACATTTCACTCAACATGGCTGCCGTGCTCTTCACGCGTGAATTTTCAAGATGGCAATATCTCACTCTCAGAAGGAAGGAATACCTTTTGAAACTTAAAAATCGAAAGAAGAAGCTCTAAGGAACACTCGACAAGTTAAGCGATGGAATTTAGAGCTTTTAGAGCGAAGAAAACATCTTTCGAGGACAAACAGACGTTTTGTCAAAGCGAAGGACAATCTTCCATTGCAAGAGATTTTTCGAACTGCGGACTTTCTGGGAATGCTCAAGCACTTCTACGAGTCTACGGTAGAGTAAATTACACATTTGATTGTAAATTTTTACTGAAATAACTTCTTAATTGAAGGATTCTTTGTATTTCTTAAAGTTTTCGTAAAAGTTTTGAAAAACGTGCACAGTTCGCATCAGTAAATGCTCTTCAAAATAACTTGCACATCGAGCGAAATCGCTTGCGCGTAGCTTCCCTCGAAGAAAGAATTGAACGCGTTTGGTTTTCAGAAACGAATAAAGGCGTGTATTAATAAATGTGTTATTTAGAAAAGCTTACTGTCTCCTCTTCTGCGAATCTTCGTTCATGAAATTTCGAAAAATAGTAATCTGACCTAAACAGACACAAATCCTCTGTTGTGGTTTGATTTCACGCGCGAGACAACATGTGAATCTCTTGCGTAAATTTTCAACATTTTGACTTCAAGATTGTATTTTTGGCTAATTCTTAATTGACAACTGGTGTATTTTATTCGAAAGTTAGAAATTCTAACTATTCTAGATCAAGTGAGTGTTGTGTTTTCGAGCCTATAAATTGTCGTTTCGTACTGCACATGGGGTTGTTTATTACCAACTGCTAATTTAGCGAATCGATCAAAAAACACGCGGCCGTTAATGAGTTAAGAATACAAAAGAAAAAAGCTGCACAGAGAGCTGCTCCGATATGTCCATGAAATTCTATTGATATTCCTTACTTAGACCAGCCCTATCAAAATGTGCTGGCAGCCACAAGTTTTGCCACACACAAGTAAGTCAATAATCTGCTGCCCCAGGTACTTTGCAGCAAATTTTCCCAGGAACCTGTTAGCAGAAAACTACTGTTGTGTTGCCTACTGCTGCAACACATTTTGACAGGGCTGTAAAACATGAAAGAAGGTGAGTGTTCTTTAATGAAATTAACACCTGATTGTAACAGCTGCGTCAATACATCTGCAATTCTTGGAAGATGCTCTGGTGTGTCCTTACAGAGATCTGGCAGGCCTTTTATTGCTTGTCGTCTGATCTGACAATACATTTTAAACAACCCTTGTTAGTTAACATGCTTCAAAGTTGTTATTAAATTAAAACTGGTCTCAACCAACTTCGTAAAGGATCTCAGGGTTATATTTGAACCTGCAACGGTCTCGTAGATAATGGATCACACTTATTATCTGAACGTCAGCTGTTTGAGCATGAATTCTGTCATTATGTTCTTCCTTTGACAAGGAGCTTTATCTCACAATGATGCCCTCTATTTTGGTGCACAAATTGGTTTTAATGAACCAATAGAGGAGTAATTCTGAGATAGATTAGCATCCCATCCAGGATTGAATAGTAACAATTAACTGCAAGTACTTTTACATGTAGTTACTTTTGCTACAGAAACCTTGTAAAGTCTTATTCATGTGAGCTATTTGGGCGACCTGTGGCCCAAGAGCAACTTTAAGACGATTTCCACTGAACTTTCGAGCAATGGTTACTAAAAAATAATAATAACCATAGCATGGCAACATTGAAGTTATCAATACTTATAATAAGCTCCCAAGCTGACCCCATGAGAGAAAATTGAATTTGAAGTTATCCATATTTTAATTAAAAAGATGCTTGATGTCAGTTCAAAACAAAATGGCGCCCATTATTAGCATATTATTAACAAGATTTGACATTAATTTTCTCGAGAATACTTGAGAATTTAATCGCGGGGTCAATTGGAGAAGTGGATTAAAGTGAGATGTTTCAAATAGTATGCGAAATGTTATCATGCTGTGAGTAGTTTTTTAGTAAACAATTTTTGCACTTGTTACTCAAATGTTGAGCAGAATCTGTCTTAACAATGCCTCCCGTCAGGGCATGGAGGGAGGCTTATAAATTTCCTGTAATGTGTTCATAGCAAACTATAGATAGCTTTGTCATCTAGGTCTTCACTCAGAATTGATTGGTGTAATGTTTAACTTTTGATGAAATTTTATACGTGAAGTTTTTGGTTTCACTGTTGGTTACCCAGTGTTGATATGACTTACATTATGTAAATGGTAGATTTTACAAAGCCAAATAAGTTGTCCTTATCAGTTTGCAAGTCATTCAAAGAAGCTTACGAGTCACTCAGAGTTACTTAGTAAACAGTCATCAGTCAAAAGGCAATTGGCCTTCCCTCTCTTTATAGTTTCGCACCCTAAATTCTTTGGAGCAGTAGCAGAATACCCCATAATTCCCACTTGACCTGTCTGAATCCTTTGTAAAATGGAGTAAAAACCATAGGCACCATTGTTATTCAATGAGATGCAAATGAACTGCAAGGTACTCTTCAATCTAGCCCAAAACTTTGTGCTTCTAACAATAAAATCATTGTAAACGTTATTTTCTTGTCCTTCATAAATTTTGAGCAAAATTAGCATGCACATGAAAAGGGTCGTTCTAATATTTGCAAAAAAAAAGTATTTGGTGGAGATAAAAACATTCTATTAAAGCTTTTAATGTCCCAGTGCTGATGCTTACCATGTTATCTTCGTCCTCACATAAATCCAGCATTGCGTCGATGGCATTTTCTTGTAATTTTGGGAAGAACTTGAAGAATCTTGCGATGAACTGAGAAGCAAGTCTCTTTTCTGCTTGTGAACCCTTCACAGCGGCCAAGATCAACAAAAAAGCACTCTCGTGCTGTTAAAAACAAGAGTTAGGAAGAATAACCGCCATTAGGTTTTAATAAAGTCAAGATATTTAAAGTTTTGACGTCCACGTGAAAGGTGTAAATCGGCGCCATGTTGGAAATTATGACAAGACGTTCACACCTCCCCTGCTTTTTCCTTTGCATCTGCGAGGATTCCAAACTGCTTGTACAATTCTTCAACGCCTGCCATCACAAAATACGACGACAGAAACGAGGAAAGTATTTGTAGTTCTGTACTACCAAATTTGTCAAAAACCGTCAAAAGAGTCAAACTGTCCTGGCTAGCTTGGAAGCCGCGCTCTGCTCGGCCTCACTTTCATGTGTTTAGGACAGCGGTTTTCGTCAAAAAGACATTGGGAGTCACAGCGATATCTTAGTGGGGAGGGGAAGAAAGGTCAATAAAATATAAGAGAAAAAAAAGAAAGTCTCCCCTATTTTGACAAATATAAACATAAAAACTTAATTGAAAGCAATAATTTGCAATATCTCTTACTATTTTTACACTATTTTAAGGGATCAAAATCGAGAAACTTGAATTAGACGATTTCTTATACGCACCGTACCCCAGACAGTGATATTATAATTCAAATGCAGGAAGTTCAATATACACAAAGTAAAAGCTTCAATATTCACTGATTCACTCCCATTTGAGATTGAAAGACTGTGAAAAGACACGTTTTCGCCATGGACAATGTTACAGGAATCTTTTTGCGGAAAGAAGTTGAAGAACTAAGAAAGCAGGGTGAAAACTGGGGATTGAGTAAAGAAGAAATCGACGAGGCCATTCTTCGAGCGCTAGGAGGTCAGGGTTTGTTTCGAGTTTTTATATAAGCTTAAGCTTAATTTAAACAAAAGCCAGGGAAGAAATCTCTTCGGCTGCGGCGGAGTTAGTTTCAATGAATGATAAATGCTATAATCTTTGTACTTTCTGTAAACAGTTCAAGGATTTATTTACGTGGTTAGATGCTTTTTACTCATGATGCGAAACTCGGTAACGATAGAAGTGAGCCAGATGGCCATTTTGTCTTCTTCTATTAAAAAAAAAACTCCATATCTAGTTGCTTTTTGGCCAGTTATTGCTATTTTTAGTGAATGGCGAAAGTAATATTAGCTGTATGGAAGCTTCAGTTGCGAATTGCTGTCGATTGACGTAAGAATAAACGTAAGTTTTCTATTTTTATTTTTGTATGGTCATGTTTTAACTAGATATGCAAATATTTACAAGTGGCAGACTTAAGTGTAAAAAAAAAGAAAGAAATATATTGTTCTTATGTAAATAATTGGGGAGGGGTGGGAATATAAATGGTGACAGGGATCTGGAACCTGGGAGAAAACTTGCAGCAATCAGAAGAGTAAAGGTTGGCTGCTACAACAGTGACGTGAGGCATGTTTACAAATGTAGATGGCGACAAGTGTCACAGGAATTCCTGGCCCCTTAGCTGTTGGTCTTGACTAATTTGTTAATTTCTTTAGTAATGTAAAGAAGGTGCCATCTTCTTCATATATGTTTCTTTTTACCCAAGATCAACAACAGACTGGACAGGGTCTGGAAGGGGGGTTCCTGATCCGGCATTCCCGCTCCTTTTTCACAAGAATCCCGCATCCCGCACTTTTTTCATCGCTATCCCAAATTTCGTTTTTTTGTTTTCCCAAAAATACATTAAAAAAGACTAATTTCTGCAAAAGCTAATAAATTTGAGATGTAGATTGGCCCTTTCGATTGATATTTTGCGCTCGCCTGGTTGATTCGCTTTTGCCGCTATAACGGTTTTTTGGGTCGTGATGATTTCCCGAATTCCTGACAGACAGGCAACAAAGTCCCGCATCCCGTACCCAAATTTTGGTGAATCCTGCTTCCCTGGTAGCAGTCAAATCCCGAATCCCGTCAAGATATTTTTCGTTTTCCCGAATCCCGCACCGTATTTTGGTCAAATCCTGGATCCCGAGAATACCCTTCCAGACCCTGACTGGAATGCATTACTGGCATAAAATTACAGAAATGAGACATGAGATGAAAGTAAGAATTAAGAGAAAGAGGATCCTTCTTTTGAATCACAATTGTTTTTTTTTTCTTACATGTAAGGGCACCATGCACATGCCTGTAAACTGAGAATTTTTCTTTTTAAATGAGACACCTGCACCAGTGCTCTTGGTTAGATGAAAAACCATTGCAAGTGTCAATGTTGATGAAGGCATTTCTTGTTTTTTTTTCTTTCTGTTGGGGAGGGGGAACCTGAACATTCTGCAATGCATCGCATTTCCTTTTTCTTGCAGAGAGGCCTTCCCCTGTCTCAAAGGGGGAAAACAAGACTAAAGCCAAGAAACGTAGCTACCTCAGTTGTTGTTTACAAGTGACAGCTTTTATTATTCTGCTACCTATCATGTTGTACGCTGGATTGACGGTGTTAAGTGAGGCAAGTCCAACCTTTATGTTGTACATTGGGCAAGCAACTGCTGATCTGCAGTACCCTCTGCAGCGTGTGGTCCGGTTCATGGCTCTGCCCTTACATCGCTTCTTTGACTTGTCAAAGTTGAGTGCTTGGGAGTGCATGGTGGACAATCCATTATATGTTCCAGGTAGATATTTCTGAGTCTTACTTAAGATTTAATATTCTCATTAGCTCCTTTTAGCTGCTACAATGAAACCTCTTGCAAGAGACCACCCAAAGTACCAGGTCACTTTGAGAAGTAGAATGATTTCACTGAAAAATACATGTAGAAATTTGGTATTTGGTGTCATGGACAACTGGTTGCTTGCAAGAGGTGGTGTTTTAACGAGACGACTGTCCCTTTCCATCATCGTCTTTCACTTTGTCTTTGGGTACCCACCTTCCTTCATCCCTTAACCCTTGTTAAATGACAGAAAAGAAAATTTCTCTTCACATCATCACTGCTGTTTAAACATTCAAGTGTTGAGAATAAGGGTAGTGAACAGCAAGGATACGATGCCTTGATATTTAGACAAATTCTCTTTACCTGTACCAATAGAAATGTATGGAGAACAATAAGGAGAGTATGCATTTTTATATCAGGGTTTAAAGGGTTAAGACCAGATTTATCTAGGGCTCTTGTGGCATGTATTAAAGTGTCCATTTTCAAGGCATGTCCAATAAAATTCACCGTCATCTAAGAATGGTATCTATTGCGATGGAAAGGTGTTCAAAATAAACTGCTACCTATTTCATTTTTTTTAGAAAAGCCTGACTGTGCATTATGCCAAGCAGTGAAGAAAGTCGCCAGCCGTTCCAGTGCAAATCTCACCAAAACTGCCTTCAAGAAGCGCTACTATGACACTGGGTTTCCTGTTGTGGTAAGGAACATGCCAGCCTATGGGGATACAGAGCACAGTTTTGAAAAATTCATGGAATTCTTCCGTGAAAATCAAGCTGATATGGAGAAGGATGCCTGTGAGTTCTTCACAAATGGTGCTTCGAATGAGACAGTAAAAAATGTGACAGAATTTCTACATGACTGGGACCACTACAAGCCAGAAGGAAATACCTTATCCTGGTTAGTTTCCCAGATTCTAGGATTGTAAATCTTTTATTACCCTTTCAATTACACAGATTGCCTAAAGTCAAAGTTGAATCAATCTAAAATTTGAATTTTTGGTGCATGATGAATAAAACAGACCAAAAGAAAGCTGTTTTGCACAATGGTCACACCTTAGGATTTCATTCACAAGCTCAGAAATTGGTACCACCTTGTAAATGAACAGCACCACAAGAAAGTTCAACTCAACAGCTTTCATTTAAGTCTTAAAGTTAGTCTTATATAGATTTTCACCAGAAACAAAGTAGTGCACTGGAAAATTAAAGTACTTTGATAATTTTACCCTTACAGTGAAATATTTCAGATACTAGTCTTGAGGTTTGGATTAATTAATTTCTGCTTGTCATACAATCATTTTTTTTCTGAACCATGCTTACAGAATTTATTTTTCCCTATGATTATACTTTACAGGAAGATTTGCTATGGAAAGGGCTTGCGGATGCTGCGATCTGTGTTTCCTCGTCCGTACTGCATTCACAGTGAGGGTGCTTTAGACAAGTCAATTCATCTGCTGCAACCAAGCAAACCTTTAGATGAAGGTGTCACTGAAGCAGAGCTGCTTTCAGAGTCGGTATGAACTCCACTGTTGTCTGACTCTCACAGGAAGCTGCAGTGATGTAGTACTTCTTGGGCTTTAAAATGAGAGGGATTGGGTGCAAAGGATCTTCTGAAAATTTCAGTTTAATTTGTTATTTCTAGAGGTTTAAAATTTTACCCTTTTAAGGGGTGAAATTCTGTCAGGTGTTTTGTATCGGTGATTTGACATAAGGGTTAACTGTTGAGTTGGGTATTTAGTCGTAAACAAGGAATAGGTTTTTCTTTGGTGGGGAGGGGGGGGGGGGGTGCAGGGTTGGTATTGAGGTCTTTTTTAGTATTAAAATAATTGTGGCTTCACTCACATCTTCCCACGACTTTTAGATGTAAAGTGACCAATATATATATATTTTATGAAATTTACGTTTACTAGCAAATGACTTTTGTTGTCTAGGTGTGAACAAATTAGTAAATGTTACTCATATTTAGAGTTCGAAGTTCGAATTAAGTCTCAGTTTTGTCTACCAAATATGGGCTGTGTCTTGCACAAGAAATAGAGAATGGCAGTGCTGAACTACCTTAGCCCTTTGAGCCCTAACAATGATGAAAATGAAATTTCTCTTAACATTATCACCACTTGTTCAAACATTCAAGTGATGAGGATAGGATAAAGTAAGTGATCACCAAGGATATGATATCTTGCTATTAAGACAAATTCTCCTTACTAGTTCCATAAGAAATGTCTGGGGAACAGTAAGGAGAATATGCATTTTCATATCAATGTGTCCAATCAGAATGAAGACCTGTCTGGATTGATGTATGTCTTACTAAACAATTAACATATGTCTGGTAATTTTCCCCTTTTTTGATATTAAAATCACTGTCTTGTTAATTTTCCTTCACCTGCAGGCACGTGGCACATTTGACAATGTGTGGCTGGCTCAAGTGACTGGCTTAACAACTGTCAATCTTCTGCCTGTTGACGACTGTGAACAGGAGTGTGAGAAGTTTGAGTTTACATTGAATCAGGGTGATGTCTGTGAGTATATCCTCAAACTAAAACAATACATATCTGAGCCAAATGTTTCTAGCCTTAATAATTAAATATTAATCTTGCTAGTGTTATTGGTACAGAACTGTAGTATGTCTTCAACAGTGGTAAATATTGGGAAGAGGCTAAGAGTTTCCCCCCCTTTTTTCAAAAACATAACTTAAGGCTAGCGGGCACAAAACTGTTTAAAATTCTGGTCGATACATTTTCACTCTGTTTAAACTAGCCAATTGAAATTATGGAAGGCAGAGTTGTCGAGTTTCAGAAAGCAAAGTTGAAATTTGACAAATTGACAGTTGGCTCAAAGATCTTTCATCATTGGTGCTGTATTTCATCTAAGAAAGCAGCAGTTGTTACTTGCCCATCAAGAATAATAATAATGATAATAATAATAATAATTATAATAATAATAAGAATACTGTCTCGCTAAATTGTCCTCACAAGTACTGCAAGGACACAGCTCAACAAGGTTGGACCAAAAGCATATATAGGCAGCAGGGATGGAGTTACTGATTGTGGTCAAGAAAGTGGCTAATAATTCTACTAGCAATGCAAAGTTGTCTGCTATACCTCTCTATAGGAGGAAGAGAAAGGTGTCGTTGGACCCTTTCGCTATATTAATATAATAATCTGAATTGCTCTTTGGTTTGAAAATATCCTATGACATTCTGACAGTATAAGCCTTTCTTGACATGTTGTCTTATAATATATAACTCAAGAATATTTTCTGTTTTTTCTTTTGCAGTTTTCTTCTCTCAGCATACCTGGGTGGCAACATTTTATAATCTTGAAAATGAACCTGCCATGGTTTTTTCTTCTTCGTTTGCTTAGAACAGAACCACTGTCTAAATTAAAGTTAATCCACCAAGTTAACATGTTGTAGTAGTTGCAGAAATATTCATGCTGTCAGTAAGAAACAACTTGAAAATAGATTTTTTTTTAAAGATAACTTAACGTTAGGTAAATTAAATTAAAGATCAAGGGGACTAAATAGCTTTTAGTTGGAGTGGTTGTAACCAAGGTAAGAAATAAAGCAAGCAATCAAAGTGAATGTGCAAATTTCTTTGAAATTTTGACTATGTCTTGTTAGTGGAGTTCTTGCCATGCTAATCCCATGGGGAGAGGGGGTGGGACTCCCTATATAGTGTAATAGGCATGTGCTGCCCAAAGGTATCGTTTTTTAGTCAGAACTATTTTGGCCTGAAAACAGCCACTGATTTTGGTCAATTGGATATATTATACAGCTAGTCTGTGAAAAAGGGTACAGAAATTTTAGTAGAGGACACAGGTATTGAAGTTCCTTAGTTAAATACACTTCATGCTCTGTAGTTAGCTAAATAGCATCAAACCTCAGTTATCCAAACTTTGATACTCTGGACTTTTCTGTGTGGTCCCTATTAATTTTATTTTTTGAAAATTTGGAGCAGTTTGCCATTGAGTGTTGAAGGTAATTCGCATTTGTTTTTGTTTGGCATTACCACACTCTATGACCTGCCACTTTTTAGACCAATCAGTTGCTTGAAGTTGTGATTGGTTTGTTGTGTTCAATTCATCTTTTGTGTAGACTGTGAGTAGTCTCTAATTTTGGCGATAGCGACTGTGGGGCAGGCGAGATACACAAGCGCACGCGAAATTTTGTGGAGATGCGACGGAAGGGGAGCGCCAAAAATTAGAGACTCTAATTTTAGCGCTCCCCCCGCATTGCGTCTCCTCAAAATTTCATGCACATGTGTGTATTTTGCCGCCCCACAATCGCTATCACCAAAATTAGAGACTACTTGCAGTCTATCTTTTGTGTAGTTCAGCCTCTCAACAAAAGGGTAGATGGGGTGGGGGGCTATTCCCAAGAGTGGATTGCCCTTGGGGCATCAGAGGCACATGCTGCAGGGTCTGAGCATGTCAAACACCCATCAAGGAAGCTCAGTTTAAGGGCCAGAATCTTAATTTGTCCTTGGACCACTTTTTCCTGGGGATGGGGGTGGGCTCCCCAAACATTTGGGTGGGGGTGTGTAGCACACTCCTAATCCTTGAAACCTTACCCTATTTCAGACCAAAATGCGTGATTTTCCCTACCCCATCTCAGACCTACCCAAAATTTGGTTCCCTATTTCAGACCTGCCCAGAAACCGCTTCGGTTTGTGTAGACATTTGGGAAGAGCTTCAAATTTCTGATATTAATCACAACACACTTCTCAAGAGAAGATACCATAATTTTAAAAAGTCGCTTCTTGTAAAAACCATACCCAATTCCAGACCAGATCGCACAAACCTTACCCTATTTCAGACCAAAGAGGTATGTGGGGAGCACATACCTATCTGGCCTATATAAGGGAGCACCCCCCCCCCCCCCCCCAGCCGGCCTTTATCCAACTAAGTCAGGGTATTTGAACTGCAAAAGGCCATTGAGGTGTAAATTTTATTAGAAGTCAGACCAGCAGGGGTACTCGGGAGTACCTGGGAGTACCCCTAGGACATTTGAATGAAGTTGTGTCAACTTTTCCCCTATTTGAGACCCTACACGTAAATCTTCCCCTATTTTCAAGCCCAAACAGGGTTCCCAAATGGTGAAACTCTATACAAACTGAAGCAGTTCCTGGGCAGGTCTGAAACAGGGTATCGAATTTTGGGTCAGGTCTGCAAAAGGGTAGGGAAAATCACATATTTTGGTCTGAAATAGGGTAAGGGTTTCAAGGAGTGGGCCACACATCCCCACTCAAATTTTGAGAAGTACCCCCCTCCCCACCCCTGGGCCTCCAACCCAACTACAACATTTACATGCAGTCTTCAGGTATAATATACAGTTTCCCTACCTTTGAATCAGCATTGCTTTTTTATCGTACTAAGTCTTCAGGTTTTATTTTTTTGTTGTAGTTGAATCGATACACTATGATTAAAAATGACACAAAAAGGTAAAAAAAAAAGGGAATTGATAGGTTTTGGTAGCCTGGGTCAAAGAGTGTTTTACAGCAGTGAGCTAGTGATAGGATGGCATGCAATGAGATGCACACAATTAAAACTGTTGAGAGCTACAAAAGTGCGAAAAAAAAGTTTGAAAGAAAAGAAACCGGAAAAAAGCCAGCAAACATTCTGCCTTTCTCGTTTCCAGAAGTCCGAGTTCCAATAGATTGTTCAAACATTCAGCCTCGTTTCTATGCCCCGTGCTTTCTTTTGTGCATGCGCACTTTGCTTCTCCCTCTTGCTTCAACTCTTCGTTCCGAACAGAAAGGTAGATGAAATTTGCGTTTAAATTTCGCTTTTGTTTCGTCTTCTGTGTCTTTGATTCGCATCTTATTTTGTTTCATGTGTCCTTTGTTTTAAGATGAGTCAGTCAGTTCAAGTATTTGGGCGAAAGGTACGTAGAAACACAGCGATTGAATGGTCAGATTATGTTGACTATCCGGACACGTGCATTATAATTCTAATATGGCGGCTGGGAATTTGATGGGGTTGTATTTGAAGTTTAACATGTCACTACACAATTTGAAGTTATTTTAGGTTGTTACGCGGATGATTTGAGGCGATTTGTTGCCTTTAGCTACGGAAAGTCTGTTTCCTTGCTAGTGAAACTTGGTGTTGTTCCAGATTCGACTAGGCCTAAAATGATAAGCTCAATGAACATTTTTTGTTTCTCAAGGGAATGCATTTGTAGCTTTATATCACCTTTTTCTGTGACAGTGCTGCAAAAATCGAAATTAGAAACGTTCTTTCGTAAGGTGTATTCCTGCTTGTAGTAAGATTATGCAGAATAATTCTTAATATGAAAACCATGAAATGACCATTACAAATATCCCAAGTGACTTCATACAATGACTTCACTCTTCAGTGTAGACATTCTTGCCATTGTATAAGAGAGGAGTCAAGTATGAATGGATACATTTTTCTTTTGAAAGCAGAATGAATAGAATAACTAAGGGCAAATAATTTTGCACTGTTGTTTCACCTACAAGTTGTTTTGCTGGGAAGTCAAATTCTCAAAGTTGGGGTTTACCTTGGTGTAAGAACCTGACAAGGTTTTCTTTGTTTGTTAGCTTTTGTTTTGCTGTACGGTATTGTTTAAATTGTTTTTGTTTCCTTTGGTTTCCTTTGGGAAAGCCCGCCGTACACCGGGTTAATGCCCAAAGTTGGATGTGGATAAATGGGGCAGATTCCTTCACATAAGTCCAGTATTCCCACACTTGTTACTTAGCATTGAAAAATCACTGTATGTTAAGCTTTATTTGGTTTTCATTTGGCTTCCTGGTCACTCCTCATTGTGACACTTTATTTTTGTTAGTATTTTTGTTGGTGTATAACAACTGAAAAATTGAATTAAATGAAAAGTAAAACAAGCAAATGTTTTATCGATAGTATTCTCTTGTTGTAATTGTACTTGTTGGGTGTTTTACTTCAGAAAACAGCCACAGCTGTTGCCTTCTGCAAGCGCGGAAATGGCCTTATCAAGATAAACGGATGCCCACTGCACTTAGTGGAGCCATCTACACTCAGATACAAGGTATTTCTCGTTGATACTTATGAGTTGATAAGTTGTGTTACTCTTGGCTCAGTGGTGCTGAGGTAGTGAAGTCACTAGTTTCATTGTAAGGCAGCAAATGGCAGTTTTTGACATTTGTTTGATGCTTAGTAGCCAGTTAAATGCTGGTAAAAATTTACCCTTGTAGCCATGTACTTTCGTAGTCTCTGACAACTACTTCAAAAGTTATTGAAATCCTTGGCAGTTGTTCTGAATTGTGTTGCCTCATTAGGCAAGAAACTCCACTCAGCATTGTCTCTTTCTGCCCACTTGTATTAAGGGGGGAGACCCTTAATATTGTTTCTATGGGAAGTTCCTTATCATCATATCTTGGTTAGGGTGCTTATACACATTTGTTTCATGAGAAAGGTTTTAAAGATTTTCGAGTCACAACCGTATTTGACAGGTCAGGTGACTTGAACAGAAAAAAAGCCTAAAACTCAAATGGTATACAGTTTTGGTTGTCAAAAAATAAATGAAAATGCAAAACGTGGCATAAGTAGGTACATTTGTTTTGTACTATAGTTTTTCTTTGCTTTGCAATAACAGTAATTGCCTATTTCAGGTTATAAAGAAGGTTGGATTATTTCCAATTCATGAAAAAAAAAGTCATAGCTCTACCTCTTTTCCTCCAAGTTTCAGGGATTATTCTTTCTAATGCAGCCAGCATGGTTGGGGACTGGCACAATGCACATGCAATGTCTATTTTTAAAATTCAGATGTTCAACACGACAGCCACCACAGTGGCGGTTTGCCAGACATGCAGTTTTTGCAGTCACCCAAAACTTTGGTTTTCCCTATGTTCTCAATGTAGTGCCATATTTATATGTTTTAAAAGACCATGCTTATTTACTTCTGGGATCTTTTTGTAGTCCAAATTCAGTGCATGCACAGTGCCCCTGATGTGATGCTTTATGGGCTTTTTTGTGAAAGAAATAAATGCATTCTCTTTAAAAATATAACTTCCTTGTTAATTATAAGAAGAAAGAAAGGCCACTTCTTAATTCACCATTCACCATGTTTGGTTATACAGGTTCAGGAGCCTATTCTTCTCCTGGGAAAGGAACGGTTTGAGGGTGTGGACATCCGTGTCCGAGTAAAGGGTGGTGGACATGTTTCCAGAATTTATGGTAAGAATCAGAAAAAGAGAAAAAGAAAAAAATGGGTAAGGGTACACCTCCACAGGTTGTGTAGTCTGTGTAATCTGTGTATCAAATGTTTTGTTCCTTTTTTTCCAACCCCCTCGCAACGAGCCCTGTAGCAATGCAAATATTCTCATTCCTTGGCAAATGACCTCTGGCCTATTTGTAAGTGTTTAGAGTGATCTTTTTAGTGAGATTTTCATCAACAAATTCCTGCAGTTCGAACTATTTGTTTATTCCAAGGTGTTATATGGGTGGCAGTTAATTTTTTTTCTTGGTTACAGTCAAGTTGCTGTTTTTGTTGGACACAACTGAAGTTAGAATTTTATTTGTGAACGAAATGGCATTCAGTTTTGTGTAACATTCAAGGCCTTGTGTGCCTTCTGGTGCAGAGAGAAATGATGATGTTGACAAAATGACATTCCCTGGCATTCAATAACATTTTCTGGACATCATATCCAACCACAGGTGTTATATGGGTGGCATATTTAATTCCCACGTTTATTCCAAGGTGTTATATGGGTGGCAGTTAATTTTTTTTCTTGGTTACAGTCAAGTTGCTGTTTTTGTTGGACACAACTGAAGTTAGAATTTTATTTGTGAACGAAATGGCATTCAGTTTTGTGTAACATTCAAGGCCTTGTGTGCCTTCTGGTGCAGAGAGAAATGATGATGTTGACAAAATGACATTCCCTGGCATTCAATAACATTTTCTGGACATCATATCCAACCACAGTCGATACTGAGTCAGACGTGGGCAAGTTTTGTTGGGCTCATTTTCTTATGATTGACTGTTCTTTGCAGCTCTGTCATGGTTGGTAACCAGTGCAAGTAACGTTAATGGGTTTTCTCTTTCTCTTCTTTCCAGCTATCCGTCAAGCCATCGCCAAGTCCTTGGTAGCTTACTACCAGAAATGTGAGTATTACTGAGATCTCACTAAGAGTTAGAACTGGAAAGGGTGTCAGGGTTTATTGCAGAAAAAGGCCTACTGAGAAGTTTTAGATGGCTTGTTTTCACACAAGGGACTCATGAAATATGAAAGACTCTGGGGCGTACAAAAGCTCCTCCATTTGGAATACAGTGACCAGTAAACACAGCGACCTGGCCAGTGCTACTATAAAGACCTTAGCCTAAAGCTCAATTCCTTAGATATATTTTATAAGTTCAGTCTAAATGTAACATCAGCATCCACTTGTAGTTTTAGATTTGAAGAATTTGTATGCACTTTACATACCAAACTTATAATTTTGAGCTTCGGTCACTTATTTTTGTCTTTGTTTTTACTGATGCTGAGTTCTAATCGAGTGAGGTTGTATTTTCTTTTTAATTCCCACTTTTGCTCGTAGCCTTGTAAATAATTTCATGATAACCACTTATTGTTTTCATTTTCTTATAGACAGTAGTTAATTAGGTGACACATGAACCACAAGCTTTTAGCTTTAATATTCATCGTGTTAAAATAAAGGTTATCATCATCATTAACAATTATTTGCCGAATGCAAATAATTGTTTAAGTATAATTTTGAGATGTGGACATCAAAAAGTAAAAAAACCGAGCTAAAACTTGACAAACAACACACAACAAAAATAATTTGGCTTAGCAGCCGCGCCTGGAAATGTTATATTCACCGGGTAGCGCGGTGAATATAGCAAAATCACAGGCAGACAATCCGGACTGTTTGTGGCCGGGTGCCCGGGTGACGTTATGATACACTCTTTGATCTTATACATTTACTGTAATTTGTTGCGGCTGACCTCGGCTTGATTCAAATGATCGCAAGAAATGCTCCATAAAATACTGAATATTGCATCGTTTTATCCCAAGTTGGGATCTACTGTAAGCCAGATAAATAAAGTTCAAAAGTCCGGATTGTCTGCTTGTGATTAAAATTATACTAATAATCAATAGCCGAAACTTGAGATGTTAGTTTAGACTCCAGTTTCCGACGCACTTGAAACGATTACGTTTGAAATCGGACGGAGAAACCGTCTTCGTTCTGATGCAATTCTCTGCCAAATTGTAATAATCAATAGCCGAAACTTGAGATGTTAGTTTAGACTCCAGTTTCAGACGCGCTTGAAAGGATTACGTTTGAAATCGGACGAAGAAACCGTCCTCGTTCTGATGCAATTCTCTGCCAAATTGGTTAAACAAGACACTGAAACACAGATAAAACAATTGTCACTTCTTCCCAAATGTTTATGACTACAGCTACTAAAGGCTAGGGTTCCCTTTGGCCGAGGGTAAGGCAAACAGTACTAAGCAAAGGTTTCATTTGACTTCTTTTCAGTTGTGGACGAGGTTTCCAAGAAAGAGATCCGTGACATTCTTGTCCAGTACGACCGCTCCCTGTTGGTGGCAGATCCTCGCCGTGCAGAGGCCAAGAAATTCGGTGGACCTGGTGCCCGCTCGCGCTACCAGAAGTCCTACCGTTAACTTTCTATTTACATGGAGTTGAAGTTCAATAAAGTGTAACAATTTGATGGAACTGTGTTTTGGTGGCTGCAGTTTGTGTTTCACCCGTTCAGAAAGTACCGTATTTTCTCAATTAAACGCCGGGGGCATTTATTTAAAACTCGGCCTCCTAGACCCGGCGTTTATTTATTAAGTGCATTTTTCAGCCATTTATTTTTATCATCAGTTACCTGTTACCTATCCACTTTGAGCCAAGGCGGCGCATAAGGCCTCCACATTTGTTCTCCAACGATTCTAAGAGTATCTTGTGCTGTAGTACGCACCTCGCTCCAGGACTCCCACCTTGCTCTGGACCTGCTCCATGTACTGAAGGTTTATTGAATTAAGAACCAAATTGCAACAAAAACTTGAAACACCAACTCTGTCTTATTTCAATGAATCTGGTTAAGTCATTTAGCAATAAACATCACTGACAGGAACAGTGATTGAACTCTTCTCAACGTTACATTTCTCCCTGAAACACAGAGGAAGTGTAGCGGCAACTGCTCGACAGCAAACGTACTGTGCAAGCAATTTAGAACAAGGTGGTGTCGAGGTTCCTACTTTGAAAGGCAAAATTATGGAAAGATTCAAGGAACTTCTGCAGAAACGCTGGAGAAACCTTCGAGATGATCCTCGCTTGGTGGACAAGCCCGCGGAATGGTTACCATGATTTAAAGAGATTGACACAATACCTGATGAGTCGTTTGTTTCATATGTTTTAGAAGTACAGTTGTAAATGGTAGTTGAGGAATTCAAATACAATGGTGGAAAGAGAACCAGTATGCAGTTACGACACGTATAAATCCTGATTTAATATACCCATCTTAAGTAAACGCTGGGACCTAAAATAGACGCCCGGACCCGAATAAATGGCGGGGCGTTTATTTTAAACTCGGCCTTGTTGACCCGGTGTTTTCCGGCGTTACGGTACTACTGACAGTTGTTACCCTTGTCACGCAACGTTTCTTTGGTTTTTGAGAAGCGTTGCATGACAACCTAAAATAACGGCAAGAGTCTCCCCATCCTGTCGACAAAAGCAAACGCAAGTGGAGGAAAAACTGCCAGAGGAACCACATGCATGATACATTCTGTTACCTCCTTTCGACGGTACAATCTCTTTCTGAACAGCTCTCGCATCTTCGCATCTCTGTTCACATCTTCCAACACAATACCATACATGGCAATATACACGTCCTCAGTTCGTAAGAAAGCCAGTGTCTCCTCCGCAGAGGCCTCCAACAATCGCGCTGGGTAGAAACGCGCGGAGTCTGGGAAGAGGGAAAATTAAATCCCGCCTTTTCCCTGGTTATAATTTTGTGATACGCAATCACTAAATGCAAATTAGGATTAAAATATCCTTCATATAAACTGTCATAGTTTGTCTACATACAGTGGGAACAGCTATCTACAGTGTCTACATTAGGAACAGCTATCTACAGTGTCTACAGTAGGAACAGCTATCTACAGTCTCTACAATAGGAACAGCTATCCACAGTGTCTACAATAGGAACAGCTATCTACAGTGTCTACAGTAGGAACAGCTATCTACAGTGTACAGTAGGAACAGCTATCTACAGTGTCTACAATAGGAACAGCTATCTACAGTGTCTACAGTAGGAACAGCTATCTACAGTGTCTACAGTAGGAACAGCTATCTACAGTGTCTACAATAGGAACAGCTATCCACAGTGTCTACAGTAGGAACAGCTATCTACAGTATCTACAATAGGAACAGCTATCCACAGTGTCTACAATAGGAACAGCTATCTGCAGTGTCTACAGTAAGAACAGCTATCTACAGTGTCTACAGTAGGAACAGCTATCTACAGTGTCTACAGTAGGAACAGCTATCTACAGTGTCTACAGTAGGAACAGCTATCTACAGTGTCTACAGTAGGAACAGCTATTTACAGTGTCTACAGTGGGAACAGCTATCTACATAGTCTACAGTAGGAACAGCTATCTACAGTGTCTACAGTAGGAACAGCTATCTACAGTGTCTACAGTAGGAACAGCTATTTACAGTGTCTACATTAGGAACAGCTATCTACAGTGTCTACAGTAGGAACAGCTATCTACAGTGTCTACAATAGGAACAGCTAACTACAGTGTCTACAGTAGGAACAGCTATCTACAGTGTCACCAGTAGGAACAGCTATCTACAGTGTTTACAATAGGAACAGCTATCCACAGTGTCTACAGTAGGAACAGCTATCTACAGTGCCTACAATAGGAACAGCTATCCACAGTGTCTACAGTAGGAACAGCTATCTACAGTGCCTACAATAGGAACAGCTATCCACAGTGTCTACAGTAGGAACAGCTATCTACAGTGTCTACAATGGGAACAGCTATCTACAGTTTCTGCAATAGGAACAGCTATCTACAATGTCTACAATAGGAACAGCTATCCACAGTGTCTACAGTAGGAACAGCTATCTACAGTGTCTACAATAGGAACAGCTATCAACAGTGTCTACAATTGGAACAGCTATCTACAGTGTCTACAGTAGGAACAGCTATCTACAGTGTCTACAGTAGCAACAGCTACCTACAGTGTGTTTTTTAGGAACAGCTATCCACAGTGTCTACAGTAGGAACAGCTATCTACAGTGCCTACAATAGGAACAGCTATCCACAGTGTCTACAGTAGG
This sequence comes from Siderastrea siderea, assembly GCA_964030785.1. Lineage (NCBI taxonomy): Eukaryota > Metazoa > Cnidaria > Anthozoa > Scleractinia > Rhizangiidae > Siderastrea > Siderastrea siderea. Next base: position 6,220,174 of record OZ034973.1, read on the forward strand.
AACAGCTATCTACAGTGTCTACAATAGGAACAGCTATCCACAGTGTCTACAGTAGGAACAGCTATCTACAGTGTCTACAATGGGAACAGCTATCTACAGTTTCTGCAATAGGAACAGCTATCTACAATGTCTACAATAGGAACAGCTATCCACAGTGTCGACAGTAGGAACAGCTATCTACAGTGTCTACAATAGGAACAGCTATCAACAGTGTCTACAATTGGAACAGCTATCTACAGTGTCTACAGTAGGAACAGCTATCTACAGTGTCTACAGTAGCAACAGCTACCTACAGTGTGTTGTTTAGGAACAGCTATCCACAGTGTCAGATAAAAAGCCTTAAGTTTGAACTGCTGTATTTATACTAGCGTGAAAAAAAAAACGATAGATTCTCTTATACTCCTTATATTTTTAGCTGTAGACGCTGTTTTTACTGTCTGAATAGCGCTGACCATTTCAAAATCCTTGTTATTCTAAGGTGATTCCCGTCTAGAACGCATGTGATTCACATAGAGAGCCCATATGTTTCACATTGGATTCTGATACCTCAAGGATTAAAGTGAGTTTGAGGTCAATTTCTGTGTGGAGTTCGCGGTTCAGTTGTTGTCAAGTTCCCATACGTACGTACGAGGAATTCGTGACCAGATTCAGTTCCCGTTAGCTACAAAAGCGAGTCGCCGAGCTACGTTCCCCAGAGTCAAGTGCTCAGTTTTCCGCCATTTTTTCACTTAGAAGTCTAAGGTTTGCCCTGAGTAGCTTTTGAGTGGAAACTCTATCGTCCCATAATTAATTTTTAACGAATTAATTAATTGATATATTGTCGCAGAAACTGGTTAAAGAGTAAAAATCCACAAGAAAATTGTTAGCGTAACAACTTTAATTTCAAATATCTATTTTATCGAACAGTACCAGAAAAGCAACTGATCTGTAATAATTATACATGCATCCCGTAAAAAATTCTGTTAAGAAAACTTACTCTCATACTAACATTACGGAATTCAAATTTTCGAAGTCTATACTTCCTTTCCCGACACCAGTAGTGATGCTTATACAAGGCTAAAAATCACTCTCCAATTCATTGAATTTTCAATCTCTTTCGTCCTGGTTTATTTATAGTTTTAACTGCAAAGTCGAACATGCCTTTGACAGTACTAAATGGTCAGTTATCCCTTTGGTGGTTTTTCTGTATACGTGTAATTGCATTGTCCAATTCTCTCTGAGAATGCGAAGAAATTGGAAGCAACATTAGACTTTCATGCTGAGTGATAAATTCCACGATCTCATTGTAAAGTTGGGATATCTCTTCGCTTGTGCAGTTTAGCCCCTTCGTCATGACGTACTTAACGATTGCAAAAATAACAAAATATTCAAGCGCATTAAGGGAACCTGTTTCAGTCCTTGCTGCTTTCTTCAAACCTTTTGTTGGCGTTGAGACTATCGGATGCTTCCCTCTTTTCCAAGGTGATCGGTTCTTTTTTGATGACTTGTTGGATGATGTGATGTTCTTTTTGCATTGGACGTCTCCACATTTGCCAAGACACTTACACCACGAGGAGCACTCTGAGTTGATAGTAATACATCGACAACGGCTCTTTTACGACCTTTTCTGCGGTGTCTTAATTCTATTATTTATTCCACAACGACAGAATAAATTTGACGATTTAGTAGTACCGGCATTACTTTCTTTGCAAACTGGTTTAGTACTTAACAGTTCACTTTGTTGCTTTTTGGGTACTAGTACATTATAATGCCCTGGTCCAGTGTAATCATATGCTAACATGATAGGCTGGAGGGAGTCCGCGTGTTGGCGTGGAAATATGAATGGTGTTAGGTAATGAGGTGTCAGAATACAAATAGGAACTTGCAACATATTTGCCATGGCTAGTGGCATCGCGTCTCCTAAACTACTGGAAAAATGACCTCTTTTTAAGAACTCCGCTGCCTCTTGTTGGATGTTTAAACCACCAAAGAATTGCTGGTAATCTTCAAGAAAAGGACCTGTCCACTCCTCTACAATTAATGCCCGCAGCGTGTCAGCGAGTTCTCGAACAGGTGCGTCGAAGCTTATTCCAATGCTGCCAAGGAAATCTATAAGAAATTTCGACATTTTGTTTTCCTCTTTGCGCTTTTTTATTTGGAACGCTATTGCGGAGAAGAAACAATTGCCGTCGCCCTCCATTTCAACAACTTCAAACCACCATGCGTTTGCTAACGTTTCAACAGATGAAGTATCAACCTCCATACTATCTGACATAAGTGGGGTGTCTTCGTCGTTCGTCTGCATGCCCACTGATCGGGAATCGTGTATCAATGACTGAAGAGAGACAACTTTTTCCCCAAATGTTCGCTGCAAATATTTTTGTGTTCTCCAGAGGCAAATTGAATCGTGTAGGATATGCAACCGTCTCCTCAGTTTCCCCGACTCACCTAACTCATACGAATGCCGACTTTCCGGCAACTGCAAAACACTGTTATTAAGAAGAATTTGTAAGTAATTTGGTACGGCTTCCATTGCTTCCTCTTTGACATCATTTATGTTCCACCTTTTGATTGAAATTTCGTCGATCGTCCAAGGTATTTCGTCAATGCTGAACGTTTCCATACGTTCGGTGCACACTTTGTCATTGGTTAATTTTGCCAAGTTGCTGAAGTAACGTGCGGTTTTTTCCTTCATGCTATGTAGATGGGCAAATAACTTAAAAGTTCTCGCATAAGCTAGAGAAACACCTATCTTATTTGTCGATAAAAACTCGTTAAGATGTTTATTTAAACGCTCATTTCTGTTTGTTCCGCATCCCGGAGGGATGTCTGACAGGCACCCTTTGAGAATGTGCACTTTTATATTCTTGATTTCCTTTAGAGCATCACTGTTTAAAACAGAATGACCGTTGCCGTCTTTAAGGTCCTTCCACTCTCTTTCAAACTTTTTAAAGTTCTGCATAAGTATTTCTGGCTCAGGAGTGTTAACCATACGTTGATCTCCTAAATCTTTAGGGTCCCTAAATACCTCAGCATGGTATTTTGTTCTTTTTGGGATCTAGGTCCAACTTAACCGGTACTTTCGGGAAAATATTGTTTAATTTCCACGCCCACTTGCAACAACTGGCCGTATAACTGCCACTGATTTTTTTCCCCTGTCTGTTAAACCGCTCAGATAGTTGCTTTAAAACGTCTTTTACTTCATCGAATTGCTCTGATTTCGTAAACTTCCACTGCATTGGTTGCCCTTTTTCGTTTGTTATTGTAAAGAAACCTTTTTTTGTTTAATCCACTTTCCGTCCGTAGACCTATGGAATCCAACGTTTGCGACGGATTTGTCCGTGTGGTCACAGGCGAGCCATTCAGCCGCTAGCGAAGAAAATAATTTCTTGAAAGTGTCTTCCTCTTTCTTAAACTTCGACAAAATAGCACTCAAAAAGAGGTTCAGTGATGGAACTGGCCAATCCATTTCTGTGGACGAGTTCTGGGAGTTTTGGAAACTTTTTTTATAGAAATGTATGTTAGGAACCTTCGTTTCATTTCATTGTAATTGTGCTCATACCGTTGTCTTGTTATTTCTTCGATAGAACAAAGACTTAAACCACTACTTAAATTAAAGCTGATCACAAAGCTGCAGTAAATGCATTGTTACACCAGACTTATGACTTGTAAAGAATTCTACATACGCATCCGGCAGCTGTTTAAGAATATCCGGATCACAGGCAGCAATTTCTCTGTGTTCACCAGAACAACGGTATAGTTTTGGAATAAGTACAACAGGATTTCCAACGTCGAAGATTATGCGAGGCATCAATCTATTCGTTTTAGCATCTTTCCAGTTCATCGTGTTAATAATATATTGCTTCTCTCCTTTTCTAGAACATAATGGGCAAGGGATTCTTCTCAAGCCATCCTTGAATAGAGTAGGAAACTGATTCAGCGGAACCCATAATATATAAGGCATGGTATCCTGCAATTGTGACGGGTCTCGAAACGAATCTTCCTTCTCATGAACTAATCAAATTGTTGAATTTGAGGCCGGTGTAACACTCCAGTCTTTCTTATCTCATCATTGGCCTCTTCACAGATGTTTTGGAGAACTTTTTTAAATTTGTCATTAAAGTTGTATGTCAAAACTACTTTGAAAAGAAAGATGACCCAAATGAACTTGATCACCACTGACATCTTTTGAACGACGTGGTGGCCACCTTAAAGCGCCTGAAAAAGATAAAGGCTCATACTTTATAATGTATACTGGAGGACAGCAAGCGTCCTCGTGTTTATGTAATGTGTAACAGTATTTTTTTATCATATCAACTGTATCAATCCATTTACGGCACGGCTACGTGTATCACAAAATCTAGCGGTTTTGGCGTTAACGTCCTGTACTTGTAGGTGTTTTCTTGCAACACCGAAAACTAAATGGATTTTATGCGAGTTCCTATAGCTAGGGTTGAAGTTTTGTGATAACAAGCAATACTCTCACGAAAAGCGAAAGTACACTAAATTTAGTAAATCAGTAAACAATTTTAAACGAGCTCTCTGTTCAGCAACACGTTTTCATTCTGGACAGGTACGCTATCAGAAGAGATCAACCAGAGTGTAAATAAATAATTTTGAACCTCGCACGTGCACTATTGTTCGGCTTCGACACTTTTGCTTTTCGCAATAGTTATTGACAGGAAATGATCTAATTGCTTGTTTTCTGCCTACTTTGTCACACAATCTTATTGTTCCAAAACAGTTGTTAATTTTAATACTTATTTCTTTCTTTGTGACAAGCTGCCTATCAGCATGAAAATGCTGGTGTTTTTCCTGGCAAAATGTGTTGGGAACGCCGTAAAAACCATGGTTGTGGACAGAAAAAACCAAAAAGCACTAGTTCTGCTATATTTGGCGTCGAAACCGCTGCGAAAAGCTGCAAACTCAAGCGGTGTGCCGACCGAGTTCGAACAGAACCGACAAGGCAAATTTGAACTTTTCGCCTGAACTTTATCGCCTAATCTTTTTCGCCTAAACTGAACTTTTCCCCTTCCACAAAGAAGACAACTGAGTATTTTTTTGAACTTTTTTTGCGTTAACAAATTAGTTTTTGACTCTTGTTGTCTCTGCTTGTTTTGCTACAACGCGGGTCAACATGCGATTTCGCGCCAAAAACACATGGGATTCAGCACAGGGTTATATCCAGTGTATGAAGTGTATTGGTAACCATGTGGTGCGGACAGACGGACGTACGTACGTACGGACGGTCACATGACTATTACGTCACTACCAAAATTTCTTGGTTTGATAGATTACCAAATTTCCTTAGCAATGGAGCTCTGCTTACGCGCTAGCGCGCTGGCTCCGCTAAAATCTGAATGTTAAATATGTCATATATTGTTCAGGCCTCCGAGAAAAAGTTACTTGCCAATTTTCATAACCATTGATCAAAACAATCTGTCTTAAACGCCACTTAGCCAAATAACCAGGTGACCCATGCCTTAACTTGCTTGAGCGCTGCAGCAGACACTTTGTCCTTAACTTGGTACATGTCCAGCGTTACCCTGAGAGTCCATACGTGAGAGATCAATGAAATTGTATTTTCAGACAGGGGTCAATGACATATATTTACAACAGGAGATATATATTTATGACAGGAGGGGCGGGTGTTTTTTTGGGAAAATGTGTTCGGACCGCCACCATGTTTGTGGACAGAAAAAACAAGAAGGCACTAGCTCTGCTATATTTGGCGTCGAAACCACTGGGAAATGATGCGAATTTAACCGTTGAGCCGACCGAGCTCGCAGCAGAACCGACAACAAAGATGAAGTTTTCGAAGGCAAATTTTGTAACTTGAACATTTCGCCTTCCACCAAAAAGACAACTCAGTATTAGTTTCCATTTAAAGATATTGGATGTTGTTTCTCAAGTTGTAAACTTCACTTCTGTTGAACTGAATCGTTTTGCTAACCAAGCTAAGCTTTTAAAAAAAACCTTTTTCAAAAGCGGCGGTGGTCATGCGATTTCCCGCCAAGAAAACGCCGGTTACCCACTGAGCAACGTGCGATTTCCCGCCAAGAAAAAATGGAATTCTCCACCCCCCTTTGGGTTGTGTTGGAACTCCCCTCCCCCTCCAAAGAGTCTGTTAGGGCGGGCGGGCGCACGTATACGCTGACGTCAAAACCAAAATTTCTTGGATCGATAAATTACCAAATAAGCTTTGCAATAGTGCTCCGCTGGTGAGTTACGCGCACGGGCTCCGATATAACTATTCCTGATACGGACACTGGATACTAGCTGTGCGCTTTTAATACTGTACACACTGTAGATAACTGTAGATAGCTGTTCCTATGTAGACAATGTAGATAGCTGTTCCAACTGTAGACACTGTAGGTAGCAGTTCCTATTGTAGACACTGTAGATAGCTCTTCATATTGTAAACATTGTAGATAATAGCAGTTCCTATTGTAGACAATGTAGATAGAAGTTCCTACAGTAAACAATGTATATAGCTCTTCCTATTGTAGACTGTAGATAGCTGTTCCTATTGTGGACACTGTAGATAGCTGTTTCTTCTGTAGACACTGTAGATAGCTGATCCTATTGTAGACACTGTAGACAGCTGTTCCTGTTGAAGACACTGTAGATAGCTGTTCCTACTGTAGACACTGTAGATAGCTGTTCCTACTGTAGACACTGTAGATAGCTGTTCCTAGTGTAGACACTGTAGATAGCTGTTCCTGTTGAAGACACTGTACATAGCTGTTCCTACTGTAGACACTGTAGATAGCTGTTCCTATTGTAGATCGACACTGTGGATAGCTGTTCTTATTGTAGACACTGTAGATAGCTGTTCCCACTGAAGACACCGTGGATAGCTGTTTCTACTGTAGACACTGTAGATAGCTGTTCCTACTGTAGACGCTGTAGATAGCTGTTCCTTTTGTAGACACTATAGATAGCTGTTCCTATTGTAGACAATGTAGATAACTGTTCCTATTGTAGACACTGTAGATAGCTGTTCCTGGTGTAGACACTGTAGATAGCTGTTCCTACTGTAGACACTGCAAATAGCTGTTCCTATTGTAGACGCTGTAGATAGCTGTTCCTTTTGTAGACACTGCAGATAGCTGTTCCTACTGTAGACACTGTGGATAGCTGTTCCTACTGTAAACACTGTAGATAGCTGTTCCTACTTGTAGACACTGTTGATAGCTGTTCCTTTTGTAGACACTGTAGATAGCTGTTCCTAGTGTAGACACTGTAGATAGTTGTTCCTACTGTAGACACTGTAAGTAGCTGTTCCTTTTGTAGATACTGTAGATAGCAGTTCCTACTGTAGACGCTGGAGATAGCTGTTCCTATTGTAGACACTGTGGATAGCTGTTCCTATTGTAGACACTGCAGATAGCTGTTCCTACTGTAGACACTGTGGATAGCTGTTCCTACTGTAGACACTGCAGATAGCTGTTCCTACTGTAGATACTGCAGATAGCTGTTCCTATTGTAGATACTGTAGATAGCTGTTCCTACTGTAGACACTGTAGATAGCTGTTCCTACTGTAGACACTGTAGATAGCTTTTCCTACTGTAGACACTACAGATACCTGTTCCTGCTATAGACACTGTAGATAGCTGTTCCTACTGTAGACACTGTAGATAGCTGCTCCTACTGTAGACACTGTAGATAGCTGCTCCTATTGTAGACACTGTAGATAGCTGTTCCTACTGTAGACACTGTAGATAGCTATTCCTATTGTAGTCACTGGATGTGGATAGCTGTTCCTATTGTAGACACTGTTGATAGCTGTTCCTATTGCAGACACTGTTGATAGCTGTTCCTATCGTAGACACTGTGGATAGCTGTTCCTATTGTAGACACTGTAGATAGCTGTTCCTTATTAGTGTAGACACTGTAGATAGCTGTTCCTACTGTAGACACTGTAGATAGCTGTTCCTAATGTAGACACTGTAGATAGCTGTTCCCATTGTAGACACTGTAGACAGCTGTTCCTACTGTAGACACTGTGGATAGCTGTTCCTATTGCAGACACTGTAGATAGCTGTTCCTACGGTAGACACTGTGGATAGCTGTTCCTACTGTAGACACTGTAGATAGCTGTTCCTATTGTAGAGACTGTAGATAGCTGTTCCCACTGTAGACGCTGTAGATAGCTGTTCCCACTGTAGACACTGTAGATAGCTGTTCCTACTGTAGACACTGTAGATAGCTGTTCCTATTGTAGACACTGTAGATAGCTGTTCCTAGTGTAGACACTGTAGATAGCTGTTCCTAGTGTAGACACTGTAGATAGCTGTTCCTATTGTAGAGACTGTAGACAGCTGTTCCTAATGTAAGCACTGTAGATAGCTGTTCCCATTGTAGTCACTGTAGATGTTGGTGAATAAGGGGATAAAGTAGTGTTCGTTATATGAAGTGTACTAGGTGAGTTAATTTGCATTTGGTGACTGCGTGTCATGAATTTATAACCTTTTCCCTCTTCCCATCGCCGCCTTTTCCCTCTTCCCATCGTTCCCCGCGCTCCCGTTTTCTCTCTCCAGCGCTCCCGCTTCCCTCTTTTTTCTTTCACTGGTGTTTACTAACAGGAGCCTCTGCGGAGGAGAGAGAGCCAGTGTTCAACGTTCGATTTTAAAGTTCATTTCAAGTCACGACAGTCGGGAGCGGAGGGGAAGTGGGTGGGAGGGGCATGACCTTGTATAAATCTTCCTCTCCCTCCGCTCGGGCACCATCCGCTAACCGAGAAGCCCGAACATTTTTTTAATGCGAGATTGAAATTGCTCCGCTTTCGAATTGAGAAGCCGGAATACATATCTGATCTGGACTAATATGGCTGTTAAAGAGGATATTGACTGGCAGACGGAAAAAGAAACTGTACGGGAAAGAGTCGCCTTCCTTTGGAACAGTGATTTACTGAGCGACGTGAAGTTTGTTGTTCCTGTGTCGAATGGCGAAAGTGAAACTAAGAGTACTAAGGTGATCCCAGCTCACAAGTTTGTGCTTGCAATCAGCAGTCCTGTGTTCTATGCTATGTTCTATGGTCAAATGGCGGATACAACAGACACTATTGAATTACCTGACTGTGAGTTTGAGAGTCTGTTGGAGTTGTTTCGTTGCATGTACAGTGATGAAGTGAATCTAACCGGAAGTAATGTAATGCGTGTCCTGTATTTGGCAAAAAAATACATGGTTCCTTCACTCGCTGATCAGTGCACCGCATATCTGCAAGACAACTTGGAAGCATCCAATGTGTTCTCCATTTTGCCAGACGCTCAGAAACTTGAAGACAAAGTTTTGGAAGATCGATGCTGGGAAGTGATTGAGATGCACACTGAGGAAGCTGTGACGTCAGACGAATTTGTCACGCTTGAGAAGTCTCTCGTTGAGTCTGTTGTGAGGAGAGAGAGATTGAGTGTAAAGGAAGTGGAATTGTTCAAAGCTGTAGATCGCTGGGCAACGATACAAAGTGAAAGACAAGGGATTACCCTTGATCACGAGGGAAAGAGAAAAATCATTGGAGAGGAGGTTGTAAAAGCAATACGGTTTCCATTGATGTCGCAGAAGGAGTTCATTTCTGTCGTCCCCGATTGCAACATTCTTACAACAAAAGAAATTGTTGACATGATGAAACACTATAACAACGTACTGACCTCCCGTTTACAGTTCTCAACAGCCCCGAGGGTTTACTCAATGACTTATATCGCTTGTCATGACTGCCGTAGATTTGAAAACTTCGTTAGTCCAAAACCGCACCGGTGGAAGTACAGTGGCGACCCTGACCGTATCTGTTTTACTGTTGACAAGAACATCCGCTTGTTCGGAGTGAAGCACTTTGGCTGTGAAGGATGCAGCTACACGGTCCGTGTTGAAGTGAATGACACAACTAGTGGCTCGTGTCTCGTAAATCAATCAGGATCGTACAGCTCAGAAGTTGAACACCATGATGGTAACGACTATTACGGCTTTGAGGTGTTGTTTGATCGCCCTGTTCGTCTTAAACGGAATAACTGTTATGAGATAGTCTCCCATGTAAGTGGTGACATTTCATGGTTTGGAGAAGATGGAAAAACAGAGGTTGAGTGTTCTGGAGTAATTTTTACTTTCAGTGACTCGGAACAGAAAGGCAACAATAATGGTACTGGTGTTTCACTTGGCCAGTTCCCAGCTCTATTGTTTTCCACTTAATGTACTGTAGATTGTTGAGTCTTTTGAAGCAGCTTTCAGAAGCCAAAGAGATGGAAAACATTTCGATCGAAATCACCAAAAAAAACAAAAAAAAACAAAACAAAACACCAGAAAAAACAACGAAACTGACGTAACTAAGCAGTATTGTGTATAAGTCAAATTTTTTCCATGAAATTCAAAGTTTGTTACAAAACTGAGGAAAAATGTTGATACTTGATCCTGTCATGTATTGAAATTATAAAACAAATCCCTAGTTTTTGATGTTATTATCTACCACATTGTAATAAAAACTGTGCTATTTCAATTGTCGAGATTGCCTGCGTTGCAGCCGGCCCACCGTTGGTGTAGTACAGGAGATGTAGGGTGGCTGCGACGCAGGCTATTGACGAGAACGCTTCGTGAAAACTTGTGCATGAGTGAAAAAGAAACGACAACGACTATGTTGTCTTTGGGCTAAAATCTCGGTGGCAACGTGAACACGGGAGTCCCTGCTAAAACAAGTGTCTTCAACTCTCGATTCCTGCTTTGAAAGTACTATTTTACCCTATTTTACCCTCGAATGATTTCCGAGTTTGCAAGTCCTGGCGTTTTCAAAATGTTAGACAAACCTTAACGAAGTCCGCGACGTTGGTGTTTTGGAAGGTCTGTTCAACTCGATTTGTGACCCGGCCTCCTTCTTGCAACTGTCTGAATTATCATATCAGGGGAACAATGCAAGAAGTAAGAACCGATAAATAATAGCGACATGTCACCGCAATAAAGGGTAGGAGCGAATCATTCAGTATTTGTTATCTATCCTGTAAAAGGTTGTAAATAAACAATGAGGCAATATTGATACGAGGTTAATTGGCACCGCGAGGTACAAACGCTGGCGCCCGGGGGGACTCCCATATGAAAGTGACGGGGATACTCGTCGTCTCGCTTAGGGGTGTAAATTGAGGATTTTGGTCTCGCTTAGGGTCCACAGGACGGAAGCCAATATTTTAACCTGTACAGGTATCTCTTCGGGTTGTGCGTTAAGAAATGTCTATATAAAAAACCCAAACACTGTCAACCTTTAGCGTCAAACTTAAGGGCAATTAAGAATCGCTGTAGCTTTTATTTGGTTGTCTGTTTTGAATCCATCAAAAGCAAAACTCGTCAACTGTTGAGTCTTGTGTTGGTTTTGAGCATGAAATTTAGGTAGTTTGAACGCGGCTTTCAGGCACACATACACGTGTAGACAATTGACCACATTGATAAGACCAGATACGATTAAAGAAGGCTTATCACTTCAAATATGGGACAAGAAAATAACGGAATTGTCACCCGCCTCGATGAACTTGATCAAGGTTAACACTTTCACTTCAGAAACAAACCTCGGTTGACGAGACATCGTTGAGACTTTTGAGTCTGCAGATGAAATCCTGAAGTGTGACCATTCAAACAAACCGAACGAGCTGTACTTTCCTGCGTATTGTTTATCATGTGGCCTGACAAGGTTTTTGTTGCAGATGAAATCCTCAAATGTGTTGCAAACGTTCCTAACGAACAGTACTTTCTTGTAGGATTGTTCGCGCTGCTATATATACACGGTTCTACCTTTTGAGTCTACGGACGAAATCTGAAGGCGTGACCATTCAAGTGAAAGCTACTAAGCAGCACTTTCCTGCCAGGCTGTATCTCATGCTGTACCAAGTGTTTCTACTTTTGAGTCTGAGGATAAATTCCTAAAGTGCGATTATTTTGCAAGGTGGTTCTTACTTTTTTTGAGTCTGGGAAGAAATTCTCAAGCGTGACCATTCAAATCAAAGAGAAATATTTTTGCATTGGTGTTGTTTGTTTTTTTGATATTTTCCTTCAATCTAAGTTAATTAACCCGCATATTAACTACCTTCAACGACATAATCGCTAGTCGAAAGCCTGGGGCTAAATAAATCATCCATGCAGCTCGAGGCAGGTGCAAAATGAAGCCAGATGTATATGTCAACAAGGCCGCTGAAAAAAGGCAAGTTAACCTCCCACATGGGTTAAAAATAGAATCTGCGAATTTACGGCAGAAATAATTTACAGGAAGACCGGAAAATAATAGCGCTGGAGAAAGATTTTTTTTTAAATTGCGCAATCTAGAAACGCGTGCATGTCGTACAACAATCATGTGCCTTTCCCGAAAAAGAAAGAAAGAAAGAAAGAAAGAAAGAAAGAAAGAAAGAAAGAAAGAAACTCCTCCCAAAATAGAAGAAATAATGGATACGCGATGCATTGAAACAACTGCCCCAAACATATGACAAATAATGGACAAAACTGGCATGATTGTGCAAAGATTGCTGATTGTGCACTGAATGCTTGTCAGACAACAAAAGCTTTATTTTTTATTTGAATGGTTGAAAGAAAAGAATTTACCAGAAATTAAAAAAAAAAAACAAGAAATGAGCGAACTAACAAAAAACAGCCATAATTTTGATTGTGAAAAGAAAGATATCTTTTTGTAGACTTTATGATGTGTCAGTCGTCACAGATTTTTTCTCAACAGATTCAAAAAACCAGCACTCTATCACTTGATCGTTATATCAATAATTCATTTTTCTACTGAATTTAAATTCTACTTAATGTGTAGGCAAAAAAAGTGTTGTTGTTTTGGCGCGAAAAACCACAAAGACCTCAGTATAAGACGTCAGTGCTTTATTTAAGATTACAAACGAAGATATCAGGTTTTGAAAGGGTATATGAAAAAAGATGCAAGAGCGATCTAAAGAAAATTATTTCCTTAAGGAAGCCAAGATCACGAAGGATGACTAGAAACCATACGAAAGAGCGCTGTACAGACTACATTGAATTACAAATTTCTCAAACGTCGCCGGCAAAAATTAAATTGCCAAGTTGTAAAATACGCCTATTCAACGGAGGATTACAATTATAGAAGTTTATGATTGATAAAAATGGTTGATTCTCTTAAATCCATAAATAGGGGTTTTTTACATCTCAAGACTTTTGTCACCTGCTTCTGAAATGCGATAAAAGCAAATGGAAAATACTCCATCTTCCTCCAAAATTAATTCACACGAAAGCCCCGAAAGCACGACTTTTGTACTTTGTGTAAAATTGCTCCCAGTTTTCCCGGGAAATTAACACGCTTCGCTGCCTCACGACGCAAGGGCTTATTTTCCGGTTTTCGCCTCAATTGCGTGTTGAAAAGGGCGATTTTCACAGAGATTCCGCTTCTTCTCGAAGCAAGCGGCTCCTTTAAACATCAGCTCCGTATCAGACGATCCAAAAATAAATAACATTTGTCAAATTTAAAGGCGTTCAAGCAAGCAAGGTGAATACAGCGCGTAGCTGATGTACTTTACGTCTTTTCCTCTGCATTTTCCTCTTTCAAGTCACTTTTCGCAGCGTTTTTGTGAAATAAGCACTGGTCACTGTGTTCAGGATCGTCGCACTTGCAGTGGATGTCCGGCCAGGCGTCCCGCCGGCCTTTCCGTGAACATTTTTCAAATTCACTTTCGTCGACCACCGGTTCAGAATCATCCTCTTTCGCCGCATTCCCTCCATTACTAGAGTTTGTTTCCTTCTCCGTTTCATCGCTAGCGGGCTCCATTTTTTAGATTTCTATTCTTCATGGATAATAAACCTGCCCTGACCTTTGCGATCCCAGAAAATTGTCGCCAGCTTATAGCCTGTAGGCGCTATCACAGGCAATCCCGTTAAATTGACGAAAGAGACTTTTTCTTTCCGTCTTCTTTCCTGTAATAGGGCTGGCTAGAAGACCTTTCGTCGGCAGAACTAACACTTCTTGTCGTGAAAAATCCTCTACCGCGCTAAACATACAGAAAAAGATACGCCGGCAATTTTTCCCGACACTTTCAAAATCTTTTCCATGGCCGCGATACGCTAATAAATTTATGTACGATGGGTTAGCTTTAATTTGGGAATTGCGACAATGCGAATATTTGTCTTGTCAGCGCGGTTAGGAGAATTCGCCGACAAATCAAGGCTTTTTAGCCAGACAAAGCCATTTACGTATGCGCAAGTTTCAATTAAACTCAGAAAATGACAGCGGAAACGTAGAACAATTACGAGAAAACACCATGAAAACTCGAGATCAGCATGTGTTCTGTGATAGAAAATGGAAAACGAAATTTTGAGTACCCCGTACCGAATCCACCTGTCAGTCGTTTTCATCAAAACTTTGACAAGCGATTGACAGCTAGCACTTTTAGCTGGGTTTATTTTCTTTACAGTTGCTATAGAAACACTGTCGAGTTCTACTGACAGTAACAGATAAGTACGCAGTTCGAAAAATAAAAATACATATATCTTTGGTCGATATTTTTTCTTTCTTTCTCTGTGTAGGATTTTCACTTAATTTGGGATGGAATCAAAACTTCGCTACTCTTTTGATTGTATTATGACAAAAAGGATTGAATATGTATATAATATATGACACCGACGATTTATTTTATAACGTATATATATATGGCCACTCGCAAAAGTACAAAACTGTCAAATTAGACGATTTTTTGCTCGGTGGCTAACGCCGGTGAATGTTGTTTTCTTTCCTTTCTTGCGAAATCAAAGAAGACGTGTATCGTATGCTCGATAAAGCTAATTTTCTTTCTTTTCTTTTTTCGCTGCTTTAATAGCATTGTTGACAGAATACAGAAAGTCATATAACGGTGAAATAGCCATTACTTGTCAATATTATGTGAGAGTCTGCGAGGACTCGAAAAAAACCCTAAAAACTCCCGAAGTTAGACCGAATTAACGTTACATCGAACGATCCGAAAACAAACCGAAAGCTCTCCCAATTTTTTCCTGACGTTTAATTTCAATTACGCTCTTCAGCTTCCTTTATTTTGATGGTGTTTCTTGTTTTCACTTTGACAATGCTTAACATCTCTGTATGTTAGCATAAAATTTCATTTAAAACACTCTTTTTTGTAATCAAACCGTACTTTCGTGAAATGTGCATGCGCAATTTACTTTCCTTTACGAAAATACGCATTGCATATTGGCCATTTTTACGTGACAATATTAAAACATTGAAAGCTTTGACAGTTCACAGAAAGTACATTTTACATAAGTGCGAATCGACCTGTTTCATGACACCTTGACCAGTTGAGTTTTTACATGGTTAGTCATTCGACAATGATTCGGTTTTTACCAAGCAGGGATGACGGACACAACATAAGAAACGTTTTCACTTTTCTCAGGCATCTTGCCACTACATCATTTTCCATGAATGAATTTGAGAACGTGCAAAGTTCACTGTCGTGAAAAACCCGAGTGTGGCCATTTGTCCAGCTGTTGTTTAGCAGCCGACGCCTACGAAAAAGGCGATCTCGGAGCCGTCGTTGCCATGGTTTCATTCAAATCTCTAATCATCAATTGCTTCTTCTTCAACATCTAGAGCAACGAGAAACACCAAGCGTTGTCACGTCTGTTGTAGCTCCGCTACAAGTTCGTCAAATTTAAAAGCGTTTTCGCGAAACCCGCACAGTTCTCCATCTAGACGCTCCTACGGAACAAAGCAAAACGGAGGTTGTTACATTTGCTTTTAGCAGGAACCTATTACTATTGTTACTTTTGGGAGAGGGAGGGAGGTTTTCATTATTTTTAAGCAGCTATTTTGTATACCGTAGAAGGACCGATCTCTTGTAATAACATGTTGATGAACTACACTCGCCAAATTATGTACCGCTCAAATCGAAGCTTCAACATCCCCACCCCGGGCATACCCCGGGCATTTGACTGTGCATCGTGCCCAGGGAGGGGGGAATTTGAATGTCGCCTTGGAAGGGTGGGAAATTTGAACCGGATTTTTATCTCTTGTTCTAGTGTAATACGCCCGTGAGTTTTTCCGGTTTTTGCAGGGTTTGACGGATTTACGAGATAGACTGTCGCCTTTGTTAGTGAATAACTCTTTCAAAAGGGTCTTTAAAAGAAGTTTGAAGGTGTCATTACGGAAAAGCGTAAACAGTGTTTGATTAAACACGAAATTTGTCTTTTAGGAGAGGTATTTCAGTACTAATTGGTGGGGCATTTGAACGGCTTCTTTGCCCCGAGGGGAAGGAATTTGAACAAGCCAATCTTCAAAAGTTCAAATGCCCGGGGGGTGGGGGGGGGGGGATGTTGAAGCTTCGATTTGACTGGTACGTGATTCCCAAGTCTGTGGGTCTAAAACATCGATATCGTACACACTAATCTCTCATGTCCAACTCGCATATCTTGGCTCGTAGACCTAAACGAAGAACTCAAATAAGACGTCTGGTCATATGTAATATGGTTAACTCAAACTGAGAAAACAGTCCATGTAAACCACGCTAGCCGTTCCACGAACTCTGCAAATATATCGATCAGGTTCGGTCAGTTCTTGAGGATCTATTTTGAAATCTTCGCTTAATCTTCGGACATCTTCGGAAATCCTTGGACGTCCTGGTAATCCGAGAAAACCTTCCCGAATTTCAACCACAAAAATTTACGAGGTGTATGTATCACAAATATGAAAAACGCGTGTTGCTTAGTTTCGTTTTACATCGTTATTCTTTCAGGGGTCGCTACTATCGGAATTTTCTTCTAAACAGAAAATTTTATCATGATTGAAGGAATCGCCACGGCAGCATTGTGGTAGCCTAACAAATTAAGCTAAGCACTATGCAACATACACGACGTACCATGATATTATCTAGTGTGAGTGGCTCTGTATCTTGAAAGAGGCTCAATGGAGGTGCTGTCTGGCACTCACGAAAAAAGCTCCCAAGGTCCCCTGCTGATGTTCCTGAGTGCGATGCAAATGCTGGTTTCTAAGGAAAAGAAATGTTAAGGTGAATTAGAACGTAAGATCTATCAAACGCTACAAGCGCTGATAACGAAAAATACCAAACA
Organism: Siderastrea siderea; assembly: GCA_964030785.1. NCBI lineage: Eukaryota > Metazoa > Cnidaria > Anthozoa > Scleractinia > Rhizangiidae > Siderastrea > Siderastrea siderea. The sequence continues at coordinate 6,237,203 of OZ034973.1, forward strand.
AAACTTAAACGTGTGAAAAATTAGATAAAAGCTATTGAACAAGACAACCGCGTGGAGCTATCCGTTGTTAAACAGTTTGCGAGATGAAATTTTATATTTTCTTAAATTGTAACTGTAATGAGCGTAGGACGAACCACTAAAACTAGCAAGACTTCAATGTAGCTTAAAACAGAGCAAGCGAACACGCTACGTACAACCACAGGACTCCCAAGCATAATATTTGAATATCATTAAAAATGGCGTTTCAAAATATAAGACTTTGTATGGGATTTCGAAGCGAACATTTTGAGCAATACATAACAGCAAACTAACTGAATAAAGTTCATGAAACATTACATGGTGTTGTTTGCTATCCTTACAACGCATTTTGAGCAATTTTAGGCCCATTTACTTTACTGTGTATTAGTACATGTATTATACATTGACAAGGAAGGAGTCATTTGGCCCGATTTAGCCACTATCACCGCTCGACACGTTTCGGAATTCGCTCGAATTTACCCACAAATATAGTTTAGGCTCCCATTCTGACTTAGCGACTTGACAAAAGGTAGACATACAAGTGATTTTCTCAAAACCAATTGCACATACCTCGTGTCCCAAAAGAATTATCCACTGCACAAAATCATAATAGCATCTCAAAATAGGCCGCCATGGATCCGTGAGGATCCCGATAGTCCCATTTGACCGCGGTCGGCACTGGACACCAGTCCAATTATGCCCTTATCGGGAGGGGCACGCTCGTTTTGGTCGTGTTACAATTGTAGTAACTACGACCCAGTCGCTCCGACGCAGTCTGGTTCGCGTGAGAAAATCGCTGCGTGTTACAAGCGGATAGCAAAAATAAATCATTCCCATTGCTGAATTTATATCCATTTTCAGGGTGTATATTTTCTTGTTTTTAGCCAATGACGTCACGTTAGTGACGTCATATGGCTACTGTCAGAGCCTAAAAATCAATGATATACGCATATATATGACACGCGAGACGTCTGTCTTACGATTTGTGAGGCTGGGGGGATATTCTGTGAGACGATGGGTGGGGGTGTGCACCAGGAGACTGAAACTCTTACCTTAGCAGCGGCACAAACCCATACAGCTTATACTATAGGAGTACGTCCCCCGGGCTTTGAAGTGTTTTGCATTCGCAAGTGTGGATCTACTTCGAATGCCTGTTTTGTGTACGTGAGGTCTGGCAGGATTTTATTCCCGTTGTAGTCCTGTGTTTACTTAACTGAAGTACAAATTTCCACAGCAGCAAATACAAGACGGACTTGCCAATTTGAGATGTTGTATGAACAGAACGTGGAAATTAACGTTACTTCGATCCCTAATTAACAGTGAAAGAGACAGTATTTAAAGCCCAAGTTAAAAAGACTAGAGTAAAACAGCATAAAACTAAATCGGAAATTGCGCGGCTTGTTGCTAGCTATTCGTAAAACTGAAAAACATGAATGAAACTAGTATTAAAATCCAAGTCACAGTGGTGATCAAGGAATTAGAGGATGGATGTACTAAAATCTTTACAAGATACTAAACGTTATTTCGGGGTTATTCATAGCTCAAAGTGTAAAGCATATGTTGAGCAAATTTGCATAGTTGACAAAGGCTATAAAAAAATTGAGAATCGTGGAAGAAAAATCCAGCTCGTTGTTTCATGTCCATAACGTAAAATGTTCGGCTAACGGCTTGCGTGACATCTTGGACGGAAGAGTTTTGCCGTGAATGAGCTTGATACACTGTTCTCCTCACCATAGTAGGGTAAAGGGAAACTTTTGCAAAGTTTATTCAGTTAACTGTTTTGGTCAAACAGGGAAAAGGCTGAAACCTACAAATGATTATAACTGACAACACCGGAGAGGCCGTTTTTTAAAAAATCAAAAACTGAATACAATTATTCTGCTCTCGATTCTGCTCCCAGACGCGCACCTAGCCGTGTCTGTTCGATTATTTATCTCTTTTCAGTAAAATATCGTTTATAGTTATTCTTTGCTTATGCATAAACTCTGAAATAGAAAAAAAAAATAACAATTTCAGAGTGTTTGTTAATCGCCGGTGAAACTGAGAATTTATCGTGGACGCAAAAGCCACCGACTCATTTCGTGATCGAAACCTTTCAGCTAATTACTCTTGCGGTTTGTTGCGGTTACGTCTCGAATCTGATTTGTCGCAGAACAATAAACATTCGAGAAATAATTTTAGGCGTTCATGGTTTAATGGGTTTCACTGTAACACTCGAAGCGACTGTACTCAAAGTGATACGAATCTTTTTATTCCAACCTGTCAATAACGATAACCTCGTGATCCTAAATATCATCGTTACGCTCATTACCTGCAAATCAATATTTTTGGTTAATTTTAATAAACAGAAACTCAATAATCCCAAAAACTCGGGAAAAACTGACAGATAAATATTCTTACCTTCCATCTTTCGCTCTCCACGTGCAATCCTCGTTTCTTTGCCGTACTGCGCAGACTCCAACTTAATTTTTTAGGTATTACCGCTGACCACTATTTCCCATTCCCCATTCCCCATTCCCCATTCCCCATTCCCCATTCCCCATTCCCCATTCCTCCTTTTAGTAACATCCATTTGTTGAAGCAAAAAGACGAAAATTATTATAGCCGACTTGATTACAAAGCAAGCAACTTCAATCAACAGGGGAAATAAATATAGTTGCAAAACTATTTCAGCCGTGTTTATAAACGCTAGTTCAAACCGATTTCGAACGAAAATATTGTGGATACAAGGAAATGCCGTTTGATGGCAGACTCCTGTTTTGACAATACAATGTACTAAGAACGTAAGTGGTTGACTGAAACGTCTGAAACCTTACAAGTTAAACAAAGTAAAGCGAGTCGCGTGTCACGCAAATTTCGCAGAGCGTCAAAACGGCACCCTTTAGAAAGTTGACCGTTTATGAGCACTGAAAAGTATTGGATATTCGCCGGTAGAAGTAAGAAATTAAAAGGTTAAACTGCAACTTGCATTTATTTCTGAAGTGAAATTGTTAACTTTCCACTGATCTTTGCCTAAATTATGTATGCAATATTTTTCGACGGCGAGTTTAAGTTTAAGTTTACTTGTTTTTGTCTCTGTTCTTTGAAGAACCGTGACATAAAGAGCTTTCTTCGGTTTCTTTACTTCGCGTAGTCACGCTGCTCAATCATTACCAGGTTTTATAGTGGATAACCACAAGATCTTTTTGGTGGTGGTGGTGGGGGGGGGGGGGGGGGTTGGGGCTGAGGGGTTAGGGGGACTTACCGGAGATGTAAAGTCCCATAGGTTGTCAGGATAAATTTCACCATATTGTGAAAAAAAACGTCATTGGCTCTGCGCGCATTGCGTGCCTATGTTTTTAATAAGTAGGTTACCTGACCGGCTTCATGCAAATATAGAAATAGATATAGTATATACAATAACAATTTTAAAATAAAACATTTCCACGCGCGTGAGGATATGAATTTAAATGAATTTGCCGACTTCGGTTCGAAAAAATATATCTGATATATAAAACCTATCGACGATTCGAAAAAGTTGAACACATTCAATTCACGCAGAGTACGTATTTAAAATTTATGCAGTAGACTGACCTGTATTACAAACGTTTTGTACATGAACGCAAATATGCTCAATTTACCACGCATTAATAGAAACATAGGAGGAAGGAGAAACACGGTTCACTTTCTTTTTTTCTTGACTCGTTTTCATTTTCTAACGGCCAAGACCGTTTTAATTTTTTTCGATAACTTAATTCTCTCCATAAGGTCACGGAGTCCCGCGCAGCGATTCCACCTTTCTCGCGCGAACCAGACTACGTTGGAGCGACAATTTGTGTCCGCACCGGGTTATAGTTACTAGAATTGTAACACGACCAAAACGAGCGTGTCCCTCCCCATAAGGGCATAATTTGACTGATGTCCAGTGCCGACCGCGGTCAAATGGGACTATCGGGATCCTCACGGATCCATGGCGGCCTATTTTGAGATGCTATTATGATTTTGTGCAGTGGATAATTCTTTTGGGACACAAGGTATGTGCAATTGGTTTTGAGAAAATCACTTGTATGTCTTCCTTTGACAAGTCGCTAAGTCAGAATGGGAGCCTGAACTATATTTGTGGGTAAATTCGAGCGAATTCCGAAACGTGTCGAGCGGCGATAGTGGCTAAATCGGGCCAAATGACTCCTTCCTTGTCAATGTATTATACACGTACTAACACAGTTAACTAAATGGACCTAAAATTGCTCAAAATGCGTTGTAAGGATAGCGAACAACACCATGTAATGTTTCATGAAATGTATTCAATTTTGACACGTAAATAAAGTTATTATTATTTGCTCAAGATGTTCGCTTCGAAATCCCATACAAAGTCTTATATTTTGAAACGCCATTTTTAATGTATCAAATATTATGCTTGGGCTTCCTATGGTACAACGGTTGAATCTGCGTTACCACGCCTCGCTAGGTAACCACTCCTAGAAACTAGGTAACCAGTCGTACATAACCTTGCGTTATACAGTTAAGAGCAGGTCGGAGTAATTACCAGTTCCACCATGACAAAGTCATCGTCCCACCCCAGATGGCTGGGTGCAGGTGGAGCTTGCACTGTTGACGGTCGGCCCTCCATCTTGTCCGATGAGCTATCCTACATTGCACCGGGAAGAAGGTACGTGGATGGCTAAATTAGCCAGGCGAGAAATACCTTGTAATAGTAACAGTGGTCTGCCTAGTGTGCCCGTCTGGGTGAGAGTGGACTTTAACACTTTAAGCCCTGATATAAAAATGCATATTCTCCTTACTGTTCTCAATACATTTCTTATGGAACTAGTAAGGAGAATTTGTCTAAATATCAAGACATCTTATCCTTAGTGATCACTTTCTTTATTCTCATCACTTGAATGTTTGAACAAGTATTGATAATGTAAAGAGAAATTTCATTTTTGTGACTATTTGGGTTTAAAGGGTTAAAAGACTGTTGGAGCTGGGGGCCGTTTCAAAAACCTTAGGGTAAGCACTGGGGGCCCTCACATCAAATATGTCCCGACGATTCCAATCAATGAAAATCAATCATTGATTTCAATCAATATAATCAATATAAATCAATAATAATCAATTGATTGATATTGATTAATTTGCATAATCAATAAAAATCGAAAATCACTCACCGACTCGTCTTAATTTTATTGGTTTCTATTGATTTCTATTGATAATCAATAGCTGATTGTGCAACAGTAAAAACCCGGCTACAAACGCATTTACTAAATTTAACGCGTTTGCCATCACAACAACGGCGCCATGTCTGTAAAGATTTCTATAACCTGCGTAGTCAAAGGGTATCACCTCTGTCCATTTTAAAGTAAAGGAAGGCGAAGTGTTTTTCGTCTCCAAAAAGAGGGGAGAACACGGGAACGCGTTTAAAGTTTTCGATGAAAGGGGGCAGCTTGGCCACCTCCAGGTGGAGCTTGTTAGCCCACTCTGGCCACATAATACAAATATTTCTGCGTGAGTTAAATTGTCTGTAAAGATCGATAAATGTAATTTCCATTCAAATGTGCTTATTCCTGGTTCTTTCTTGGGTTTATTTACGGTTTATTTAGAACTGTGGTTGGACCTCCAGAAAATGACCCTACAGGGAGGTGGCGACAAGGTGGAGGAATATCGAATATTAGAATATTAGAACATTTTTACTTAATTGGGGTCTTTTTTCCAAACCGTGAGATGTATTAAAAAACTAAAAAAAAAAACTAGATTGAAATTTCCAATAGAAATCAATGACAATCAATGAAAATCAATGAAAATCGAAATCACTCAACATTGCAGCTTTGATTTTTATTGATTTTCAATATCAATCAATTGATTACTATTGATTATATTGATTATTGATTCTTATTGATTGGAATCGTCGGGAATATGTACACATGAATACAAGATAAACGTTTGATTACCTTTGTTGTACGCGTCTTTCCTCGAGGGCGGCCATTTTGAATAATTTAGGAGCGGTTGCCTTTTCGAGGTCTTCCCAGACCTTGAAAACCCGACCGCGGTGTGTAAGGTTTCTGGTAATTGGCTTGATTGGTGAACTAACTGATGTCACTGATTGTGAAGACCGGAAAAAGTTATTGACCACCTGTTGTGAGTTCAAACAGCTTACAGCCGTATTTGGATAAGTTATCAGAGGATGTACCCAGGGCAAAGCGCGACAGCGGACACGTAGCACATCTATTTTTCGTTTGCGTCCCACAGAACTGCGGTTTTGTTTAACTTGTTCTACGATGTTTAAGACATTTAATTAATTGACAAAAACGTGTCCCCATCCACCGCACCGTCCCAAAATAAAACCTACCCTTCTATGGAGTATCACTGGCGAATTCTTGAGGTTGTTATCTGAAGGTAAGTTGCCTGGTTTGACATCATCTTCGTGTCGTAAAAGCGATGCAAATGGTGGAGTAGCTGACAAGTTTGGAAGCAAAGACTGTAAACAGAACAAACATGCCGGAATCAGTAAACACATAAATGGACATCAAGGGAAACGATATGTACTGAGGCTAGTACAAAGACCTCAGTATGGAATGATTTCATATTTAGTTTAATTTTACAGAAGGCCACGCTGAGGAATAACTTACTATTTCAGGAGAACCTGGACTGCTGACGAAGGCTCCTTTAGTTCGGATTTGCGCACAGTTGATTGGTTTAGAAGAAATTGATGGTCTGTTGAGATGAAGAAATACCACAACTGAAAAAAGACAGGTTAATTGATAAATAACAGCTTGACTCGGATTAAGAAATGAGGATAGCAGCTCAATTTGTATTAGCATCAAGTTATAATCTATTTTTATACTTATAATAATTCTTTTTACAATAAAGCGTTTTTAACATGAGCCTCTGGTTCGGGAGACCGCGTAACCACTGCCCGCGTTATCAACTCCCTTGAAATACTTGATCTTATCTCGTCAGTCTCGTCTCCTCTCTTCTCATCTCACTCACCTTTCACTCTTCTGCTTTACAACGCTGCCATTTTCCTGAGAGAATCGTCTTATTAAGGGGGGTGGGGATATTGTACTGCGCCTGTGTACTGAAGATGATGGGGTATTTGAAGGTACGGTTGAAGACTGAGTTACTTCAGTTTCTGTTGCACTGGCTATCTGCTCTGCAATATGATGTCTAATGAAAAGAGAAGAGTTTATCTATAGATTTATACTTATTGAGTCAACGGCTAAATCCATTACGCATTAAGGTGTCGTGAAGGTAACACCGAACTCAGGGTACGCTAGGCCCACACGGCCGCACCTAAAATGAGCGGCAAAAGTACTTGAGACGTTTTCTACAAAAGACTGACAGTTTACTCTGTTTCACTTTTTCCTGACTGCAAAAGATTTCCTAAAACCAACTCCCCCCTTCCATTATCCACTGTTATACCGGAATAAACGCTGGCCCCACCTAGCAACTTCAACATTGTTTGGGTGGGGGTGGGGGAAGGGGGCTACACCCTAGTGGGGAAGGGAAATTTAAGTGTTTGGTATGTTAAAAATATAGGAATATCCCAACACTTTTGACGCTCATTGCAGGGCTATTTTCTGTAGCATAACGCAGTCAGACGCAGGGCTAAAAATTAACTTCAGTGCTTGGTCGCCAATCGGGCCAGTATCCCTAAATTCTTAGTGGCCCAGGCCAAAATAAAGTGGCCCTCAAATTTCCTTTACTAACACAAAAAATTTTAAACCATTTTTACTCGAATAAACGCCTCACGGATGTTTCGGCCCAAGCGTCCTAGTTGGGTGTTCGACTGAAACGCCAAAAGAAATTTGCTTGATCTTGACTTTGTCTTGAAAGATCACATTTGCCAGTGCACTGTCGAGAAATTAGTTAAATTGTTATAATAATAAAAACTTTGTTCGGTCCGTGTTGGGAATCATTCGTCTCGTTCTTCCTTGCCCTTTTTTTCAGCTATGGGTTCTGAATTGGTCCATCAACTCCCAAAGAAAAACTGGACCATTTTTTCCTAACAAAACCTTCTCAACGTCTATAAACTACAGTATCACGATTCTCAGTTTCTTTTGAATGCTTTTGAATTCAGGTAAAAAGTAAGTCTATTATATCCAGCAGTGTTAAGTGATTTTACCGATATTCATGTTTGAAAACATACCGCATCTCGTGTCAATAAAATCAAAATGGCGTCTACATATCGGAGCCATCTAAAAACTCGATCACGAATGGTTTGAATTTGGCACTTTAGAACGGAACTTTTACTATAATTGATGAACTTAGAGTTGAGGAAAGAAAGGAAAGAAAAGAAAGGTGCTCCAAGGAAAAACATTTTATTTTATTGTTATTGTTATTCTTTTTGTACTTCTCAAATCGTAGTCGCCCTTCGGGCGATCAAACCTCAACTTTTAGTGGCCCTGGACACTTTTTAATCCCCCCTGGCGACCGTGCGATAGCCAAGTTTTAGCCCTGCAGACGTATTACTACTCCCCGCTAGCTGGGCAAACCCATGGATATTCCCAGCACTTACTATGTTTTCTTAAAGCCTTTAAGCCCCAATAGTGACGAGAATCTAATTTCTCCTTACGATATCACTAGCTGATCAAATATACAGGTCATGAGAATAAAGAAAATCATCACCAGACATGAAATGTCTTGATGTTTAATCAAATTCTCCCAACTAGCAACATAAGAAGTATATACAGAACAGTGAGGAGAATATGCGTGTGGATGTTGGAGCTTCAGTGGTACCTTCTTGTATGCGCAGGTGGAGAGAGATAACATCGGGTAAAGTTTGACATGTAAGGCAACAACAATACAGCAGACATATGGCTTTACACATCATTTCACATACACTGTGCATCCACTAGGATAAGGTCAAAAGCTGGCATTTTGAACTTAGGTCTGACTAAGGGGCCAAGAATGAAGTAAACACTATACCTTGCTTCAGCGGTCAAGTCAAATGGTCCATGTACACCAGGGACACACGGAAAAACACCGTCTAGCTGGTCAGACGATGCTCTTGTTAATTCAGAACTGAAATGGTTACTCTGAACCATAACCTCCTGCCTGCAACAACAAACAGCAAAAACAATGTTTTTTGTTTTTTTATTAGTTTTTTTTACTTAGCAGGACAATTTTCCTTCCAAACCTTTATTCTGATGATCAACATTGGTTTTAAGCCCTTTAAACCCCAATTTCAATATGCATGTTCTCCTTTGTGTTCTTCATATATTTGTTGTGGTACTAGTTGCAAGAAAATGTGCAAACATCTTGAGACATTTTATGTTTGACAATCATTTCCTTTATTCTTGTGGCCTGTTTGTTTGATTAAGCATTGATATTGTAAGGAGAAATTAGACACTTGTCACTATTGGGGCTTAAAGGGTCAAGAACATCCTTGGTTGAACTTGGTCAAGACTTGCCTGTTTTATTTATATCCGAGTTTTCACCCAAGACACAGCATGCCAACATAAGTAGTGATGTCTTAAAAAGCTTGCAATAAGCTTAAAAATCACAGCTCTTTTCACATTGAAAGAGGATTTTGTATCAAGAAGGTGAAGCATTAACAAGAAAATAGCTCTTCAAGAGAAACTCCAGCACTTTTATAGTTGGGCATTTTAGAAATTTTTTCTGTCAGTGTCTTATGATGAACTGTTATTTTGAGCTTCGCATGCTAATTAGTAATTAGTATGTTACTTACCTTGGAAGTAAAAAGTTCAATAATTTTTCACTTACTTTTCTGGCAAAGTTAGTTTTGTTCTGTAAGCAGCAGACAGAGTAATGGAACCCACAGGTGTGCCAATTGAACCAACTCTCAAGGACTGAAAACCTACAAGTAAAAAGACACATCACTCAGTCAACAAAATGAAATTCTTGCTCTGAAATGCACAACATCCACACTATGCAACAACATTAATTAACCTTTTCACTCCCAAGAGTGCCTAAAATCAAAATTCAAGACAAATCTCAAATTCCATTTTGTACAAAAACTTACATATAAATAGTACCACGTGAAAGTACTGCCAACGACATTTCATTTGAATGGTCACACTGTAGAATTTCATCCACAGACTCAAAAGTTAGAATCGCCTTGTACAGCGTAATAAACAGCACCACAGGAAAGTACCACTTAGTAGCTTTTATTTGAATGGTCACACTTTAGGATTTCATCCACAGACTCAAAAGTTAGAATGACCTTGTACAGCATAATAAACAGCACCACAGGAAAGTACCACTTAGTAGCTTTTATTTGAATGGTCACACTTTAGGATTTCATCCACAGACTCAAAAGTTAGAATGACCTTGTACAGCGTAATAAACAGCACCACAGGAAAGTACCACTTAGTAGCTTTTATTTGAATGGTCACACTTTAGGATTTCATCCACAGACTCAAAAGTTAGAATCACCTTGCACAGCGTAATAAACAGCACCACAGGAAAGTACCACTTAGTAGCTTTTATTTGAATGGTCACACTTTAGGATTTCATCCACAGACTCAAAAGTTAGAATGACCTTAATGTCTCCATAACTGACTCTGAGAGTAACAGGGTTAAGTGGCCTTCACACGTCAAACTGATGTTGGCCAACTCAACGTGTGAAGGCCACTTCAACTCAAATGTCATGTTAACCCGCATTAAAAATATTTTGAAAGTCTCCATGACTGGGAAGCTAAATTCTTCTAGCTAGGCCAAAACAACATGTTGCTGAACACGCTATCGTCTTATGTAAAGATATGTGAATTCATGAAAATTCACTATAAATATATGCAAATTTATATAAATTATTTCACACATTTCTTCTAACAATTGTTTCAGAGAATTTGTAGAGCACATCAAGACAAATGCCTGAAGTTTATAAAAAATAAACATTTTCACGAAGAAAAGGTGTTTACATAAAAACATAACTAGTCAACTGATCAAAATTGTTTTTTTTTGGTTCACATGCATTTATTACCTTCCCCAAGCTCTTGAAACCTGACTTCACCAAAATAAACCCTGAAATTAAATCATTTAAGTTCAGAATTAAAACAATGTAGTTTTCTGAGCACTTGTTCAAAAAGGAAGCTCTACTTGTATGGTGCAAATGGTGAAAACTGGACCAAAAAAGAGAAACAGATTGAAAAAAGCGTAAGTAACATTACTTTAGTCAGCCTGACAGATTGAGTTTAGGTCAATGATATCAAATGGGCTTTCTCAAATGCTTTCAGTATATCTTTAACCCTTTGGCCCTTTACCGCCCAAGGTAAATGCCAAGTTTGTCTAAATTGGCAACAATGAACTGGTAGACCCCATGTGATATACCATTTGAAAGGTTATTTCTACGGGGTGCTGTAAATCACACTAACAGGGATGGAGGATGTCTCAGATTAGACTGAGAAGTGTCCAAAATGGAAAAAGAAAAACATTTAAAATTTTCCTATTCCTCAGACATATTGGGTATACCCCTAATCTATGGCTAAATTTGCAGCTTTGGTGCACTGCTTGTTGTCAGATATCAACTTGAACCTAAAATTACAAAGGGAAAATGTTCCAAAAGTTGGAAGGGTGGTAAATCAAGTGTCATATAGGAGGGGGGTTCGATTTTACGCCTTCAGTGTGCAGATCTTTCCAAGAACTTTTGGTTGTGCAAATTTCACACAAATTGACCAAATATTGAGCATGTAATGGCATATTGTGCCATATAGCACTCTTGGGCATTAAGGGGTTAAGCCCTGGTATAAAAATGCATATTCTCCTTTCTGTTCTCCATACATTTGTTATCGAACCAGTAGAGAGAATTTGTTTAAAAATCAAGACATCTTATCTCTGGCAATCACTTACTTTATTCTCATCACTTGAATGTTTCAACAAGTAGTGATAAGTAAATGTAAAGAGAAATTTCATTTTTGTCACTGTTAGGGCTTAAAGGGTTAAAACCCTAGAAAATGGTTCAATTTTGTTTAAACTAACTAGTTTTCTGAAACTACAAAATAAAGTGTTTTGGATGGCCAGGATTGAAACCGATTGCAGTTTTTGAAAAGAGGGCCAACATTTTCAAGTCCCAGAAAAGTGGCTAAAGTCATGTCTCAACATTCTAAGATTGTTGTACAACATTTGCTTTATAACATGTTGGGTGCACAGCTGAACTTCATCTAACATCACTTCAACATTCATCTAACAAAAAATGTCAGTCAAACGTCATCCAACATGGAGAGTTTAATGTTCTAACCTTGCTGAACCAACAAATGTTGTACAAGAATGCTGTAATGTTTAGCCGCTGCAAGGCTGCTGCCCAAGGAAAATTTTTGGGAGCCCAAAGGGCTCCCGAAATCAAACGTCAGGAGCCCAACTCACATTTCTAGGAGCCCAGAATTAGTTAATAATTATTTATTTATTTACGAAATACATAATTAAATAAACAATACCAAACAGAAGTTGCAGACAAGAAAATGTCCAATTTAACTCAACACAGTTTTAATAAAATTGTAGGTTATGCAATTTAGTCGTCAATAGTGTTCATGATGTTTCATTTTGAACCTTATTGATTGCTCCTAACACTAATAACAGTAAGACTAACAATGGAGTGTTTCACAACTTAGTCTTTATGAAATTTGCTAACAATGTTAAAATCATATCCATGCTACTTCTCTACACATGCAAATAAAACAACAACAGAACATCACTACTTGCAATTAGCCTTAGTCTGGATGGTTGAAATAACTGCAACAGAAAGCTTCATTGGCTTCTGGATAATTATCAAATGTATCCAAGTAAAAGTTTCTGTTTTAGTTTAAACTATAAAAATTTGTTATGGGTATAGAAGTCTTATAATACCTCCTGAATGATTTCTAATCATTGTTACTTTACTTTTTTGTCATTAAAGTTGTTGGGGAGTGTTTTTAACTCTGACAGTGAAACTAGACCATAGGTCACACAGCGGCATGCTTATACTTTCAGTTTGACTTTGATTTGCACACACAACCATTTCACTTCGTGCCCTACCTGACATCAAGATGCAAAAGTTTATGTTTTTGTAACACACAAACAAAACGTACTTTGTCTAGTATTTTTATAAAGTCAATTTTTGCGAGAAAATTCTGTATATACAAATGATCAAATCACAAAAGCAAATTGCGTGGGAAATATCAAATTGACTTATAAAATTTGGTGTACTGTGATCTCAGGAATGAAAACAAAAAAACTTTCAGAAATGGACTGACATATCCCCATTAAAATCAGCTGGTATTGACAGGAGTACTCCAGATAAACATTAACAGCATGATCTGCAGCCTTTGTCAGAATTAGAAATAGTTGGTAATGCTACCAAAAGATGAATTCAAGGAACAGACATGAATGTTTGGATTCCTTAGTCCCTTTCTGAGCAATGCTTACAACTTTTCAATTAATAATTAGTTATACTGAGCAGTACTATTTTTGCCACATACAGAACCATTGATTTAATCTTACTTGTAACACATCATGAAGTCAGTTCCCTGTTTCCGTGACAGTTGATAGGCAGGTGTCACTCTAGTGACAGACAGAAGCGATTTAAGTAGCATTCCAATCCTGTTATAAACTGTGTACGTCACTTTGGCATTTGGATCAACTTTGTCATTCATGCCAAGGCACCAAGTCTCTAAAACCATTGATTCTCCCTGCAAGAAAGTGAGAAATAAATAAATAAATAACATGCAAATATGTTAACTGGCCATGTAGGGACAGCAGAGTTCATTAGAACAGGAGGCAGTAGGGAGGGGAATTATTGAATTTTTACAGTCTACATACATTGTTCATTGGTGACATAATATGTCAACCATAAAAGTGAGGTTTGGGGTAGACAGAGGTTTCCCTTTATATGATGAAGAGAAAACTCTGGCTACCTCTAACTTAATGTGATGAGAAAAATATATGAGAAATGGGAGTAAGGGGAGAGGGGGCTTACTTATTTATCAGATGGAAATGATTTGTTAATTATAGTAACAGGCAACAAGTATGTGTAGTAGTTAGCAAGGACTGGCTTTCCCTGCCTGTTATGAGGATCTTGGGGAAATCCAGTGTGAAATAAGTGGCAAAAATAATTACTGACTGCAGGCAGCAAAATTGCCAACTGCCGGTAGATTTTGACAGGGCTGAGATAAATGTAGGAAATACTGTGGTACCAACATGTTCCATCCCCAGCCGATTACAAATTAGAACTATTTATAATTAAATTTTGATATAAAGGCAAGAGTGTTTTCGCGGAAAATAGACCACTCGAAAAGATCACACGAAACTACATCCAGGACTTGAGTGACAAATTTCCCACATCCTCACTAGTGAGGATATCGATGATGTCATTTCCCACTTTTACACTGTTGTTTGTGCAAAAATACTCTCGTCTATATAATAAAAAGGAAATTAAATGGCAGCTTGAAGATATGTATTTTATTTTCTTGTGGTAAAAAACAATATTTTACTCATTTACCACTCGAGAATAAAACTCATATCTTCGCGCTGTGTATATCCTCTATATATTTTTTATACATTCGATAATATCTGAATGCAGATCTTACCTCGCTGGTTTTCAGGGATATCTCTACGCACATAGGACTTTCCTTGGACGGAAGTCTGCCACTTGTAACTTTCTTCACCTCTGCTGCAACATCAGGATGATCATTTATTGCAAGATTGAACTGAAAAGAAACAATGATCACAGTTTAAACATGCAGTTAGCTGAGCAGTTTAAAAATGCAGTTAGCTAATATAACTCTTGGTAGTGTCATCATCTATTGGTCCACCAGGATTTTCAGTCACCGCTCATTGATAATAAAGAAATTGTATGTGGTGGTTGGCATAAGGTGGTCGAAAACACATAAGTAATGCATAGAAAATATATTTCACACAAACTCTTTTTCAAGAAGATGAGAAGCCAATCTGAAGGAAAAGGAGGAAATTTCATCCCACCCCACCCCCCTCGTACAGTGTGTGTATGAAGAGATCTCTGAAATTATAAATATATGAAATTCATATATTTGAACTGCAGAACGAAGAAATAGATGTAAAGAAGATCCTCGCAGTTATAAACGCAACTTAAGCATAAGTTGCGTTTATAACTGTGAAGAGATATCTGTTTGCTTGTGTGTTATAGCATTGAAATATTAATTCAAAGACAAGCAAAATGAAACAAAAGATTAATTACCTGAAAATGAACCCAATGAAAAATCTAAGATACTGTATGTCCAAATACACCTAGGGAGAATTTGTATCTTGAGATAAGAGAAGGTATCAAAGGATTCTCTTAGGGGCGATTTAGACAGTACGATTTTTCTTACGACTGTCATATGCAACTTTTGTAGCACATGCTGCAGGCGTAAGGCAAAGATCATGAAAAAATCATCATTTCTGACATTTTGATTGTGGCTACGACTACAACTGTTGTGTTGTGTGCAACTGTCATGAAGATGTTGTACACCTGCAACTTGCAAACAATAGTTGTAAGCAAAAATTCAGCTCTTACCCAGTCTTGACCCATAGCATTGGGTTTGGACTTTGTGTGGATCTTTTCTCCAAGACGTGACTGAACAATGACTTGCACAGCCTGAAACAAGGAAACAAAGAACCATGCACTCAGGCCTTCACAAAGCTGTTCTGTTGATAATTGTCAACACACTAGTGAGATAAGTCTTCGAGGAAAGTTTCATCAACCATGTTGATATATTTCCTGGTTTTACAAAAAAAACAGTGTGAAATTTGACCAATTTCATGGCAGTTCGAGACATAGGAGTTCTCAAAATGTCATAAAACCAATATTTTGTGTTACTTTTCAATTTTCAAGTATCGTAATAACGTAAAAATGTCATCTCCATCAGTGTGAAGAGAAACTACATGTAGGAATGTTGATTTCACTAGCTGCTTCATTTCTTGTACTGACTTTGTTGGCTGCCATATTGGTGCCCCAAACAGGGACACCAACATGGCGAGGCATACTGTGACTTGCAATCTTCTCAATAACTTTGTAATCTGAAGAGTACTATAGACCCAGACATTGTTGATGTTCTTAGTTTTTCCTACCGTTTAACTCCTTTGTTTATGAATGTCGCTCATGCAAGCAAACTCATTTTATCATATTGATGAAAACCAAGAATATGTATGCACTTCATTATGAATGAGTCACGGAAGGCAAAAAGAAAACAGAAACGTGTCATTTACCGGTTTTTAGAACATATTTTACCAGAGGGACAAATGCATCAACAAACTTTTCTGGGGGGTTCCATACGCATTTTAGATATATGTTATCAAATGCTATACTACCAACTATCAAAACTCTTTTCAAATTTAAGACCGATAAATTTTGTCGATGTCATCGTAATCACAGTAAGCTAAAATCGTGCCGGAATTGATACATGTGGCTTCACAGAGTTAAATGGAAAATTCCCTTAAGAAACCTTTGTAAAACCTTTGATTTGACTACTATTTTGGGTAATTCGACATCACTGCGAGAGAAGGACATTACGTTAGAAAAACCAGACACCTACATGACACGTTCTTGTAAAGCTTAGCTTACCTTCAGCGACAGAAATTTTAAGAACTTCTTGAGATCTCGCTCCTCTTGAACTCCTAGAGTTCTAGAACTCTCCGCCATTTCGACCATGGATATAATTGTGATCTTAATTCTATGTACAAGGAGAAGGAATCGCCGCGAAGTACCAAAACAAAACAAGTTCTTGTCGCTTGAGACTACCAGCTTCCGCCGCCATTGAAAACAACACTGCTCTAGTGCCAGTCTCCCAACCGCGAACTGACCAGAGTTCTGTTCGCGCTAAAAAGTTGACAAAAATACGACTAATCCATACCCTAATCTGATATCGTTAGACGACCACTCCCTAAAAAAGCACTAATAAACGTCGCTCTGAAATACGCATTTTGAGCTAAACGCCCCTTTCTAATAAAGCCCTCTATCTAATAACTCCCCTGTCTATATATAACCTTTGAATGCAGAGGTCCACACGACGCGTAAATAAACCGCACTGGTTCGGTTTTGCCGGATCTCTGGTGTAGAGATGCTGGAGCCAGACGTCACTCGAAGTGTAATTGAACAAAACTGAATGCAAGGCTGGCACTACGGCAAAGGGCTGATTTATTTAAGGCCAATATTTCGGCTAACAAAATTAGCCTTCCTCAAGGCCAGAGCTATACAGAAGGAAAATGCTGGCTCCAAAAGTTTGAATTTAAAAATACACAAATGGTTCATGATTAACTAGTTTAGAAATAAACAAACAAAATGTGCCTGCGTGCAGACGTCTCCTATTTCCTTCCACCCGCGGAAAAGGGACGTCTGCGAAACGGCGTCGCTAATTGTGTTCCAGTATCCTGCTGTTGTTTTTCAGGAATTCGTGGAAAGTGCTTTTATTGGTTGCTTGACAATAGCCACTGTTAGAAACAACTCCGATTGGCTATCGTCGGGAAATGTTCGAGATATAAATGCATGCGTGGACTCTGCGAAAGCAGACGTGGATTTTAAGCGGGAGACGTTTCCCTTCCCTCGAACACAAATACACGTTGTATAAATGCCAAACAACAAGAAAAATAAGAGGGATGATCGAGGATCCTTGGAAGAAACGCCAAAAGATGTCAAGCGTCCAAATTTGGACGCAACCGAAGAATCTCAGTCAACGGAACAACTCCAAGACGAAGACAATATGGCGGACGAAGAAAAGGAACCAACACTAACACAAATAAGGGACATGCTACGAGACCTACAAAAGTCAGTTGCAGCAATTTTAAAAGAAAATAACAACCTTAAAGAGGAACTATCACAAATTAAATCTTCTTTCCAGTCCCAAGGTCGTGAAATTAGCAAGTTGAAGGAGACTTTGACGAAGGTCACAAACGAAATGATGTATCTCTTGTGAGTCAACTGGAACAAGCTAGGAAGAAATTAAGGGATCAAGAGGAGGAAACAACAAGACTGTGGGCGGAGCAGGATGAGTTAGAGCAGTACAGTAGAAAGAATTCTCTCGAAATTCACGGATTACCCGAGAACGTTTATTCATCCACCGAAGAAGCAGTGTTAAAATTGGCCGGAGCGGTAAATGTCGAAATGTCCGCTAGTGATATTGAAATCTCCAGCATAAGCTCAGAAGAAAGGGAAAAACTTTCATCATCGCCAAATTCGTCAGTCATAAGGTTAAAACAAGACTATACAAGGAAAGAACGAAATTAAAAGACATCCGAATAGCGAGTGTGTTTCCAAGCTTCTCTAATGCTGCCTCTGCGGGGGTAAATCGTGTTTACATCAACGAAAACTTAACAGCGTATCGTCGAAAACTGGTTGCTATAGGAAGAGAAATGCGGGAAGATGGAACTATTAACAACATCTGGACCATTGACGGCAAAGTATTTGTCAAAACCTCACCGGATGGCTCGCCAACAAGAATCCGTGAAGAGGATGACTTCAAAAACCTTTGAGTGAATGAGTAATCGTTCATACTCTGATAAGTTAACCCAGTTTTTTCCTTTTTGTTTTTCCTTTTCCTTTTTTCCTTCGGACTCTTTATACTATGGTTTATTGCGTTTAGAGGAGGGGGAAGGGTTTTTTTGGTCATAAAAGCCGGAAGGAGGGTAAGTACCCTATATCTTGATAAATTTGTGTGTTTGTGTGTTTGTGTGTTTGTGTGTGTGTACGCTTCTAGTTTATTTGCATTAAAAACCCAATTACCGTGTTAACTTAAATGAGCAATCGGCAAACGTGTAAAATAGTGTCTTTAAACGTTCGAGGTATTAGAGATTCTGCAAAGAGGGGAAGTATTTTTTCATACCTTAAAGATTACCAAGCTACTTTTTATTTTCTTCAGGAAACCTATTCTGATCGTAGCGATGAGTCTGCCTGGAGGAAAGAATGGGACGGTGAAATTTTTTTTTCGCACGGCTCTAGGCATAGCAGAGGAGTAAGTATTTTGATTGATCCAGGTGACAAAGTGGACAAAATGGAGTGCCACTTTAATGACGCCTCGGGTAGAATAGTCTTAATTACTTTGATATTAAACGACCTAAAGTTGTCACTTTGCAATATTTATGCTCCAAATAACCACGCCGACCAACTTGAGTTTATCCGACAACTCAATAGCCTTCTTATTGATAAATCAGATCTCACAGCCCTTATTATAGGTGGCGATTGGAATTGTGCCCTATCAAAAAAAGACAAAAGAGGGGGACTTCAATGGAAACCGACCATGTATAGAAACTCGATTTTAATTACCATGGAAATGTTCGATTTAGTGGACATTCAGCGTGTTAAGCATCGTAATGTAAACAAATATTCCTATGTATCAAAGGCGCTCAATGTAAAGTCCAGAATCGATTTCTTCCTGATAGCTAAGGGTTTTATAAAATATGTCCGTAAATCAGACGTTCTAAGATCGATTGCACCTGACCATAAATCAATTCACTTATCGTTAGCCTGGACAAAAGAATCCCCCAGAGGCCCTGGTTTCTGGAAATTTAACAATACGCTTTTGAATGACGAAAATTATGTCAAGGAAATTCGTAACATGTACCAAAGCTTTCGGAAAAAGTATTGTTATGTCGAAGACAAACAATTGTTTTGGGAACTTTTAAAAATGGAAATTAGATCTACAACCATTTCTTTTGCAAAACGAAAAGCAAATTGGAGTAAAAGTAGAGAGTTTGCCATCAAACAACAGCTGAATAATCTTGATGATATTATTTGCAATAGTGATGATTTACAGAACGTGAGCCCGCAACTAGATCAGTACGAGGAGCTCAAAAATGAACTCCAAAAACTGTATCAAGACAAAGGTGAAGGGGCTAAATTTAGAAGCAAAAGTATTTGGATCGAGCACGGTGAGCGTCCAACAAAATATTTCTTTAATCTAGAAAAAAGAAATTATAAAAGGAGGGTAATTACGGAGCTAGAAGGTGGAAATGGAAAGCGATTATATGAGGAACAAATCCTTGCCGAAATCGAAGCCTACTATAAGAATCTATACTCTTCTAAGATTGACGTAACGCCTGAGTCTTTCTCCCGCTTTAATGAGAATTTAGAGACCCCACGCCTTACGAACGAAGAAAGTGCTAATTTGGAGGGGTTATTAAGTTACGAAGAGTGCAAAGAAACGCTGAAAACGTTCCAACATGGCAAGTCTCCAGGGGAGGACGGTTTTACCGCGGAATTTTACTTAGAATTTTTCGATCTTCTAGGGGAAGATTTAATAGAAAGCTTTAACGCTGCCTTTAGAACTGGCAAGCTTTCAATTTCCCAGCGTAGAGGAATTATAAACGTGATACCGAAAGAAGACGCGGCACTATTAGAACTCCAAAATTGGCGTCCTATAACTCTCTTAAATGTGGATTACAAAATTGCGTCTAAAACCATTGCTAGGCGAATTGAATCGGTTTTGCAATCTGTAATACACCCGGACCAATCAGGGTTTGTCAAAGACAGATACATAGGTGAAAATATAAGGTTGATTAGCGACGTACTGGAGATGACTAAAATAGAAAAGTTATCAGGCATTCTGTTATCGGTGGATTTTCGCAAAGCTTTTGATACGTTAGAATGGTCATGCATTCATTATGCTTTGGAGCTATATAATTTTGGAGATAGCTTAAGAAACTGGGTAAAAGTCTTTTATACTGAAATAGAAAGTGCAGTCATTAACAACGGTTTTGCTACAAATTGGTTTAAACCCACGTCCGGTGTGAGGCAAGGATGCCCTCTTTCTCCTTATTTATTCATTCTAACGGCGGAGCTAATGTCCACAAAAATTAGGCAAAGCAACGAGGTTAAAGGCGTTCAACTGTACGGAAATGAAATCAAGTTATGTCAATTTGCCGATGACACTAACCTTTTTTGTGCAGACTTGATGTCTGTAGAAAATGGTCTACGCATCATTAAGGAATTTGGGGAGATTTCGGGTCTTAAGGTGGCTCGAAAGGGTTCTTGTTTTTTTCGATGCATTATATTTGGGAGTTAAAATATTTAGGTTAGAGTTGGCCAATCATGATCAAATTTTGCCACAAAATAACGATAATATCAAAGTGTCAATTTTTTGTAGATTCCTTAAGAAATTTGTTGCCATGGCAACGCAGTTGGGTTTCGAAGTATGACCATAAAATAGAGATATCCTGAGTTTGCTTGAAAAATTGACGGTGAAATTTCTTTAAATTTTGCATACGGCCTTTGATTCTAGTAAGCTACCTAAGGATTAAGTTAAAGAAAATTCTGTCGAAAACTTTCAGCAAAAAACACTTTTTTACGAATTTACCTTTAACTTTTCTCTCGTACGACAGAATTTTTTTAATCTCGCTTGAAAAACTCTTTGGGCATATAAGAGTTAACATGCAAAAAATCAAAAAAATTTACCGAGCGGAAGCGAAATTATGTTCTTCCTAAGTTACAAAATGTTGAAAATTTCGACACGCCAAGATAGGCAATTGCGCATGCGCAGAAATTGTCACGCCACTCTCGGCACGCGGTTTCAAGTCTGTTTATTCCAGGTTTATTTCGTTGGGCATTTCTTTCGCCCTGATGACTTTCTTTACGTTTGAAAAGGTGACGTTTTGGGTGGATCGGTGCTTGTCGAAGAACATTACATCGTTTGTTTTCAAATCATTGGATCATTGGCACCAAATATAGCGGAATGTTTTCCTCCTCGTGCACTTCGGCACTTCGCTCAGAATGGCGACTAATGCTTCTTTTACACCTTGGGAACAAAGATTGTCTTAATCCTCCTAAGACAGGCTGCTTTCTGTACTTGTTTTGATTTATCGTCTGCCTGAAGAGCCTATTTGAACTCCGTGAAAACTGAACTTATCTCTAAATGTTTGCAAACGTTCGCAGCGTTCGTTCACAAATATGTTTTCGAAAGCGGTGGTGGACTTTAGCTTACTGTTTATACCACTGTACAATTATTTACATGTCAACGATTCTTAACCTAAACAAGGATTGGAAACGTATGCGATGGAGAGCAAGTACTTCTACCAAAGTGGAATGCGCTTGAAAATCTTAAAAACAACGGAGTTTCGAAAATACTGCAATCAGGCAAGGTTGTCCTTCAAACGGAGTTCAGGATTGAGCAACGCGTACATGGACACCACTTCGGGATTAAAGGAGCACAAGGACAGAATTAACAAAAAGACAACATTTCCTAGTATAAAAACAATACATTGAAGAAGTCCCTTGTGTAGAGGTATGTATTGAAACGAGGACAAAACTACCTTTGATGATCTTTGATAAGTGTCAATGTTGTCAAGAATTCTCTGTTGATGAAACTTGTTCGATTGATTGATCAAAACTCAATTTAAAAACAACGGCTTTGAAGGTTTGAAGAATTGTTTTCGCCCCAGGAAAAACCAATAACAGTCAAATTATCAATATTACCAGTTCGGCAAGATAGAAACCATTTCTTTTATCCGAACATTTGGAGTATTTCGTACCAAACGAATTTACAAAGATAGCGCGCGGTAATGTTTCGAAATTATTCTACAGGTCGGTTTTTCTTATTGCGTTACGGAAAAAAAACGTAATACCACCAAACTATCGCACTATCACTTAATTAAGCAAATAAGAGAGCACTTCTTTTATCCGGAAATGTGGAGTATTTCCCAGAAAACTAACTTGAAAAAACTAACTTGTTTTTAGCGAGCCGACTGCTGATAAAATATGCCGCGCGATGAATTGTTTTGAAATTCTCTTGTACGCTTTTTAATTTTGTTTCGCAAGTAAACAGATTTACGGTGAAACTGAGATTGAAACTACCACTTCAGCAAAATAGAAAGCGAATCTTTCACCTCATTGTTTGTAATATTTTCTTTGTAGCGGCTGGTTTGTCAACATTTCGACATGAATAAGTCTCTTTATTGAGTCAAAATCTGTTTGTTTCACAAGGTATTTTTTTCGCTCACTGCAAGTTTAATTTTGTTACACTAATTTTTTCTTTTAGTTTTAAATTCTTGCCCTGTTATTTCATGATGTGAAGACAATAAAAACCTTTTACTGTAGTCTACATTGTTTTTGCTAACAACACCGTAAACGTGTGTGTGTGCCTGTTTTTTTGTTTTTTTGTTTTTTGCTTTTTTTTTGTCTTTTTTCTAAATGGGAATGTTTTCTCAGAAATACGAATCGGAGTTCGCGAAAAATTTGCCCTGGCACGGAAACGTGCCAGACTTTTTTCCTGCGACCTGGATGTAGAAAAGGCTTCCGTGGTCAAAACAGCCAGTGAAAGAAACTAATGGTAAAAAGGCGACTATTCTAGGGCCTTTATACGATTTCACTGGAGATGAGAGAGTTTTGAAGTCACCGTCCTCTCTAGCACAGTTCAGTTGCACAGCCTCTGAATATAAGCTTACTGCGCTTCATATGCGGCTGAGTTGACGATCGCGTTGATAACATTGAAGAGGACATGATTCAAGTGAATTGTCACCTAAGTTCCAGTCGTTTTCAACCTTGCCTACACGCAGCTTTTAAAAGACCGGCGCAAAATATTAAATCCAGACGAGAGCGCGACGCCATTTTTGTTTGTTTGTTTTAATTTTTGAGTCTCACGGGAAAATTGGAACCCAGTCTGCGCGCGCCCAACAAAACTGTTTCGAGCCTCCAACAAAAGCCATGTGGCTTGGGAAATGGTCAAAGGTGAAGCACAAACCTCTTAATCTGAAGTGGGTTAATTGCCCTACAAAAATTTGGGAATTCACTTCTCTTATGATGAGAAAGCAAACAATGAATTGAACTTTAACCTCAAACTTAAAAGATTACAATCAAATCTCGACATCTGGTGCTCAAGGGACCTTACGCTATTTGGTAAAGTACTCATAATCAAGACTATGGGAATATCGTCACTGGTGTATTCAGTCGCTAATATTGATGTACCTTCGGAAGTTATAAATGTTGTCAAAAGTAAAATTTTCAGGTTTTTGTGGAAGAACAAGAGAGACAAAATCAAAAGAGAAGGACTCTATCAGGATTATGAGAAAGGTGGTCTCCGCATGGTTGACTTTGAGACCATGATTAAAGCTTTAAGGCTTGCGTGGATTTCCAGGCTTTTACAAGAACGGCAGGCAAACTGGAAAACTGTTCCAGTCCACTTTTTCAGTAAACTTGGAGGATTAAATTTCTTACTTACTTGCAACTATGATGTAAAATATCGCGAAAACTTACCACGTTTTTACAGAGACATACTATCTTTCTTCTCCATCCTAAAGTCCCTTTATGAGGAAAAAACGTGCAAAAGAGATTTGATTTTGTACAATAACAAAGAAATATTGATTGGTGGAAAGCCTTTTTTCACTAAGGAATGGTTCTCGAAAGGTATCAAATCGATTAGAGATCTTCTTAACCCGGACGGCACCTTCCTAACTTTTGAGGAGCTTAAGGCTAGATACTCCCTAGAGAAAAGTTCTTTTCTGCATTTCTATCAAGTAGTTAGTGCTATCCCAAGCCACCTGTTAAATAAAGCAAGAGCTCCAGAAAATCTGCATAGCGAAAACATAGATGATGATGTGACATGCTTCCAACTAGACGGCAGTGTTGCGATTAATCTAATGAAAGCAAAAGCAAGCGATTTCTACTGGCTTCTAATTAACAGATTATACAAGAAAGATCAAGCGGGCCCAAGCCGGTGGAATAAAGCCATTCCAATGGAGAAGACAGAATGGTCCAAGATCTTCAAATCGACTTATAGAACTTGTAAGGAACCTCAATTGAAAGAATTTAGTTTCAAGTTTACCCACCGTATCATTGTTACAAAAAAAGAACTTTTCAGGTTTAAGATAAAACCTGATGGCAACTGTGTATATTGTGGGAAGCCAGATTCGATAGATCATACTTTCTAGCTTGCCGTTGTATACAGTCTTTTGTAGAGAAATTACTAAAATGGTTTAACCTGGACAATGGCACTGTTTTCAGTTTAAACTCGCGAAAAATTGTTTTTGGTCTATTAAATGAATGCGGGCCGTCAGTAGCTAAATTAAATTATACTTTGCTCTTCTTGCGATACTATATTTATCAAAAGGAACTCCAGGAAGACTCATTGGTGCTCCAACATTTTGTTAGTCAAATAAAATACAAATATTTGCTTGAAAAACTTTAAGCAGTTTTGTCCTTTTATTTCTTATTTACCTTTACTTTCCTT
Organism: Siderastrea siderea; assembly: GCA_964030785.1. Classification (NCBI taxonomy): domain Eukaryota; kingdom Metazoa; phylum Cnidaria; class Anthozoa; order Scleractinia; family Rhizangiidae; genus Siderastrea; species Siderastrea siderea. The sequence continues at coordinate 6,262,297 of OZ034973.1, forward strand.
TTTGCCTGTTCTGCTTTTCCTCCAGTACATGGGTTAACATTGCAAATAAATATAAGTAATAGTATTGTATTATCTGTAATAAGTGTTAGAGTAATGAAGTATTATTATTGAAATGAAATTACCTTTCGTGGAAAGGAAGAACAAAACAAAACAAAACAAAACAAGAATAGCAAGATGTTTGTAAATTGTAATCTAAGGTATTGTAGGCAATGCAAGTAATGTTAATTATGATGTATCTGTACTCTGTTTGATTGTCAATAAAGGATTTCTTAATTAAAAATAAAAAATAAAAATAAATGTATGCGATCTACATTTAGCGAGGTTTTCCATTGATCAAAACATGTCCGATTGTGTGTTGTGTTTCTCTACTATTCTGAAAAACAACGACAGAAACCTTGTGAAAAGTCGCCGTGAATTTAAAGCTCAGGAAGAAATCCTTTCTCTTCAGTTCATCGTACACGAAACATCGCCATATATTTGTAGATCGTGCACGGGAAAGTTGCGAAAGCGGAGAGGTCTTTACGCCAACGTGAGAAAAATCGAGGACTATTACCTATAACCCAGCTTTACCCAACATTCAAGATATACTCCGCAGGAAACAACTTATTCTACACTCCACAGAACGTTTTAAAAACATCTTCAAAGAAGTTCTTGTCGTCGCCTTCCGCCGTTCACCCAACCTTCGCGACCTACTCGTTCGCGCTAAACTAGCAAGCAATAACAAGACATCTAAGCTCCCTGCTGGCACATTCCGCTGCGGTTCAAAACATGGATGCCTCACCCGCCCATTCATTGAGAGTTGAAGAACGTCATACACTTTCACTAACACGGGTGAAACAAGACAAATAAGACACCATATTACTTGTAATTCAACTAACTTAACATATATGATTGAATGTAAAAAGTGTAACAAACAATACACTGCATAGGTGAAACAAAACGCACGCTTCGTGAACGTTTTTCGGAACACAGACAAGCTACAAATAATCCACTTCACGCTAACGCCGCGGCAGCCGTCCCTTCCCACTTCAATCTACCTGGCCACTCTATCACAGACATGGGTCTTATCCCACTTGAATTACACCCTACACCCAGTGCATCCCGCCGGAAAGCACGAGAAGCTTACCTCATACATGGAGGTCAAACCATATCACCAGACGGAATAAACCGACGGAATGAACACTGATCACTCAAATCTAAACATTGTTTGTATTAGATCAGCATTACACCCTATACATATGTATACCATGTTATCTAGGAATTTATTATTATTATTATTATTATTATTATTATTATTATTATTATTATTATTATTATTATATATATACATTTTGTTTGTTTATTTCTAAACTAGTTAATCATTGACCATTTATGTATTTTTAAATTGAAATTTTTGGAGCCGTTATAGCGTTTTCCTTCTGTATAGCTCTGGCCTTGAGGAAGGCTAATTTTGTTAGCCGAAATATTGGCCTTAAGTAAATCAGCGCTTCGTCGTAGTGCCAGCCTTGCATTCAGTTTTGTTCAACTCCCCTGTCTAGTAAACACCTTTTGCGAAGAACACATTGAATCAGACCAGGAGCCCCGATCAGACGAGCTAATTCGATGAAGTCATCCTAATATTCATTCTAATATTGATGAAGACAGTGAAGTTAAACGTAATAAATGATGATTTGGTGCCATGGATAACAAGAACTACGTCAGTAGCGAAGAGTTTTTTCACTTTCATTGTATGGCAGCCTGTGAATTTAAGAAAAGTTGAACCTCTGTTTTAATACTTGTTTGGGGAAACATAATAAACGCCTCTCTCTTTTTAAGGCCCCTTATCTAATAAATGCCCCCACGAAATCCCGTAAATTTAATAAACGCTCTGGGCGTTTATTAGATCATTTACGACAATACTTGCGCCAAGGGAGGCAAACATAGTGGGGAGGAGGGTAATACGACTCCCTTAAAAACGACTGCGTGGGAGGCAAAGGCAAACAGGGATTGACGAGCTCGAAGCGCGAGAGAAAAGGGGAGGGGTTTTCCTTTCCCTTTCCCTTTCCGTTCTGCGCGTGAGCGTCTTGCACTTGCTAATTTCCCCAATCTCTCCCCTTTCAGTACCTGTCACGCAGGCTACGAGTAAAAGTAAAGGCACTGTTACACGTTACACAAGGGAGTTTTTCCTGCACCTTGCAACGCATCCTCGTTGCGAGACAAGTTGCTGACGAAATTACACGTATAACATCCCTCTTTGCAAGCTGTCTCGCAACGAAAAATTGCGTTGCCAGCCTACAGGAAAGTAGACTACTCTTCTAATTTTGCTGTCGTCATCATCGCGTTGCAACTTGTAGCAAAAATAGCCTCCTGTAACAGCGCCTGAAGCTAGGCTTGTACTTTTCATAACTAAAGGTGATGTTACACAAGGTAATTTTTCTTGCAACTAGCAACGCACTGATAACAAGAACATTGCAAGATAAGTTGCAAAATACAGCTACCCCTGCAACCGAGTTGCGTTGCAAGTTGCACGAAAAAATATCCTCGTGTAACAGCGCCTTAGGAGATAAACCTCTAATTACGAGAGGTCGTTCCGCCTTTTGAGTAAGAATGCTCTCCTAAACTGATTCATTTTTTTCTGTACTGGGAGGTAAAGCTTGAATATTGCAACTTGTTCGCAATGCTATCGTCACTATTGCGTTGCAAGTTGCAGGAAAAAATTTCCGCGTGTAGCAGCTTCTTAACGAAATAGGATGTAGTTATAAATTGGTTATTTTAGCAACAGGCGTGAAAAGAGGTCAAACAAGCGCACCGTTTGTGAAACCACCGAACACTTAACCTGTCAGAGCCATTTTAAGATGTGTGTGACCCACCGCTCACACACGTCACCTGGGTAATCCAGAATCAGGTGACCCAGATCCAGATTACCCAAGTGACTCAGCTACCTGCTCACCCAACTGGTCTAGGTGACCCAGCTCAGTTAGCTGACCCAAGTGACCCAGACCTAGGTGACCAAGGTGACGCATACCGAGGTGATCTAGGTGACCGAAGTGTCCCAGGTGACTCAGCTGACTTAGTGACCTAGCTCAACCAAGTAACGACCAAGACCCGGTAACTCAAATGATCCTAGTGATCGCAGTGACCCAGGTAACCCGCTCAAGCATGTGATGCAGGCAATCCAGACCCTAAGTGACCTAAGTGACTCAGCTCGCCAAAGTGACCCAGGTGACCCAGAGCCAGGTTACCTAGGTAACCCCGTTCATCCAAGTGACCCAAGATGACCCAACTCACTAAAGTGACCCAAGTGCGCCAGACCTAGACGACCGAGGTAAGCCAAGTGACAAGCTCAACAAAGTAACCCAAGTGACATGGATGAGGTAACCAAATTGACCCAAGTGATCTAGCTCATCCAAGTGACAAAACTCCCATAGTGACCTAAGTGACCCAGCCCACCCAAGTGACCCAATTGCAGGTAAACCAAGCCGAGTGGCCCAAATAACCCAGGTAACCTTGCTCACCCAACTGACCCTGTGACCCAGACCCAGGTGACCCAAGTGAGCCAGCTCACCCAAGTGACCGAGTTAACCCAAGTGACAAAGCTCAACTAAGTGACCCAGGTGACCCAACCAGGGTACCTCCGCTCACACATGTGACCCACACCCAGGTGACCCAGGGTACCTAAATTACCATTTTACCCAAGTAAACCAGGGGACCCAGTCCCAGGTGACCTAAGGAAACCAAGCGAACCCAAGTCACACATGTGACCCAGGTGACCCAGACCCAGCTAACCAAAGTGACCTAAATTACCCCGCTCACGCAAGTGACCCAGCTGACCCATACAACCGATATGATGCAAGTTACCCAGTTGACTCAGCTCATCCTAATGACCCAAACCCAAGTGACCCAAGTGATCAAAGTGATCCAGGCATCTATCGTCACCCAAGTGACCCCCGCTGACCCAGACCCAGCTAACCAAAATTATGCAAGTGACCCAGTTGACTCAGCTAATCCTAGTGACCTAAACCCAGGTGACCCAAGTGATCAAAGTGTCCCAGGCATCCCTCATCACCCAAGTGACCTCGGTGACCAGATCCAGGAGACCCAAGTGACCCAGACCCAGGTGACACAAGTTAAAAAGCTCTACTAAGTGACCCAATTTATCCAGCTCATCCAAGTGAGTAAACCAGAAAACCAGCTCACCCAAGTGACCCAGTTCACCCAAGTGACAAACTCAACCAAGTGACCCAGGTGAACCAGACCCAAGTAACACAAGGACCAAGGTAACCTTGCTCACCCAAGTGATCTGGGTGACCCAGACCCAAGTTACCCAAGTCACCCAGACCTTGGTGACCCAGGTGATCCAAGTAAAAAAGCTCGACTAAGTGACCCAGGTAATGCAACCCCAGATGACCTAAGTTTATAATACACCCAGGTACCCCAGCTCACTTAATTAAGCCAGGTAACCCAAGGGATGCAGCTACCCCAAGTTATCCAGCTCAACAAAGTAACCCAGGTGACCGAGTCCCATGTAACCAAAATGACCCAAGTCAGGAGCCCATCACCAGTTTTGGAAGATGCCGGTTTTAACCGGCATATTTTCAGTGCACAATGACCCTAGACTACGAACTCTCTTTTCTTTCAGTGGCAGTCGAAAGAGAGGGGAAAATCGAAAGCAGCAGAGGAATCGGGGAATGCGTAACCATTTTGACATTTTTATTTTGCATCTGGCGATTCTGGGCACCAAGATGGTGACTTCTACTTACGCTCGTTACATGTTTCACGTTCTTTTTTAAATTTTGTTATAAAATTCCTAAGTGTATTATGCAAGGCATAAAAGCTTGCGTTCGTTTAACTATCAATGGTGGAGTAAAATACCGCAATTTTCACAACTATTGATTAATTGGTACAACCCGTCCATACATACTTTTAGTTTTACTTTAAAACTGCATTACCTTAACAAACGCAAGTCGCAGGGATCAATAACTTCAATTAAATCCCGCATATGCGATTGTCACAAGCCTAAGAACCATAGATTTACAAGGTACGTGGGCTACAAAACAACAGAAATCCGGCATTCATGTTTCACTGCAACCTATCATCGTCTTTCTAACAGAACGGTGTTTGATGCCTGCTGTAGAGTCCTCACCAAATCAAGACGAAGTGGCGTACAAAGAAACAAATCGGCGAAGAAAATAGCGTCGACTGAGAGTACTTCTCAAAAAGCTGTCTGTAAAACAGAGCAACAGTTTGTCTAAGTTTTTGATTCTATAGAAACAATCGACTGTCTGTAATAAGGTGATATAAGGAGTAGCAACCGAAACTAGCAAATCAAACAAGTTACCGATGCCGAACGCGAGAAAACGTGCGTAAATCAAGTCACGACAGGCCTTCATACAGTTGTTGAAAATACAGTATATTTGCTCTGATCGATTTGAGCAAACCAAACGAGCTTTCCTTAAAACCATTAATTCAGATAAGGCAAAAACCACCCATACAAAGGAAGCCCTCACATAAAAACCAAAGAGACAAAGAATGACTTGCCACTGACCATACCCTAAGTTTTTAATTTCCAAGCACCTGCACAGTTTTTTTTTTATAAATAGCACCTGCACTGACGCTCACGAAGAGTCTTCATTAAGAAGGAGGTGGGTTATCAGAGGAAGAAGAAGAAGAAGACTTCCTCGGCGGCCATTTTGAACAATTTATATACGGCCAATCCTGGTACGAAGTTTGAAAAGGACCACCTGCAGGGTGTGGGACGATTGGTAGTGTTCGAAAATATGTCGGAGCTAGCGATCGTAAGCCGACGGTTGCCAAAGACGTCTCGGTTTCCGACCTTCAACTTGCAGAAGCAGCAATGGTTCCAGGCCAAACACCACACAACCTAACTGATGAGTTTAAAAATCAAAATGGCAGCTTCAAAGGCAATTCCCAAAACGGGAAAAGTGACCTTCAATGATACTTTGTTAGATGTGCTAGGCTCCCGTTGCCAACGTACAACTTTTAACAGGCAATCAAACACCGTTCTGAATTGAAAGTATTTCCGCTTGACTATAGTAAAAAATTCAAAGAAAGCAACAAGCTACACTCGGCAGAAAATTAATGTACGCGAATATTACGGATGTTTTGTAGCACCACTATAAGGAAAAACATTTGTTTGGTCATAATGTTTGCCACTATTGGTCATTTAACCGTCATTTTGCCGCGGACCCTCAAATAATCAATACACCCTCTATAAACAATTATTGTATTAACTACATATCAACAAAAAATACAAACGGATGGGCGGGTCGATACCGACGAAATCAGTATACTGTTACCAGTATTTCGATATCACACGACTACCCTTTTGGTCAGGACCAAGACCAGGGGCGTAGCATACTCTGAGGAATTTGTTTGAAATTCTTATTTCTATGAGGTGTTATCCTTTCTGCTTTTTCAATCGACGTTTTTGACTTGTTTGTGTAAGTTTATGGGTACCAGCATCAATATCGCGAAAAAAGCAAAATATCGCACTGGTATCGTATCGAATTGGAAAACAATATCGGTCCATCCAGACGTAAGTCACGTGACTAAGCCAATCTGAAAACGGACCAAAATCGTTACCAGCCCAAAATAAACGCGGGAAAAGATGCACCCAGCGTCAAGCGCGTTATTAGTTTTGCGTATGACTCAGCGGCTTAGTTACCAACATATAACCTCACGAAGAGCGTCCTAAAATCAATTTCATACAACAAATTCCAGCTTGATATATCACAAACTCGGAGACGCGGCAAAATTTTACGGAAAAGACTATGACTTGAAGCTTGATTACTAAATGTTTTCTTTGACTGATGTTTCATAAAATAACTGGTTTATTCCGGATGCAGGTTCTTTTCGTAGCCACCACCCGAGCATTCAGCATGTGGACAAACTGATTTAAAACTGGTCTTGCAAGATTTCTCCTAGGTATTGGGCAACTTGAGCTCTTGAACTTCGTAGTGTCAGTCTGAACATCTGAAACAATGAAACTACGTGGTTAGAAAATTTGTTTAAGTTATTAAACAAATTTTATCAGTGATAAAAAGGAAATTTCAGCTAATTATTTGCAGCAACAATTATCAAACACCGGGAAAAAATAGTAAAATGATCAGCACTTTATATGACGAAATCCTAAAGTGCGACCATTTAGATGAAAGCTTTTGAGCAGCACTTTCCTGTGCCGATGTTTATTACGCTGTACAAGGTGGTCCTAACTAATGAGGCTGTGGATGAAATCCTAAAGTGTGACCATTCATGTGAACGCTAGTGAGCAGCACTTTTCTGTGGTGCTGTTTATTATGCAAGACAAGTTGATTCTAACTTTTGAGTCTGTGGACGAAATCATTGTGACAATTCAGATAAAAGCTATTGAGCAGTACTTTCCTCTTAGGAGGGCAAAGGTGAACATTATAGAGATAGAGGGAAATTTTTAAGAAAAGGGTATTCTTACCTGTGCTTGTCTGTTAGGTTCTAGCCGAAGCAGTGTTCCAACTTGAACCGCTCGACCCTTCATTATTCCAGCACAAACAAAGTTCTCGGGATTAGGGTCTACATTCTGAAGTAAGGACATGCCAAAGCCAACAAGCTGCAACAGAAAAAAGTTAAAGAGAGATTTTCAATTGAGCGTGGAATGTAATTTGCGTTTGATTCGGTTTCGCTTTACTCCGCTGATTGCTTTTGAGAGCAGTTTTCAAAAGAGTGTCGAAAGCAATGTTTTGTTTGCTTTGGTTTTGCTTTAATTCGCTCTCTGATTGGTTAACAAACCCGCGCCACTTTCTCGATCAATCAAACGTAAAACCAAAACCAATCGTGACTGGCTCGCACGTGTTTCCCGGCGGTTGACGCTAATTACTTGTATTTGCTTCAATTTCTGATTTGTTCATTATCTTTTTGCTCCTGTTGTGATTGGTTAGAGTTTTACGACACTCGTTTGAAAAGCGCTCTATAAAAAAATCGCGCCACTTTTTTAACCAATGAGAAGTAAAACCAAAACCACCCGCGCCATTGACGCGCGTATTTTGCCGCGCTGGGCGCTTGCCACATGTTTTTGCTTTGAGTTCTGATTGGTTCATTGGGTTCGTTGCTTGTTGGTTTCATTGTTGTCATTGGCTGGGACAATTACTTTGGCTTCGGTTTTACGAAACTTCACTTGAAAAGCGCTCTAAGTTTACGCAAAAAGCAGTGTATCATGGTACAAAAAATACAGCAAATTACCAGTAAGACAGCGTACGTTTTTTAGCCTGGTTAAAAACAGTTACAGCAAGAGGGAATACTATGGTTGCCACGGAGATCAGTTATTTAACATTCCCTGACTATTCATGATAAAGGCCCAATTTCCCTGACCAAATAAATACAAGTCACAAATAGCAGCGGCCTCAAACGTCCTCTGGTAGCCGTACTTTCCACCCAGCTCTTGTTGTTCATTTAGCAAAAAACTAACGCCCAGATGACAGTTACCTAAAACTTTTAATTTCAGCCTTTGACATGGTTGAAGGTTTGCTGTTATCATTTCAAGTTTCCTGATTTTCTTCAAAATATCAATTATCCCTGTCTCAGAATACAATTCCCTGACTTTTCGTGGTCCGTTAATGAACTTAAGTTCATTTTTCCCTTCAGTTGGTTTCCAGAAAGCTAGCCTGGAATTCTAATCCAAATATCTATAACATGAAAGATTGCAGGCCATTAGGCATCATGCTGTTAAGTCTCGAAATCCCTTGACAAAAAGTTTTTTTTTTGCTTGCCTTTACCAATGCATTCTTTTTCATTGTGAACATGTAAAAACCGCTACAGAAGACAAAACAGTTATGAGAATAGTAACTGTTCACAAACCTTTGTTTTCACTGTTTCTGTGTCAATTGGGGATCTCGCCTTAAAAATCTGTTGCCACTCTTGACCAGGACTGCAAGAAAACAATAAAAGTGTCAGTAAATTAAGGGTTTTCAGCAAACGATGACGACGACGACGACGACGACGACGACGACAAAGACGACGACAACGAAATGATGAAACTAGCATAGTGATTTTCAACAAAACAGAACCATTAATTTGGGTCTCTTTTGATTCTATTATATAAATGATACACCCTCTTTGTTGGTCTGGGTGGGATGCAGAGTAAAATTTACCACCTCCTGCTTAGGCTGTGAGCAGTTTTTCTCTACTCCTCAGATCCTTTGTGCAAAACAGAAATGCATAAATGCCTGCGTTTCTCACAGCTCAAGCACTTTGCTACTTGCCGATTGATTTGTCATGCTTTGCACATCTTCTTGGTAAAAACGCCATCGCTCATAGAGGACCAATACTGTGGAATGCTATTATTCCCCAGGACAAGGACTTCGCGGATATGAACTATAAGGACCTGGCAAAGAAAATCCGCTTGATCGAAATTTTCAGCGAGTTAACTTTTAAGGAGACTTCAGTAACAACGGCCAATTTTAGATGTACGGATTTTAATTATGTATGGGGAATTTTTAAAATAGGATCAAGGGTGCGAGGATTTTAATGTGTATATAGATATATATTTTATAAAGTTTAATAATTTTGGTTTTTGTTATTTTGCACGACCCCACAGGCTGCAGAGCTTTAATTTTAATCGTGCTGAAATAAAGGCTGTCTGTCTGTCTGTCTGTCTGTCTGTCTGTCTGTCTGTCTGTCTTGTGCTATAGAAAAGTTAGGAGATGAAAGAGACCGGTTGAACTCTCCATTTTGCCCTACGGTTTGGCACACAACTGAGCCGACAAGGTGGTAGACAAAGCACAGTTACTTCATCTCTGAATTCACAAAAAATTGGCACAAATTGTTTCTGTTCCTACGATACTTACTTTCCTAACTGTTTCCATCTTGAAAAGAAATCTTGTGAGTTCATTTCAGTAGGTGCGAAGAACTTGGATGCAAACAGGGGCAGCGGAAGTGCAATTCTTTGGCCCATGCCGTTCACACTAATAGAGAAGGCAAAATAGACAGTAAAGCATGCTTAAGTAAGTAATTATCTTTGTATTGTCGTCTGTGGTATGGCAAAATAAATAAATGACAAATAATAAATAATTAAAGTATTGTACACTGGCTCACTGCAAATTAAGGAAGATTGTTGGACGAAGACTGATCTGGTGAAAATTTTCTTGGAAAAACAACTTATGAATAACTCTTCGATAGCAACTGTACACATCTCTTCAAATTTGTGACTTAAGATAATAAAAGGCTACTTAATCTTAAAGTAACAAGGACCATTTCTTTTGGAACTTATCTGTGAATGGTACCGTACATGCATTTGGAAAGAATTTATTAACACGTGACTGCTTGGGAGAGTATTCTGCACTCAGCTGATGTGGTGATGCAATAGGTAGACACTTTATGACATCTTATATCACATAAGAGAGTTGGTCCAGGTTTGACTCTTGTTCCATGTTTGTTTTCTTTTCAATAAATATAATTTAACCAACAAATTGCAACAAAGTGATTTCCATTTCATGAGGCCACATTAGGGAGTGTAGGTAGGTCCGCCTTCAAAACCTCAAAACTTGTTTTGTCACAATTTTTTGCAGTTAGCACTGTTTGTCAAAAATTCGTCCGGCAGCGATCTTAGTCATGCACTGTCACAATTTCATGGAAACAGTCTTGCCATTCATTATCATTCCATTTTGTCCATGCTGCTGTTTCAAGGTCAGCTTGGTTGCTCACAATTTAACCTAACAGAGCCGTGTTCATGTGTGAAAAACTAACAACACCACATCAATCGATTGCAGAAAAGTCACTCCCACAACTGCTTACCTGAACTGAATATCTATGAGTGGCTGCTCATTGAATTCGCTAAGACATTCTACATTGATCATCTGTTTCATCTGAGCTCCACCTTCAACAACTTTAGGCGGTGGATTGGACTCGATATGGAGACGTGCTTTGGAGTCAAGGAAGAATACTACACAATAACAACACTACAGCAACTTTGGCAGCCCTTTCATAAGCACCCTGTCATTTTTTTTTTTCTGAGAGCTCTTCTTGTCTTTTTCATGGGCACTGTTTTTCAGTGGTTTCAATGTTAATTTATGCATGTTCATGTTGACTGGCGACAACTGTGTTAATTTGAGTTTATAATTTAGACAATTTATGCCATTGTAAATCTTAACAATTCATGATAAAAGGCAAGAATAAGTTGAAATAAAATGAACCAAAACCAAATTTGAAACACAACATATACATTATTGACATTGATTATTCAATCAGAAAACCGGCTTAATGCGTCAAGTGAACACGTGTTGGTTTCTGTCACTTTCTGATTGGACGGAATGGTTTCAATCTGCATGGAAGTGTTGTAGTAACAAACAGCAAAACAGAAGTACATGTAGTAGATAGCAAGAACTACGTCCTCTCGCCTGCTAGAGAGAGGGAAAGATGGTGGTTTGAAGTAGGTGGTAAACAATAAACTTTTAATTAGGCTGCAAACTTGCCAGCTGATGGCACATATTGTGTGCTAGAAATGTATATTCAACCCTTTAACCCCTATCTAAATTCTCCTTTAGATAACGCTGCTTAATCAAACGTAAAGGTCATGAGAATAAAGGAAATGAACACCAAGTAGAAAAGGTATTGATTGTTAAACAAATTCTCCTCATCAGTACCATTGGAAATGCAGGGAGAACAGTGTGGAGAATATGCAGGCTGATATCAGGGTTTTTAAAAAGGGTTAAAAGGATATGAGTATTAAGGTCCCCAGGCATGTGAACAGTGGAGGAAAAATTGACAAACTGTGATGATGTCTTGTTGCCAAAGAATACACCAACAGCTCCTGTAACATAATGTGATAAACAGATCAATAAGTCAACAAAAAGTCAAACATTGCAGATTAGAATGCACATGCACTGGGTTTAAGTTTAAGGTCTAAATTGAACAGAAAATCACAAGCTGCAGCAACAGGAAACAGGTCACCTGACGAATACATCTGCTTCACTGAATTTAGCAAAAATGTGAAGTTTGTTTAAGGACAGATTCAAATTCAATGACATATTTAAAAAATCTAATGTAGAGTGTGAGTGCACATCACAAAAATTTTATGGTAAAAATTCAAACTTCTATATTCCTTGAGTTTAACTCAGACCTCTTTAAAACTTTGCACTTTTGCTAAATTCAGTGGAGCAACTCTATTTATGGAGGCCTCTCTTCAGTTATCAACTGCAGGGGACAAAATTGCCAGCTACCTGACATTCTCAGAGCGCTGAAAGGACATTAAAAGGGACACTGTAGCAAATTTCAGTACCAGTTTGTTCACTCACCCTTGCCATCACTGAAATCTGATTTTATTCCAACTTGAAGGATGTCATTTTCAAAGAGAACACCAGTGTTTTTACACACAAATCTGTCAAGAAATGAATGACATTGTTATAAATAATTATCTCATGGAGGACATGGCTACAAATGTAATCCAGCAAGGCTCCATGTAATTGAAGTAGGAAGAACCTTTTCTGCTTTGACAAGATGTGTTTGACCCATGGAGGCTCATTCAGTTCTTGGACACAACTATAATAAATTTCACTATTATAGTTTTTTGTAGCATGGAGAACCTACATCCTCGGCCAATAATCTTGAGACACCTTGCCATCTTCTCCCCCTCCTCCCATTTACAAAGTTAAAAAAGAGTACAAAATTTGGTCTTTTCTGCATGAAGCAACGATTTTTTTTTCAACATTGAATGGGGAGAGGGGAAGCCGCCTACAAGGCATCAAGTGTCCCAACAATTTTTGGCAGAGGCTGTGTGCAAGTGATAACAAAGGAATTGTCTAGCAGTTATGCTATGGCAGACAAATGCATAACGGTCTTTGGAACACGGTTTCTGGGTTTTCCAAGTAAAAAATCTAGGTGAAAAGTGTAAGTAAGTGTCCCACAAATTCTAGAATAAAAATAACTGGACCACTAACCCTAAAAGAGAGGCTTCCCCATTGCAGGGTTACTGTGATTACATGTAGCTTTAGCAGGTTTTTTTAACAATATGCTTGTACATGTCACCATAAAATAATGATTTAATAAACACCCCCACACCCACTCATGTTTGGAGGCACTTATTAGAGACAAGGCTTAAGAAACATACTTCTTGAGATTCTCCTCTGCCCCTGGGGTAACAGATGGTGCACTTCCTGACACAGGACCTGTTGGCATATCAAACACATCGACCAGAAGTCCTCCTCCTGTCTCGGCAGCTGCAAAGTTGTTTGTCACAGGAGCTGGTGCTGTACCAATGAGATCTAAGAAAAAAAAATGAAAATACCATGAACACTGGTGCAAAAGCGACACTTACCTTATCCAACATCTCTCTCAAAGTTGGGAGTGTGGCTTATCTACAATTACCTGCAGAGTTGTTGAGACACTCTTGCCCAATACCCACTCTTGCATAGTCAGTATTGCCTTAAATCCCACAGGAACACCACCAATTCTGGCAAGTACAGCGCCTCACTCCTTCAGTGTTGTCGGGCAATGTTTTGGACATAGTCCTTATAGGGAAACAACATTGAAAGGGGGGAGGGGTAGGGGAAAAGAAAATGGGCATCGGGAGCCAGATTTTGCACTTGCATCTCCAGTATTTCAGAAGGTAATTGTAGGAGCTTCGAAATGAAAAGGTGCTATTAATTTCTATAAAATGACTTTTTCAAGAAATTATACTGCTTGACTGTAAAACTTCCAGTAAAAACTTCTTTTCCAACATTTGATCTTCTAAACTTGGGGTGAACCTTTTACACTGGTGTAAGCAGCCTAATGGTGGAGTTCCAGAGTAATAGCTCATTGTAACAGAATATCATGACAATTACAAACAGTTTGCAATTACCCATTTTTCTTAACAAGTAAAACAGAAAAATATGAAGAATTTTCTCACAGAGGAGGTTTAATCCCTTGGCTGGCTGTGCCATAAACTGATGTACATACCATTATCCTATGACCTCAACATTTAGAAGAGCCATTTACAGCATATCTTTCACCTTCAATTTCTGAGAATTTACACATCTTACATGTACATGTGTATAATACGATGATCATACCTGCTTGTAATGCTGGATTGGGAACAGGAACCTGGAAAATGAACACACAGTTAATATATGACCACTTTTTTCTTTCCCCAAGCCAAACCTTTATCCAGAAAGAAAAATTAGTTTCTAATGGGTTATTCCAGAAAAAATCCACACCTCCCCGACAGATGGCACACTGGAAATTCTCTTGGGAGGGGGGTCAAGGGCTCTGGAAATCCAGGTGGGAGGGGGTGTCTGGACTTAAAACTCTTCTTCGGGGGTCATTAAAAACGTAACCTCAGTTTCTCAGATCTTTGAAAGTAGTAGACTTTCAAAGATCGTGATAGCTACCAAGCATGCTCAGCAAACCAAGTTTAAAGCTTGGAACTTTGTATTGTATTACAGTACTGGCCAAAGGTGAGTTGACAGTTTCGAGAGAAAACAAAAGAGCAACAATGTAGTGGACAAACGGACGGCATTCGACGCGAGTGTTGACCAGTTTGTAAGCTATCGTTTCCCTCGCTCTCGCTTTTGCAACAAAAACTCAAGTTATAAATACCTTGCTCAAACGAATTTCACTTCTTATAGTTGTTTGTCTGTCATAAATTTTTATCGTATCTTATCTTATTTTTATCTTATCACTTTGAACGAACACAAAAACCAAGAAAGTGAAATGTAAAATAATAAACTTGTACACTGTATTGGAATGCGCGTGTCCTCTGACACGATTTTTGTGACATGTTTCTTTTGCTTCTGCTAATAAATGTTGTTTGAGCAAAAATAACCTTAAATCTCAGTCTGTCATTGAGTTTCTTCTGTGTGTTGCTGGTATATAGGAATATAAATCAGATACTTTTAGCGTCACCGATGGCGGGATGTTTTATGAAATGGTTGCGTTACGCAGAGGTTTCAAATTACTTTTGACGTATGCAAATTGCCTCCGCGACAGAAGCAGCACAAAATAAATTTCAGGCTAAATTTATCATTCTCCTGTTAAATTACTGCTGCTGTCGTTAACTTTAATTCTAACTTTAAGTTTTATTTAACATTTATTTCAATTATGGAAAGAATATTTCAATTACGGCAAGCTTTCGTTCAATCACTACTAACGGTAATTAAAGTACATTAAGAATTTATAGACTTATCCATGCATCCTTATTAATTTCTTTCTTTTTCACATATGTATATATTTTTTATGTTAATTACTTGACTTGCTTTCTGTAATTTCTTTATTTATATGATGTATATTTGTCACTTGACTTCTTTCGTTCTATACTAATGTAAACACTACCCACCCAGACTTGCTACTCCTATTTGCGGGATAGTGTAGTCCTTTTTATTTTACTTATAAAATTGAATAATAAACTTTGAACTTTGGAAAAGTTTCGATTCGAAAGGTTGTTTTGACCTTGGGTACATGTAATTCAATACTCCCTTCTCGAGCTTTACATTGACGATTTATACAATTTTATTTTTTTAATTTATTCGCCGCTATACATTTGATTATCTACTGCTATCAGCTTCATTGAGCATTTCTACAGTAATGGGCTACAGTTGTAGCTCAGTGCTAAAAGGGAAGAAAATAACTTTTGATCATTGTTGTTATGAGTACAAAACCCGTTCGCAATTTCCGTTCATACCACAAGAACAAATTGAAATTAAAATTGAGCTCCACAGTCATTATCTTCTGGATGTGACTCTACGTATTTTCAACAGACTGAATAAATAAATATAAATAAACACTTTATTTCAGTAGGGTGCACAATTGCAGTCAAACTGTAGTCTCCCTTATGGCCCTACAAAACCTCCAGGTTGAATTGGAATTTGGAAATCTTGGTTTTTATGGAGGGAGGAAAACCGGAGTACCCGGAGAAAAACCCTCAGGGCAAGGATGAGAACCAACCACAAACTCAACCCATATATGACACCGGGACCGGGAATCGAACCCGGGCCACATTGGTGGAAGGTGAGTGCTCTCACCACTGTGCCATCCCTGCCCCCCTTAATAGTACCCAAATCAGGGAAATCCATTCAGGAGGAGGGGGGTCTCTGGCCTTAGAAATCTGGGCGAGGGAGGGGTCTACAGTACAGGAAATCCGGGAGGAAGGGGGGGGGGGGGTTAAAAACTCTAACTTGCCATCCGTCGGGGCTGTGTGGATTTTTTCTGGAATAACCCAACGTTTGAGTCTGTGGATGAAATCCTCAAGTGTGACCATTCAAGTGAAAGCTATTGAGCAGTACTTTCTTGTGGTGCTGTAGAAAGTAGCCTTACGTTTTAAGTGTGTGGATAAAATCCTCCTGTGTCAGACCATTCTGAGTTGGTGAACAAAATCCTAAGCAGGACCATTAAAAGATTAAAAGATGGAAGGTTTTTTTAAATAAGCCCCAATATCGACATGCACATTCTCCTCACTGTTATCCAAATATTTTTAAGATACTAGTTGGGAGAAAAAAGATTAAAAAATCCCTCAAAAATCAATTTAGTGTACCTCATTAGCCACAGGAAGCTGTCCATTTGTTGTTGGTTTCTCTGCTGGTTCGGCCTTTTCAACTTCTTTTTCCACTATGCCAGTTTTCTCCTGCTTTTTCTTCTTTAGTTTGGCCAAGATGGATGACTCACGTTCTGGGAATGGTGGCATTTCTTCAAGAACAGTGGCCTAAGCAGCAAAATGATAAGAACCACTAATTAAAATCCACTAGCTAGTTGATGAAATAAGTGTCCACAATAGCTGGATTTTCAACTCCTGTTCATAATTTTGCAAAGTGCCATAGAATAGACTCGTAGCAATGTGGCCCCAGTGCTGCAATTGTCCATAAGGAATTAACTCCAAGAAAAATTAAGAAGCTTAACTCACCAAAACATCCGGGGAGGCCACAGTACTAAGTTTCAAGTACTCCAGAGCCCTCTGCTGGATCTCTGCATCTGAATTTTTAAGGTTTCCATCACTTCGCAAAATCTGAAAAAGGGAAACATAAATATTGTCAACATTAGTCTGAAGCACATCCCAAGCAAACTACTTGTAGCAATCTTGTTCTTCAGTTCAGTGAACAATTTTGTGTAGGGTATAACCCTGGTAGAAATCCTATACAGGATCCTACAGGATTTTCTGGGATTCTATAGGATCCTGTGAGTTCACACAGGATCCTACCCAGGATCCTGAATGGCACCATGTTGTTTAGGATCCTACTCAGGATCCTGTAGAGTCTCTCAGGATCCTGCTTAAGATTGTCTAGGATCTTGTTTAGGATCCTGTAGGATCCTATAGGATCTTGCTTAGGATCCTGTAGGATCCTATAGGATCTTAAACAGGATCCTACAGGATCCTATAAGAATAACAGTTTATCACTTTGTAAATGACACTTGAAACATGTTAAGTCAAAGGGAAAATTTCAGCTACATACGCTTACCTTGCTGGAGAGTCCTCCATGTCGATGCCAGCGCGAAACAGCCCAGGAATGAATAAATTATGATAATAATGGTTGGCGGGAAAACGTAAGGCAGGGGGTTGGGGAGGGGATAGTGAGGAGAATGGTTTTGGCGGGAGTCAGAAGGTGACGTTCATAATGTAGCGTGGCTTAGTATATTAAATCATCATTTAGAGTTGAAGTATTCCGGCATTCCAGGTCTTAGTATTCCGGTGTTCAGGGTTTAAGAATTCCGGCGTTCCGGGTTTACATATTCTGGCATTCCGGGTTTAAGTATTCCGGTCATCCGGGTTTAAGTATTCCGGCTTTCCAGGTTTAACTATTCCGGCGTTCCGGGTTTAAGTATTCCGGTGTTATATCACAACAATTATTTGTTGATTCCTTGTCTTCTGAGATGTCTCTACTCTGTTTACATTCTGACATGTCAGCGCGGTGTAGCACGAAAAGATTTTACCTTATTTTCCTTACTTTCACACGTTTTAATTTCTGCTATACATTCGATTGTGTAAGAAATTCGTGCATCAGACTTTTAAAAGAGAGAGAGAGAGAGAGAGAGAGAGAGAGAGAAAAGAGCTAAAACACGGGACATGTTTTTGTTTGGTCATCATCCAATAGTTTAACCACACATGGTGGTTCCCCTTTCTGCAAAATGCCTCTGTTGACGTTTATTCTTCAGCGAGCAATATTAAAATGCGAATCAACTTGTTTTTAAGATCTACATTCTTTCCTATCATAGATTACTTTCTTTTTTTCTAATTTATAGGTATTGCTATCAAGAGGCCTACCTGAAACACTTTTTGTTGTTAACTGTTATAATTAACTACCGGTATTTCCTGAATGAAGCAAGCATTGTAAGGCTTTTTGCTAATATAAGCAATCATTATCATGACATTTCTATATGTTTACTTCTTGTTTGCAGTCTCGCTGTCACAAATTATTTTATTGTAGTTGTCCAAGAAACTTTGAACCCTAAGTCATCTGTATCTTTAAGCAAACCTTAACCCTAAGAACAACTTAATAACCCTAAGCACACATTAACCATAAGTAAGATTTAACCCTAAGCATACCTTAACCCTAGGAAAAATTAAACCCTAAGCACAACGTAACCCTAGGTCAAATTTAACCCTAAGCACACCGTAACCCTAGGAAAAATTTAACCCTAAGTGCACCGTAACCCTAGGTGAATTTTAACCCTAAGCACACCATAACCCTAGGAAAAATTTTACCCTAAGTGCACCGTAACCTCTAGGTCAAATTTAACCTTAAGCGCACCTTAACCCTAGCTCAAATTTAACACTTACCACAACGTGACCCTAGCTCAAATTTAACCTAAGCGCACCGTAACCCTAGCTCAAATTTGACCCTTAGAGCACCTTAAGCTTGCCATTAAATGTGAATGTTAACCCCAAGGTCAGTCTTAACTGTGAGTTATTTGGTGATAAAGGGATTTTTTTCCTTAAAAAGTGTTTTTTCATAGCTCTGTTTAACTAGGTAAATCAGTTTATCATTCAAATATACAACTGTGTATATATATATATACCCTGGTAGAAATCCTATAAAAGATCCTACAAGATTTTCTAGGATCCTACAGGATCCTGTAAGTTCACACAGGATCCTACCCAGGATCCTAAATGGCACCATGTTGTTTAGGAACCTACTCAGGATCCTGTAAAGTCTTTTAGGATCCGGCTTAAGATTGTCCAGGATCCTGTTTAGGATCCTGTAGGATCTTGTTTAGGATCCTGTAGGATCCTATAGGATCTTAAACAGGATCTTATAGGATCCTATAGGATCCTAAGCAAGATCCTATAGGATCCTATAGGATCCTACAGGATCTTATATAGGATCTTATCAGGATCCTGGTTAAGATCCTACAGGATCCTGTTAGGATCCTATTAGGATCTTTTTAGGATCCTGGGCAAAATTTTTACCAGGGAACATCCAAGATGGCCGATGTCTGACCAGTTTCACAATAATTGTCGAAAACGAAGTGCAAACCAACGAAGAAAAGGCCATGATGATTTTCCAGGTCACATTAAGTCTGTATGCGAAAATTTGGCAATTTTTGAGCAATTATAATTTTGACCAAATTCGTCACTCATGCACTTTTTCCACCGGGCCCTTCAATGATATCCCACCAAGATAATAGTTTTTGGAAGAACAGATGGACTGCTAAGCAAGTGAACACATTTCCAGCCCTGTCTGCCCATCACAATCATGGATAGAAAGCTCAAGAGAAGAATCTCGTACCTCCTGGATGTGTCCCTTGATCTCTGGGAAGAGGTTAATAAACTTGACATAGGTTGACATGAGCAGCCCTCTTGTTGCGGAGGAACACAATGGGAACTTGCTGTGGAGCAGCTGGAATTGAACCATGGGGCTAAAAAGAACAGAAGGTTAATTAATGCAATTAAAATGGGCAAAATGTGACAAATGATGGAAAAGATGCAATGTCTGACTTTGACTTACCTTGATCTTGGATCTCCAGCAATAAGATTTCCAAATTCGCCCAAGATGTAGCCACCGACTTTAACCATGTTCTCATGGCACGACGGAGATTGAAGAGCTTCAAACACTGTCTTAGCTGCATAACCCTGTATATCATCTCTGTTGATGACTATCTGGATCACACGGTACCACACCTGTAAGTAAGTTTGTACCAGTTAAACACTTACATTGTATGTTCATGGAAGAAACAGCCAATCCAATGAAAACACATCCATAGGCAACTGTAATGGCCATATCCCTGGTACAAAAAATTAATCCTGTGCATGATCCTACAGGATACTGCAAAAACTCATGGGATCCTGCACAAGATCCCAGATGTATTTAAGATGCCTAAATAGGATAATGTGGTATTCTGATCTTTAAACTCGTCGCCAAAAGAGGAGCTTGGAAGGAGGTGCTGGAAAGGAAAGAGCAAACTACAGTGGTTGAAAAAGCGAGCAAACAGCAAACTGCACAGACACAAACTCGAGAGCTTTAAAATATCAGTGGCCCCTACCAGATCTCAGAGCCACTCCACATGGGCATGTCAACTAACGATGAACTGCTGACTGCAATTTAATGGGGGTTAGCAGCCACAAGCCCCAAGTGAGCCTAGCATTATTTTTGTTGCAAGTTTAACTTTGCCTAAATTACATTTAGCCACATTAAAATAAGAGCCAAATAGATCCTATAGGACCTAATAATATCCTATGGGATCTAAAAAGCAAAGTATTTCTTTAACTCTGACAAGCACAATGGTTAACCCTTTAGTGGGGCTGTTTCTTTTGGAAATCTACAAACCTCTTCACTGACATAATCTCCAGCAATCCTGATAAGTGTCAGGATGGTATCCATGTACCACGAATAATCTGTTGCAAACTTCTCAGCAAGAATCGCCACTTTCAACACCTGATGAAGAAAAGTGGATCTCAACTTCAGCATTGTAAGTGGGGAGGAGTTTTGTGAGGATAGTAAACAAGATTCTGTGGCAAATGAAAAATAATGTCATCAGTTTTGAAGGCAAGCACTATCCAAGAGAATCAACTATTACCATTTCCTCCTTGATGGAGTAATCAGCTGTTTCCAGGTATGTCAACATTTCAGATACAATCTCCTCCGCATTGTTCTTATCACACATGGCATAAAGAAGATCAACTGCTCTCTGGCGTACACTGACATCACGCTCAGTCTAGATGTTAAAACAATAATTGTTAAAGAAATTTGTTACAGTTCTTCAAGGTTTGCTGTAGATATAAAGTAGTCCCCTGCTAACTCCTGGGAATTCGAGAAAAACATGACTGTGTTTAAGATCTCCCAGAATACACAACAGAAAACTAGTAGCAGAGTTGCAGGGCTGTCACGAACTTTTGAAGTAGCTGTGAGAATGGAAAAAGTAGCCAGGGAAAACCAAAATTATCTGGTAGCAATGCCTCATTTGTCTACCAAATTAGCTGAAGCTCAAATTTGTAATAGCCAGGGAAAATTCTGTGCTCCCCAGCTCTTATTGACAGCAAGTACTAGAACAGGGAACACCAGAACACCCCAGAACAGCACAGAACACCTGAACACCAGATTGAGCTAACTATACAGGGAACTGGAGAGGCCTACATAGGCCTAACCAACTCCTTAGCTGAAAAGCAGGCTTTTACTTCGTGTAGAAGACACAGAATTTGCAAAACAATAAACACAAAAACTCAAAACAATGAACAGGGAAAAACAATGCCCTACCATACAATAAAGAATACAATACACTAGTTGTTTTGCTAATTCTGTGTCTTCTACCCGAAGTAAGACCTGAAAAGCATCTCAGTGTTCCGGGGCATTCCCGGGTGTTTCAGTATTCCTGGTTTAAGTACATTCCCTTAATGACAGCCAAGTGAGGAGGCAAATCCAAGGGAAATTGGTCTCAGTTCAATACAGTTGGAGATACAAGATGTCTGTGGTTTTACCTTCAGTGCACCAACAACAGTCTCTTGATGTTTCCTAACAGCATCAGCTGAAAACTCAGAGTTGGACATAAGGCACAGTCCTTCCAGAGCAAGATACCTGATAAACATAACAAAGAGTAAAACCATTACTGGAAGAATTACTAAGATTATGACTTGGAGTAACATGACATAAAGTATTAAAGTGTAACAGTACTTTGCACTTCACCAAACTGTTCACTTCAATTTGGACCATACAGCTTTTCTTTGAGATTACCTAGAAAAAGGCTATTTGGGAAAATCATTTCTTGTGACCTCTTGCATCCATTTATCTTTCATTTATCAAATGCCTGTGTACTGTGTGTAGGAGGTCTGTTTATACCAAGAGATCTCTGATTTCATGTTCCAAGCCTCAATACACAATTGTATTTATTTTGTCCCTTTTAACTAGTATAGAGTGCTGTACTTTTATTCTGAACATGGAAGTTGCGATTCAGGGATGAGGTAATAAGGGGATAAGATAGTAATGTCTCTATCTTGTATACTTCCAATATGTGCCACCCATCACGCAGGTCAACACTTCAACTCTGCTTTCTCTTACTGGAATGGCTAGTTCAACGACTAACAAAATAAGAAAACACCTTCAATTAAGCAAAGTGGAAATTCATTTAGCATGTTCTGATTCTAAATAATCTTTTCATCAAAATTTGATCTTTAACTTGGCATGTTAGTAGCTTATCTGTCAGTGGTAAGTACAGTTTAACTGACAGTGCTGACCAATCTGTTCTAATCATAGTAAGCACTTTATACATTTTGAGCGTTATGGCACCCATGACGTAATATTGAAATGTGTGAGTAATTAACACTTCTCATAAATGATGGAAGAAGCAATCTTAGTAAGGGAAAACTGCAAAGAAAGAGATTAAAGATTTAAACATACCTCAGGTTGGTTTCCCTGTGTGTCAAAAATTGACCCAACTGGTTACAGCCTCTAATCAACAAGCTCTGCTCACTAAAAAACAAAATTAAAAAATTAAAGAGAAAACTGTATGGTCATTGGTTAAGAATGAGGACAGGTAAAACTTGCTAGAATGTGCTTATCCTGCGAGCAAGCTCTCTCGAGGGGTGGGGGCGCAAAGGGGGAAAAATGCTCTCCATTTCCCCCTTCGGGCCCCCACCCCCGAGAGAGCTTGCTCGCAGGCTAGAATGTGCTAAGACAGGGCACTCTAAAAATTACTTGACAATGCAATGCAAT
Source organism: Siderastrea siderea (assembly GCA_964030785.1). Taxonomy (NCBI): domain Eukaryota; kingdom Metazoa; phylum Cnidaria; class Anthozoa; order Scleractinia; family Rhizangiidae; genus Siderastrea; species Siderastrea siderea. Next base: position 6,285,372 of record OZ034973.1, read on the forward strand.
GTACTTTGGGTATACCTTTGCAAGGTTTCCCAAAATTCTAGAATTCCGTTAAAAAAAAATCAGCAAACAAAACAACAAGAAAGAAAACAAATTCCATTCGATTATTCCTGATTAGGCCCTTGTTCATCTGGCGTAAACAGTGTTACTGCCAAATAATTAATCTAACTTCTAAGGCATACGTAACATACCTGTCCAAATGAATAATCAGATTTATGGCCTCAAACAGCACAGCATTTCTGGCATTTGAATGTTGGACTTTCTTTGACTTTGGAGGTTCCTTCAAGAGATTAACACAGACACAGTTTAAATTATTTCTTGGGGGTTGTTTGCCATACAGCTGTAGCAAGAATCAGGAAATAAGAAAGATGTAATATCCAGCATGTCGTAGGTTGGATAGATGATAAAGTCGCACTTGAGCCAAGGAGGCCCAAATGGCTGGAGCTTATCCCGGTTTCCATTGCATGAGGCAACTGAGAGTATTGCTACTCCCCCCTGGATGGGATGCTAGTCCATCGCAGGGTTACCCCCCCAGCAGTATGTCACCAGTACCCATTTATACACCTGGGTGGAGAGAGACAATGTGGGGTAAAGTTTCTTGTCTAAGGAAACAACACCATGGCAGGGACTGGGTGACGAACCAACCATCTTCAGATCTGAAGTCCAATGCGCTAACCACTACACCACTGGGCCCCCGAAACAAAGAGAACATCTGAGCCCTGATGGGAATCTAACCCACAAAATTTTGTACACTAGTCTGATGTTTTAACCAATGAGCTACTGGGAGACTCATGGCAAGCAAGGTCATATTTTCCTAAGCTCATTGTGACGTGCATCCTGCATACTGCTAGGATCAGCAATGTTAAAAGCATCCTAGGCGATGATAAGGAAAGAAAGATGGCAAATCTTAAGCTCAGTGAAGAAAAAAGAAGTGTTGAAATGGAAATTTCCATCCTGAGTTACCTGTGCTTTGTTAAGAATGGTTTCCAGGCACTCATTCAATCTTGCAAGAATAGCTGGGTCATCTGAAGTAAAAACAGGACAAAATTGAAACTTACATTAATTTAATTAAATATTAGACATGGCGATATTTTCCCATATCACCCTCCAACACGGTCAATAAGTACATGATATGACCCTGATACAATTCTCACCTGGAGGAGGGTACAACTGTAACAGTTTCAGCAACTTGACACACAGCCACGGTGCTGGAACAAAGTAGTAAGTGTAATCTTGAAGATCTGTGTAGGATGATGTCACAATCTGTTGAAAGATAATACACACTCGAAATATTTAATAGTTTTTTTTTTAAATTAAATCTTGGTTCAGGTATCTATGGTGGGCATACTGGACTCCAATCTAGATGACCTGGCTGAAGTTTTTTTCTTCCAGTTTTCATGTTTGAAATCATAAAAGACATCCTTTCCTTTTCCTTTCCTATGATTTGCCAGGGAAATCTCATGAAATTGCCACATGGTAACTTGTATTAAGATGGGTAGAACATCATCCCCTGAGTATATCATTGTTCTCATTAACTTTTATACTTCAGAGACGGGATAAACAATGTATCACTTTTCTACTCTATAAACTGCACAAGTGGTCAAGATCGCACTCCAACCAGACCACTTGCATACGTTAACACATGTTAACCTTCTCAAATAATGTTTTCTCAGTGAAAGAATAACTAAAAATCCTGTTAACCAAGCTTGTTTGGTCCTGACATGGAAAGATGGTCCTTAATGATCTTTTCATTGTTCACATGCGAAAAAAGGAAAGAACGCCGCCAATATTTCTAAATCTGGACGGGACAAGCTTGGTCAATAACAACCATGTACCATAGCAAATATTTTAGTCTAGTAAAATGAAGGGATGCATGGAAAAAGGCCCTAAGTGACTCCTGATCTAATGTCAAATTCTCTCTTTGATTGACAAACATACACAAGGAAAATTGGAAGGAGAATTCCAGGCACCCCTTCAAATAAAGTTTACAGGGTAAAGGTGCCAAAACCATGTATTTTGATTTAGACATTTCACATAACAGACATTTTAGTCTACGAAACTGATTTAAAGACAAAAGCCAATCTTACCCTACTGAGTCTTGACACTGCTAGCTGAACACAGCCTTTGTAGTCGTCAGCGTAATGATGTACAACACCTTGAATAAGGCTAGCAGCAGAGGTCACCACACCCTGGAGAGGAAACAACAATACTTTCAGTTTGATGAGATGGTCTCAACTTGAGCAACCAGGAATAATCGATCCATGAAGTCTCGTGCACATGTATCATGTAAATGCAAACGCAAGGAGAAATGCAAGTGCAAGGACTATCTTACATGCATGTATATTTGGAACAGTTTTCCAAGATGGCAGTGAAGACATGCTTCACTTGCTTGCCTTCGCACTTGTGCTTCCATCAGCGATGTTCACACGTGAGAATTTTCTCACCTTACATTAATTGCATTTGTATTACCCTGGTTTACACTTGAGAAATGAACATGTAATCACAAATTCAACTGAAAGTGACCAAACAGAATTTTCAAATAGTGTTGTTTGTTTGTTGTTGTTGCTTTTTTTTATATTTTGCAAGCTGAAATTAAGTGATACAGTGTTCCACTTATTAGGGTTGGTGCTCTTGGTAGCAATTGCTTTTAAAGATGGTACAAATACCATTAGAGTCACAACATCCAAAGGCATAATTTTTAAATAAATGCTGTTTTGGCAACCTTGATGCACATCCAAACAATAGAACATTCATTTGGTAAGTCTGACTTGTCTAACATTTCAAGTATTTGTTTTCTCATAAGAAGTTAGCCTGGGATATACCATGCACGTTAAGGTAAAGTCACACACAAGCCAAGGAGGCCCACACGGCCAGAGCTTATCCCATTTTCTGTAGCACGAAGCAACTGAGCACTCCCCTCCCCCCCCCCCATGGGATGCTAGTCCATCGCAGGGTTACCCCAGCAGTAACGCCATGCAAGAGAAACAGATAATTAAGTGCCAAAAAAAGCAAAAGAAAAAAAAGAGAGAGAAAAAGATACCCCAAGCAGGAATCCAACCCACAATACCCTGCTCTCATGACAGGCGCTCTAACCATTGAGCTGTGAAGGCAGACTGGAATGAGTCAAAATTAACCCACGGCAACAATGATCACCAAGCACTTGCTCCCACACCTCTTGCACTGAGAACTAATTCCGTTGGTCATCAAGCACTACTAATCAAACCAAGTATAATCACACACACACATAAGACAAATTTCAAACAATATGTACATATTCAGAGAGGTTAGTCTCTTATACAGTATGCCAATCAGGACAAAGAGAACAAAGGATCCATTAATTTTGTAAATATGAATATCCCCTGCCAAAAAACAGAACAGTCAGAACAGTCAGAACAAGGTAAGCCTAAGTAAAGACAAAAACAACCTACCAAATGCTTGTCGTTTAGCAGTTGTACTATCCTCGATGTCCACTCCCCAGGCGGTAAGATATCAGTTTTAAGCCTGAATAGCTTCAAAACACACAGGGCAGCGCACTGCTTGACACTGTCATTTGTATCTGGGGAAACTAATAGCTTGGGAACTTCCTTCCCCACTGCTTCAACCATTTCTTCATTTCCAATATTTGCTATGCACTGAAGCGCCAGACACACATTGATAGGATTACGGCTGGACAAGTCATTCTTGATGCTTTGGATAATAAGCTTGATTAGCTCACTGTTTGCACTTACAAGGACCGATATGAAGAGGTAGCCCTGTATAATGGAAAATAAAATGTTCGAACTTCATTAACATTCATGTTCAGTATAAATTTGCATCTTTTTGGCCAAAAATGATCAGAAAAAAAAATCCCAAAAAACTTGCTGTTAAATGGCCACAGCTGTCAAAAACATGCAAAAGATGCCTATTCAAACTGCAAACTGAACAAGCTGGACAGAAGGGGCTGCATGGTGTGTCAATTTTATGATTTCAGAACCACTAAAACATGGACAATGAAGGAAACAATATTAATGTTAGTTTTTAGAAAAGCACTTGACAAATGACCACAATCAATTAGGAAAGGAGGATAACTAATGACAAAGCTTTCAAACAAACTCAGAAATATCAGGCTGGTTTATTGAAGTTTGATTTCAACTTATCGTCATGACATTATGGTATTAATATTTTGAAGCAGGTGTTTAGAATTCAGTTGCTAAAGGAATATTCCCTGCATGATCTTAAATTTATGAACATGCACTCAGTTTCATATTACATAGCACCTTTCAAACAGGATAGACACTTGCATAATTAGTCTATACTTGTGTACAGGTGTTTAATTAAAGTTGTATGCAAGAAGGTTTTGGCATGGTCTTGGCTAGAATAATATTGGGTTGTGCTGTGTTGATTGATAGATAGATAAATAAAAATTGCATTTGCTTGGCTTCATACCGGTTAAATTGAAGCATTAGCTTCACAACCGCTTACAAAGACAAAACAAAGGTAGCCTGATTATATTTTACGCTTTTCTTTCCTTATCTTAAGCCAAAACTGTCATTAACTTACGATTTTCCATTTTTAAAAGATCTTGCATGGAAACGAAAGTAAGAAAATCAAAGTTTAACGTTTAATCGTCTCGTAAAAACTTGCTCACTTCGTAAATTATGGAAGCTTGCCGTGTCAAGTTGAAGTCGGTTTCATTGCAGCAAGTTCGCAAAACAAACATTCTTGAGCTCGTAAAAATAAAAGGAGAGAATATAAAAGCTCGGTAATATACTTACGATTTGCTTTTCTGTGTACTTGATCGACGAAAGAAGATTTACGGCTTCCATGTGACCGAAGTCAATGTCATGTCCAAGAAGGAAAATAAACAGAAGCTTGCACACATATTTCTTCTTTTGATACCCGTCTAACTGCTTGTCACCTTGAAAGTAAATTACAAGGAGAAATATTCTGGGCATCAAAATGGACTTCAAGTTATAGAACTCGGTTTCTAAAGTATTTAATGAGATTATCAGCTCGCTAAAATTGGCTACATTCAGCTCGCATACATATTAAAATATACACAAACTTCTTACCCTTGAATTTGTTCCTAATATTTGCAAGTTCCTTGTTAATTCTTTTCATTTCTGCTTCTTTAGATTTACCTGAAACATCAACGAAAGCAAGCAGGGTTATCGTGATCGGACAAATCAAAATACCGCGAGGAAGTGAAGCGGCAAAAATCGATCGATCACTGGAAGAATCGAACTCAACACACGTGTCAAATGCCAGAAATTGACCCAAAAATCGAATTGATTGTGGTACTTTGGGGAGGTGAAAATGCCTAAATTTACTTACAGTTCCTAATATCAGAAATAAACACCGCTAAGCCGCGCATTCCCTCTCCCTTTACGGCGGGCATCTTGGCTAACTAGTATAAAGTTCCACTGCAATATCGATGACTTGAATCTGACACAGCCCACTCTAACAAGTAACCTTGCCACGGACGCCGATGCACATGTAACTTCACCGAATGACTATTGACAGCGTTGCAAATTGGAGTATGTGCTTGTAGTGATGGAGAAGCTAACTACAGCTGTTTCCCGGGTCGGAAAGGAGGTTATTTGCTCCTCTAGGTCTAAATTGGACACGGAAGATGGCAGCCGCCATCAAACGATTTTCAGAGCGAGGCCGAGGGGATGGCGCCCACAATACCATAAGATGTGCGGTCAGTGAACACGTTGTAACGCATAAGGGTACTGTGTGTAAAACTAGGAATTGGTCACTTCCGAGCAAGGGGGCCTCCTCTAGCCTGCGTCGCAGACGAAACTAAACCCTTGTCAACCCTTTTTAATTTTGTTAAGTCCGTCTGCCAATCAGCGCCGAAATAATTGTTCTGGACCTCCAACGGCGTACCAGGATTTGAGTACGCGTCATGATTGGCCTGTTAAAAAAGACCATCGTTCGATGAGGTGTGATTGGTTCTTATTGGCTGAGGAGATTTCCCGGAAGCGAGCAGTACAGTAGGTTGCCCAGTCTTCGTACGGGCCCAGTTTTCGTACAAAAAGAACTTTAGTTGATTATTTTCGTCGGTCGTTCAAATCTTCGTCAACCGAAGAATTCCGAAAATAAAAGGAACATTTCAGCTATAAATTGCTGGTTTTGCCGGGCTTTTTGAGGAAGAAGCAGGTCTGTGCGGTCAATTTCTTTCGAGGTGAGTAAAAGTTTAGCGGCTAATATTTGCACTTTTCACATCCTCGGAGACCCAGGGGCAGGTAGTCGGGGTGAGAGGCAGATAAAACTTGCGAAATTGGTGCGAGCTGAAGCCTGGTGCGAGCGAAGGAACAGGGAAATAAGCTGACCGCTGATTGGGCACAAAAAATACAATGCCTCAAAATTTGTGCTCAATCAGAAGCAAGAACGCAAACGGGCTCTTGAACTTGTCCCTTAAAGGTATCCTCCCAGGGGCTGTTCCCGCCCGTCTTGTAAACTTTCGCTCGCACCAGGCTTCCGCTCGCACCAATTTCGCAAGTTTTATCTGCCTCTCACCCCGACTATCTGCCCCTGGGTCTCCGAGGATGCACTTTTCACTACACAGTAAAGGTATTGTATATAAACAAATAGCCCGTTTGTTGGTAATTTCGCAAGGAACTTCATGATTTTTGGACAGATGATAGATAAAAGATGAAAGTGAATGGAGGAACTTTCAACGGGGAATTTAACTGCTCCTGAATTTTAGCGGTGAAAATCTTCGCATCCATTTCGACTTACTGTGCCAGTTTTCGTACACTTAGGTGAAACTTTCTCAAAACCTATTTTTAAATAAGTTAAAGAACTGAATTTTAAACTTTACTGTCCGAAAACTAATAAGTCGCAAGTGCAGCAAAGATTAAACTACAATCCTTGCAAAGTACGATACACTACATGTATTTGTTAGGCGGGACGACGTGCCCAGGCAAGTCCAGCCGACTCATAAAATGCAACGCACATTCCTGGTTTGACGGTAGTCAGTTCACTTAGTCTCCGCACGGGCTCTAAACAATCAGGGGCCCGTTTCTCGGAAGTCCTGGTAACTTTTCAGGCCCGGAAAGCTATTTTATGTGCGCGATATTTGCAATTAAGACTCAAATTTTGTTGGTTTTGAAAGCTGAGCAATAAAATTCTAAGTTGATAAAACAAGTCGGGCTTATATGCGGGTGAAAAACTACGCCAACGTTCTATAGACTTTGATTATAAAATGTAGCTAAGGGCCCGAAAAGTTACCGGGACTTTCGAGAAACGGGCCCCAGGCTCGTTATAATGAGGTTGATTTTACGAGATTGAAAGCTAATGTTTCAAATACCAGATGATTTGTTCGTGACATGCCCATTTTTGCATCTGAAGCGTAATTGTGTTGTTTTGAGTTTCGCGGAGTATTTGAAGTTGAGTAAAGGTTAGCGTTGAAATGTTTATTTCGCTGTTTTTGTGGACAGGGAAGGAAGATAGTGTTGACTGTACTCGTTAAATAGCTGTGAACAGTAAACACCGATCTTTATAAACACAAGTGTAGATAGAGTATGTGGAGAACTTCAGCACGATTTGTAGCGACCATATTTTTTTGTTACCAGAGGAATCGGTTAGGGGTCATTTTTACAATATTTAATTTTATGGGGGTCATATCTAAAAACAATGATGGAGTGGGGTGTCAGTTTGAAAATCCTCTAAGGTTTCCCAAAATGGCCCGCCGTCCCTGACAGGTGATAAACGACTAGCTCTTTGCATTGCTGTTATATAAACGATGGGTTTTAGATTGCGGCATATCCTAAAGGCTGGACTGGACCCTAGACTCTGGACTCTGGACTTTTCCCTCTTAAAACTTTATTCCCCCCCCCCCCACCCGAAAAAACCTCTATATCTCCTCCATTTTTGTCGTTAAGATTGAAATGGAGCCATTGTCTGAAGGGTGAAACATTTGTGGGGAATGGCTAGGATCCGTTTCTTGCTGTTATAATGACGTAAATAATGACCTTTGAACGAGATTTTCATTGTAGATTGGACGTAGTTTGCACTCCTGTCGTTAGGAATGGAGTCCTTGCTTGCAAGGTTTAAGGTTGATTTTTTCTTGAGGTAAAGTTACTGGTTTTATCAGCTAATCAGTGCCTTAAATACTGGACATTCTTGGGTAATATGTTTACTTTCATTTAATTTAAGTGTGTGGGTGGAGTTCGTTCAGAGGTCATTAAGCGAGAAAGTTCTCAAAGCAAATCTGTCATATACGCGGCATTTCTTTCTGCACTCGTGTCGTTAGGATCCGAATGGAGCCCTTGCCTGAAGGCTGAAACATTTGTCGTGAATGCCTAAGGGCCGCACTTAACGATATCACGGTTTAAGAACGATTTATTTCTCAAGGTTTTCTCCTGGAGAAAGAGTCGTACAGAGGTCACTGGCTACAAACAAACAAACAAATTTAATTCCTTACATACCGGAAGTGCAAATTGGCCATAACAGGTCACCGGAAACCACGAACTACTAAAGTTAAACCTTTTTTCCTTAGGAAAAGGGGATGGGGAGAGGGGGTGAGAGACTATTCGCCGCCTGTAAATTCTTCAGAATTGCTTGTTGTGTTATAATAGCGACGCTCTGCATCAAGGTCATGCAAAGGTCACGAATATTTAATAACCTTAATCCCACGCCAACAATCTAAAACGTCAAATAATTAACTAAGGTAGATGTGTATGCATAGAATGTTGACATACACCTTGAAATATCGTTAGTTTACCGGTTTAACCGATTTTGTTTCGGTCTGTTGAAACTCTAATAAACATTTACAAAAGTAGCTAAGAAAAGCAAGCGTAAGCGGAAACGGAAGTAAAGCGTTTGCTATTCTAAAGGCGTAAGCGGAAACGGAAGGAAAACTCGAATCTTATACAGGCCTTTTCTTAACAGTTACAATACGCAGAATAGTAACCTGTCAACTACTTTTATCAAGGCAGTAAATGACGTACGAGACGGTGGATTGAGCGTAAGAAAAGCCGCCCAAAAGTGAGGGACTTAAAAATCAACACTGCAGGATCGATTAAACATCCACCCCCCCCCCCCCCTCCCGAATAACCATTTGCTTTGTACACCAAACATTGGTCACTAAGCCGATATTTATTCACAAATCGAAGAGAAACACGATAAGCACGCAGCAGGGTGGCTGACACATCAGTTTGCGTCGAGCGTTTTCGTGGAAAACTGTTGTTTTGTCGATGTACGAAAACTGGGCCAGGTGTACGTAGACTGGGCAACTTAGGAGTTTTGGGGAAAATAGCATAATTTTGAACATACGTCGAGCAAGTGGCCAATCGTTTTAAATATTGAAGGTAAGCAAATGGGCTATCTTTAAAAGAAATTTCAGGAATTTTCATTTCACAGACGAAAAGATATAGCGATTACAAACTAAAGTGTACGAAAACTGGGCAACACACTGTAAGCCAACGTGAAAACAACAATGGCCGCGGTTAGCGAAGATAAGTGGAAAGAAGCCTTCGAAGCGGTGAAATCTCAGTTTGATTTGACGGAGCTCCTCTCAGAACAACAAGAAGCTATCAAAGCTTTCTTTGAAGAGGAAAGATGTGTTTGTTAATTTACCGACAGGCTTCGGAAAGTCGTTGATTTTCCAATGTCTCCCGATTGTCGCAAACATCGTCCATGATAAACCTCGTGGCTCGGCTAGTGTTATTGTAGTAATTTCACCTTTGCGATCTCTGATGGAGGACCACGGGCTTTATTTGAACAATATCTGCATTCCAGCTATTGCCATCACCAGGAGCCATAATCACCGATGTGGAAGACCCAGAAAATATCCAGCAGGTTTTAAATGGGAATTTCGTCGTAGTGTTCGGTTGTCTCGTTATGGCTGATGATTTCGCGAAAGCATAGGGCACAAGTTCTATCCATTGTGAAATGAAACTTTCAAATCTTCGCGGAAAGTTTTGCAATTTTAATTTTTTTCGCAATCGATCCCGCGAAACGCCAGCCGAGCAAGACTGGTAATAGCCAATCAGATTAAAGGGGAATTCGAAACCCACTTCCGGTGTTTCGTTGAGTTCGTTGGGGGTCCAGAACAAGGATTTCGGCGCTGCTTCGCAGACGTTACTAGCCGAGGGTTAGGTTACGTCTGCGACGCAGGCTGGGCCTCCTCTAGCTCTTCCTCGACTTTCGACTTGGGCTCCGTGGTGTCAGTCTGATCCGTGTAGACTCACGCATCACTCGAAGTCTGCACAAGAAGGCTACACTGCTGCGGGGAAATCATTGGATGAAACGGTACCTGATTAACACTGGATTCAAGATGTTCCCAAAATAGTTTGAAGTATTCCATGTCTAACGTGTACATGTGGTTCAATTCTATCTGTTACCATCCCCGCTACCCCTCCCTCGGGCACACTTCCGGAAACTCCGGCCTTTCTGGCCAGGGGTGCGTAATTTTGTGAAGCGATCTTGTCCCTAGAGCCCCTAGGGTAGGTTTGATGCCGTTACGATTTTCTACACTTACAAGATATTTCTTCAAAACTTGATCTAAATTTTCCATATTTTTTCCAATGATCTGTCCCTAAAAAATAACGACATTGAATTCACGACAGTACGAGAGGGAATGGTTTAAAACGGGAACGAACAACTAATTAACGTCCTGGGCGTTTATTACAACCCCTCTGCATATCTCAGGGCGTTACAGTTATTATTTTTCGTTGTAAGGGAGGAGCTCATTTTAGCGAAATCGATGCGAAATCGTCAAATCCAATTGCAATATGAGCGAATATGGTGGCTAGCGCTACAAACAGAGCACATGTTCTTCTGCCGTTGCCATAGTTGACTAAGATTTCGTTACATGCTGTACGAACAATAGCTAGATCATAAAATACACTTTATGCATATTTTTGGGCCTATTTTTCACTATTGTCTTATTTCAGCCAGTCATGTAGTCGCATTTTAATTACTCAGTTGGAAAAAGACACCGGACGTGTTCCCGATTTTTGTACAGCTCTATTAAAGATCAAGAGAACTACTGAACAATCTTATTTTCGCTCCATAGTTCTCAATTAGAGTAGTATTTTACGCTGCATCTGTTCTACAGTGTTCTAGGACTTTCAGTGACAGAACGCTGTTCCTTTGCTGAATCCCGTCCTTCTGAAAAGGGGAATCATTGCTAATGGTCATAGCGCTGCCACACAAAGACATCATTCTTTTAGGGAAGGTACGTTTTTTCTTGGGGAGGGGGGGGCTGGGACCTCAGAGGGGAGGGTCATCAGTGAAAGTGAGCACCAAAAGGGGAGGGCCATACCTCATGTGAGCTATTCAAGGGAGGGTCACACATCTTTTCCAGAATTTTTTAATGATAATTTTTGTGATGTCGCTTTCCATTTTTCTTACAGATTAAGTTTTTTTTTCACCTACTATTTAATTTGGTGTTTTATTATAGGTACTAGGTTACATTTCTACATGTATATTATACCATGGCACATAGTTTTTCTGAGAGGACTCGTGTCCTTTTCCGTCCGTATTGGGAGGTCCTTGACTCAGGTATCGTTTCTTCAGCTTCTTGCTGTTGGCTATCCACTGCCTGATCTCCTGAGTCGTTTAGTTCTGAATAGTTACTAGTAGATCCAACAATGCGCTCTACCTTGTCGGAATTGTAGGAAATATTTGTTTTTGAGAGGCAGATTTCGCATGCTAAACAAATAAATCTTTCTGTTAAAATAACCAACAGCAATGCTGGCTAGTCGGAGAAAGAAGCACGTGTACTGTATATTTTATGTTCAAAACTTTTATAATACTCAAATACTTCCATATTCAAACTTCAGCTATAAAACGTAAATATCCCACAATGATTGTTCGCATTTTCCTCGTTTCAGCGCACACACATTCAATATCGAGATATGCGTTCACAAGCGAAACGTTCGGAGGTTTCTACAGCATGGAACATACCATGTAGTAGTGAGGGGAGGGTCACCTAAAGGTGGGGGGTCAGGAGTATTTTTATTAAAACGCAAGGGAGGGCCAACACTTTTTTGGGAAAAAAATACCAAAATTCCCCAGCCCTCCCCCCCCCAAGAAAAAACGTACCTTCCCTTAACGGACGCTGAAGGTAGTCTTGCTGTGTTTGTTTCTTGTCACTGGCTGATACGATCGAAGTCTTGGGTTAATTTCTCTCTGCGATTGAAGCTATATTTTAATTTGATTGATAATTATTAAATATATCCTATAGATAGTTGCCTATACTATAGGTTCGTAAGATGGCGACTATCAGTAAATTAATACTGATACGGGGCGTTTGTGACGCTTTGATTATACAGCTAAACATTTGTTGTCCGACCAGATGCTCAACAAAATCTCGTTGCAAGTGCGTACAGTCACTTGTATCCATTGAAAAAGGTCATTAATGTGATACACCTGCACCGAGTCGTTTGTGTCGGATCCTTTATGAAAATAGCTTCCCCGTTTCGTCTTAAATTGGGTAAGGGGGAGGTGTGGAGGATTTTCTTCCCCAACTTAAAAGTTGGGGGAGAAAAAAAATTATAATATTATCTGAATTGTTCATTGTAGATTCCCTGCAGCCGCGCACGGGTCTTTCAAAACTAAGCGCAGTGCGGTCCGAAATTTCTGAAGAATTTCGAGGGAAAGGCTTCTTCAAACCTCCTGAGAGTATTCGATATTTGTTCGCAATTGCCAAGTTATTTAGAGAAGTATTTTGGTTTTGTGGTTGACTACCTTCGTCCCAGAGGGTTTTCTTTTTTCTTCTCGAACGAAATTGAGTTGCGAAGGAGCGGCGAAGCGGAAGAAGAAAGAGGCCCTGTTAGGGTTTTAGGATTATGGATTGTTAGGGGTTTTTAGAGAGGGGATACGGATTATTAGCCACTAAATTTAAAGATTATGGATTATTTTCATTCGAATTTTATTTTAGGGATATAAAATAAAATTTTATTTTAGGGATACCTTGGGATACGGATTATTTCCAAAATCTACCCAGGATTATGGATTATTCAGACCCCCCTAACAGGGCCTCAAGAAAGATTAACCTCCGTGACCAGGGTAGTAGTTGACGAATTTTCTGAGCTTCTGCAAAACCGCTCTCATTCTCGACAATTCAAATATTTTTGGCCCGACCCGCCAGTCAGAAATTCTCAAATTTTGACGGAAAGTTTCGTTCAAACCTCCTGGGAGTATTTGTTTGGAATTACCAAGCAATTCAAATAACTATTTTGGTCTTGTAACTGACGAATTTTGCGAGCAAAAGCATGCCATGAAATCACTGTGTTCCTAACACTTCCAGGGACACTTCAGAGAACTGGTCGTCTGACTCTCGGGTACGGTCTCAAGTTGATTTCAGAGAACTAAACCCGGTTTGAGGTATAATCGACTCCAGTACTAAGAAATTAAAATCGCTATCGTGGTTTTTGTAGCATATTTTTTCGGCCGAGTAAAGACTACACAGCATTTGTGACAATTATCACCACGGTGGCGCAATTCAGTATAGTGTAAACAAAGTATATAAAATTTCGGGTCTTTCTTCAGGTACCGGAGCACATTGTCCTTCTTTTGTTTGTAAGACATTGTAATTTGCTTCTATTTTGGAGTTGAATTGTTTTCTGTCTTTTGTTTCTTTTGTTTTACGTCATTCGTTCTCCGGTACTCACAGAAGGAACCAAATGTCAGAAGTTCAACTACATGTGCACAACCAAAATACTTTCCTGAATCGCTTGGCAAATATCGAATACTCTCGGGAGGTTTGAACACGCTTTCCGTCGAAATCTTTTAAAAATTTAACTGCCAGGCATTAGTAGTTTTGAAAGAACCGTGCTCGGTTGCCAGGCATCTAAACACAGCGAACCTCTCTGTTGACGTTTCTTGGTAGGCGCTTCTCGGCAAAAGAAAAAATGTTATAGTTAAATTGGAGACACTGCTCCGATACGGCAAAGCAACCAACAGGGAAGATACTTCCCAGAAATAAGACGAATTGGCACCGAAGTTCGCCAATCATTGTCATTATTTCAGTCTCGTTTTATTGATTTAGAAAGTGCCTTGTATATTTGTGATTTCAAGTCCATTTTCCCAATTGTAGCTATTTCAGGTTGTTTGAGTCAAGTTCATTTCCAAGCGAAACGAGCGAGTTTCTATCACTATTACGCAGCATATCATAGCGAAAGGTTAGAGGACTGAGTTTTCTCTTTAAGTGCCAATGCGTAAGTTTAAACAAATTTAAGGAAAGTTTATGTATGCATAGCATGCTTTGCATCTTTTGTATTTGACTCGATACAGTGATTTTGACAGTGATTTCGCTCGGTTCAGGGATTTGTATTGCGACTCAAGGAGATAGTTTAAAAACTCCAGCCGAGCATATAACATCCCAGATAGTGCGATTTCTGGGTTCTAATTCTCTCCTAGATAAGTTTTAAAAAGTTGAGACCCGTTTCTTGAATTTTTGTTACAATTCCATCATTCAGCATGCGCTTACCACGTGCTAGTATCCAGTTCTACGCGTGTACATCACAGTTTAACAACCTCGGCCGTGAGGCTCTTTGAGGTGTTGCAGCCAAGATGGCAGCTACTGGATCCTCGAACCATTTAGCTGCCCTATTGAATCTCAACTCAACTCCCTAAAGGTTGAGCATCCAAATGACTGGATCGCGAGACATGCCAACTACGTTGGCGTAATGCCAACGTAGACGATCCTGTAGTATTTGACGGGGTATATATAGTAATTTTATATTGTTCAAGGGAAATGTGCCAGATACAGTCTGGGTCTGTCATTGGCTTGCACGACTCGATCGTAGAACCAAGAATTTTTGCAATTCTGATTTTCAAATATTGCGTCTGTTATGATACGGTTAAATATGGTAAGCAACGATAAATAGATATTAAATTTTGTACCTTTATAAACAATGATCTGTTCGATGTGAGATTCCCTGGAAAAAGATGAGAGTTATTTCACACGTTCACGAGATACTTGATTTTCTGATCCCAGGTTTTTATCTTTCAGACTTTTGAAATAATGGGGGCAAGTTCGTCTTCACACAGTCCCAAAGAAGGCTCAGAATGGAGTTATCAATTGGTGTTTTACTCAAGAACTGAGAAACCATGCAGGGATGATCCTGAGTTGCCTCAAACGATAACGAGCTTCTGGCTGTTGAATGGTGGGGGAAAGAAAAAGTTGTCCAAATTGGAGGATTCTGTTGGTTACGTATTTAATATTGCCCATGATGCGTTACAAATAGCCATGGGTTTGTTGATTGATGGTAGTGAAAACATTGAGAAAATTTGGGTTTTTAAATCCAAACTTGACCCTGAGCAAGATACTCTAGTAGCGATGTGCCATCAGTTTGTCGTGATTGAAACAGCTAACTGGTATTGGTCCATTGAAAAGAATGACAAAGAAATTCTTATTCAAAGGAGCAAATTTTGTTCATATAAATACAAAGATGACAAGGGACTTATAACAGCAAAATATGGGGTTCGAGATTGTTGTCGTCGATCCCAGAGATTGACTCCATTACGCCGAATGAGTTCTGCTTTTGGACGGAAAACCATGAGAGACTTGATAAAATTTATTGTCGAGAACAACGAACTGAACAAGAAATATCGATGGGATTTCAGTAACTGTAAGGATTTCGCAAAGAGGGTGTTCGACGAATTTGCTAGAATGAAGTACCATGAGATTTTATTGGGGTGTGATTTGCCTCATTTGGCATACGACATATCACTGAAGGTGAATTGATATGCTGTGAGACCGTTATTTTTGCGAGCCCAATTATCAATTATCTTGATTGAGTTGAAGACAATTTCTCTATGTTAATAGCTTTTAAACCATTTTTTATCCTCGATCATTTTACGGTGTGGTCACACATCAAAGCCAGTTTTTTCGAACACGGTCCGACATAAGTGATCGACCTTGTAATATTTAATTTTAATGCAACTTCATTTAGAAGTATGTTGAAAACTAGCAAGAGTGAGGTCACACTATTTTAATTAATAATTTGCCTTCTAAAGATTCCAAATGAAAAAGAGGTCCCGTAAGCTGCTATGTTTTCATACGAGTTATAACATTGAAACTTGACTCCGCCCAACGGAAATCGGGTTACGAGACATTTTAGGCATTAGTGAAGACATTAGTGAAGTCGCTTAAAGGCGATATTTAGGCGATATCCGCGAGGCTCTTTACCTGTAAGGCGCTGCAGCCAAGATGGCAGCCACTGGATCCTCGAACCATTTAGCTGCCATCTTGGATCTCAACTTCCTAAAGATTGAGCATCCAACTGACCGGATCGCGAGACATGCTCATTTAAATTCCTAGTCAGGTCTCCGTTGGGATTACCCAGACCATCCTGTAGTATTTGACGGGGTATATATAGGAATCTTAACTTGTTCAAGGAAAATGTGCCGGGTTCAGCCTTGGTTCGTCATTGGCTTGCACGACTCTATTGTGGGAATTTTCGCTATTATGATTTTCAAATACCACATCAGTTCTGATACGGTAAATGCAGATGACACAACACTGATCCTTGATGGTTCGGAAAAGTCTCTCTCTGAAGCAGTAGAAGTTCTAAATCTGCAAAGTCTCAGGCCTTAAACTTAACTCCAAAAAGACTGAAGCACTCTGGATTGGATCTTACGCTGGCAGAAACGAGAATCTCTGACCGGAGCAACATTTTAACTAGCAAAAGGAAAAAGTGAAAGCATTGCATTGAGAACATGGTTTTCAATAGACCCAGAGAAAGCAACAAAAAGATAGATGAAATGCGCAACTGCTTAGGGAGCTGGTCAGCCCGTAGACTACGCCTGATCGGAAAAATTACTGTTATTAGGAGTTTAGTGGTTTCTCAAATAATTCACCCCTTGTCACCACTCCCGTCAAATCCCCAAGTTATAAAAGAAATTAACGACTCCCTTTTTGACTTAAATCTGTCTGGATACAAAAATATCTAGACACTAATAACAAAGGCAAATGGAAACTTTTCATAGACTCTGAGTTGGAGAATATCGGAGGTAGAACAATTTTTGATAACCTTAACATAAAAGATACAAAGGTGATCTCCAAATCTCTTAGTCCTTTCCTTAACATCTGGGCTGAACTCAATTATCAAGATAAATTAAGAACTGTCGACTCCTTTCTCGGACAAAGTCTTTGGAATAACTCCCTTGGGGATCATGGATAAACCAATATTTACAAAAAAAATGGCAACAAGCAGGAATAACTAAGGTGCATCAAGTTGTCAAACAGAAGCCAAACACTTTTTTCTTGACATGGAAGTGGAAAACATGTACCAGACTAAGATCTGACCTCTGACCTTTTATGGAATAACATCAACGCTAAAAGCGCTATGGAAAAGACAAGAACCGAACATATCAACAAATGGTAATAATCGAGAAACTTTTGGAACTGCTTTTACGAGAGCAAAGAAACCAAGTAGATTGGCTTATAAACTAGTAGAGGCGAAAGCAGAAGGGAAAACTAACTTTTCAGTACCAATTAAACTTAAATGGAATAACACAATCAGAAGGAAAAAGACATAAACTGGCAGAGCGCCTACCAGATGGCCTTGAAATGCGCAAAAAGCACGAAACTAATTGAATTCCATTAATTTTAGATCTCTTCATCTAACCTTGGCTACAAACGCTCTTCTTTTCAAAATGGGTTTCAAAAGCAATGCAAGTTGCTGTTTTTGAGGCGAGGAACCCGAAAAGATTCATCATCTTTTCTGGTCCTGCAGCAAAACACATTTTTTGGTTGAATAATCTGGTTTCCTTTCTACAGCGTCTAAACGTACGGCCAAAAACCTATCATCTTAATGTATCCGCTGCTCTGGCTTTGAGGCCTGAATTACCCAAAGTCAATTTCAAAGTCTTTATTTGGCTTTGCAGAAGTAAAGAGATTCCAACTTGAGATGGTATTCGGTCATACCTAAAACACTCTAATGTTGCCTTTTCCTGGCGTCCAGACGGTGGGGAGCAGCGTGAGGAGTTCCCCTGTACTTTGCACGCTTCAGCGCCGCCTGATCGCCTGGGTTAGCCTAAAAAATTAATTACAATAAAGAAATAAAACCTGTTTCTGCCAACAAATTCACTCACACCTAACATTTTGGACCACTAATTAGCTATTACAGTGTCACCTGTATGCCTTCTCCCCGGTTTTCCTATTTCCCATGGTCTCCTTTGTATCTAAAAGGTTTTCAGCAAAGGTTTTTCTTCTCTACTTTTACCCCTTTGGAGCAAAGAAAAAAATAAAAATAAAAAAACAACTTAGAAGGATCGGTTAGAGAGTGAAGTACTACAGGCAAAGCGTGTTAAAATAGATGTATTTTAAAGTAATGTAAAAATATAGTCAATGTAACAATTACGGGGGGTGACAACTCTAACAAACGCTGTTTCGGGACATAGCTAAAATTGTTCCGGGAATCTGGAGATTTTTCCGGGAATCGGGACACTTGGCAATTTTTCCGGGAAACACGCGATAATTCCGGGACATTGCCGAAAAAAATCGGGACACCGATTTTTTTTTCGGTTAATGTCACGAAATCGTCCATAAATGAGAAACGTAATGAGAACATTCAAACAGCGCGTGCAACGCCGCGGCTTGTGGTTTACGCAAACCAATCAGAAACGCGCCCGACTTTGTGAGCACACAGTTGGGTTCCACAGCAGTCACGTCCAGATCCGTTCCAGGTCAAGGTTCCATGTACACTGCATGTATGGTTAGCGACGGTTTTTAATTTTTTCCTCGCTTTGCGAGCATCAGTGAAGTCCATTTAGGAAACAAGTGTGGATGCTGTAGGCGAAAAGAGCAAGCTTACGCTATAGCGACGATGGCGCGATCAATACAATGTAAGTAAAACAGTTTGAAGTAAATATTATCCGGATGCTTTCCAACTCCACGTGTATTCTACGTTTACTACTGTGTTTACTGCTTAGCAAACGTACTTTTTTTGCTTTTTATAACAGCTGGGAAGTCATTTGAGAAATGGGAAATCGAGGATATATGCGCCTGGCTAACGCAAAACATGTTAGAGGAACATTGTGGATGTTTTAGGGAAAATAAAGTGCGTGGAAGCACACTGCTTTCCTCGCTAAAGGATGGAACATTAAAAGCGGACCTCAAAGAAATCGGAGTAAAGGCTCTTGGTAAGAGTTCTCATTTTCTACTTTAGTTCTTCGTCAGTTCTAATGAAATTCTTATTATAAAATCTTATCAGAAAAACAGTTATCTTGATGCTGCAAAAAGTTGTTGATAATTTACTGAACATTAACAACGGATTAACAAACTTTGGATATGAAAAACCCCGGGTTGAAATAAGATCCGATAAATGAAAGTGTTGACATAAAACTAAACAATGATCAGAAAACGCTCAGTGACACTCAGACTCAAAGGGATGATTGCAATGATTGCTCTAATGTAAAACTGAATTAATGAGAGCGGCGATCCACCATTAAGGTGTTCATACGTCTTTGTTATTTAATATTTATTTATTTATTTATTTATTTGATTATAAGTAATTTGTTTACTTTATTTATTTATTTTGCCCACACTGCAACACCGTTATACCCATACAAATTAGCGAGGAAAACAGGCTTCAAAAGTCGCCCAAGTATTAGTTTATTTCATCAATATTTTTCTGACAACTAGTGTCGTGGCAGTGCGCGTAGTTTATCACCTACAAAACAATCTGGAAAAATACGTAACAAAATGTTATTATGCAAGTGTCAGGATAAATACACCACAATTTTCAGCTTGGAAACTTCACAGCAACATAACCAAAATCATTCTCGTCCCCATAGCCCTTTTCGTTTCTCTTAGCCGGCAGGGCCTTGGCTCGAGAAACGAAGGGCTCTGGGGACATGGGATTTTTGAATTAATTCGAATTTTTTTGATTGGCCGTTTGAAACAAAGAAATCTTGAGCGGAAGTAAAAAGACGCCATGACTTTCTCATACGTTCTTTTGAAATATCGTGACTGCATACATGAAGTCTGGAAGTCCTAGAATCTAGGACTGGAAATCCTGCGTCCCCAGAGCCCTTCGTTTCTCGTGCCAAGGCCCTGCCGGCTAAGAGAAACGAAAAGGGCTATGGGGACGAGAATGAACCAAAATGATCCCAGAAATGATCAATTTACTCGGTTTAGCGGTTCGTATTTACTTCCGGTTCGTAGGGGATAGAAACAAAATATCAGACCTGGTCCACTCCGAGATTGAAAATCAACGCCGGGCGAAGAAACCAGCAGCAACCGTTACAGGGCCCATTGGACGATTTCTTGTTCAGATTGATAAGAATCAACAGACAAAGCAAAGAACAAGTGAAAAGAAGTCAGGTCAGTAGTCATGCCACGTAATATTATGAACTTATTTTCCAGCACGTAGTCTCGTACTAATATTTTACCGGGAATTCAAGCACGATAATAATAATTTTGAATTTTAAATGTAACAATTTAAAGCTTGCTTGCCACGTTTTGTTATGGGTGGAGCGACTACATTTTAAATATGAAATAAGGTCGGTGCTAAAAGGTTTTTGCACTTTTGCTTCTAACGTCTTCTACAAGTAAATACGACATATTATGTTTGTCTTAATTTTCAGACCCAAGATATCACGGTAGGCCGCGCTTTCTTAAGGGCACAGCATCAAATAGAGTCACGGATGGCGGCGACATCTACCGCCGGTGGCTGAAGAAAGAGTGCTTTGAAGGAAGGGGCTCCTTTATCCCCCGAGACGCTGAAGAAACAAAACGGCTTCAGAAATTCAAGGCTCGCGTTAGGGACCTTACACTGAATGTGGCATTGGGAAAGCTTTGTATCGTTCAGTACAAGGCAGGGATGCACGTCAAGGCTCTAGACGAATGGACTGTCCATTGTGATCTTTGCGACTGCAAATTTCATTGTAGAGAGGTCATGAGAGTCGGGGCGATTGAAAAGCATGTATTCAGTAAGCAGCACATAAAACTGCTTGCCGCAGATAGAGGTTAGTTTTCTTTGTCCTTTTTCTAAATTCTTAAACATTTCTGGTCAATTCAGCATAATTTTTTTTTTCCATAACCATGACGTCAAATGTAGAATCATAAGACATTTTAATTGGTAACCGGTCAACCTGTGTAAAGCTAATGGACACTCTTTTGGGATTCTTTAGATATACAACTTACTCAGAACGAAGTGCAGCTTGCTTCTTGGTGTAAAGAAGCGTATTTAAAACGCAAAAGAGAGCCTCAAGCTACAGGCCAAGCTGAAGCACGTCGCGCACAAAAAAGGTATACCGCTTACTCTTTATAATAAAATCAATATACATGTAAAATAGGAGCGATGATTAGATGTGCTAACATACACTTACCATGTATCACAGGAAATCCAACCAGGAGAAGACCTCCTCTTCATGCGACAAAAAGCAAAGAGTGTCTATCCAAGCGAGTCGTTCGGTTAATTCAAGATGCGAACAAGGACCTCAAAAGAGTTCCACTGATTCTAGACGACATGCTCACAAAAGGTATTGTTAATACCCTTCATAATCAAACATAAAGTAACTGTGAAGCATGAAAATAGTATGAAAATGAAGTGTTACGTTGGGTCCTCTTGTATGTGGGTAAACGCTTTGTACAGCTAGCATCACAGGTGGAGTAAATCAATAAGAACAAATGATATTATGCTTAGTAGCCCCGAGAGCATTTCATATTTCCCTTAAATACCTAAAAACTATCTTTAAGAATCACAACAGTTAATAACCTTGTAGACGTAGCAATCGTATAAAGAGCTAGTAGATACTGTAGTAAGATGTGACAGACGTTCACTAATTATGGCAATAAATTCAATGATCATTCAAAACATTGAATGCTGAATGTTTTAAAGCTTACATGACTTATTTTATCATTCTAAACAGAGCTACGATATCCTTACCACTGGCACAATGTCCGCACAAGTGAATCAAATGCAAGTGCAGAAAAGTTTGGCAAAGAAATTTCCTGAAAGTGCATACAATGTCAAAAAGAAAGAGGACAAAACAAGGTAAACCAGACTTAAATAAAAATAAGAGGGGGCCGAAGAAATTGAAAGTGACCGACCAAACACATGAAGGACTAGTGTCTCCGGTTACCCACAAAAAGGCACGGATAAGTAATGGCCAAGCAGGGAGTGAAAATATTCAGGATAGTCAGATGCCCATTCAAAGCTCGTTCCCGGCCGAAACGGCCGAACACGGAGAAGAGCAAAACAGTAGAGGTGAATGGAATAGTTTCCAGAACGATGACGTAGTAAACGATGAAATTAACGCGAGGGGAGAGGGACGTGGTGACGACATGTTCTCAAAACGTTTACACGAAGATGACGGAAAGCTCCAGCAAGAAAATCCACGAAATGGCCAAATTGGATACCAACACGAGACATGGTGCGAAGATGTACAGAGTTCAAGCCAAAGCGACGCAACGCCAGCAGAAGTGCTTCCAGTGGCTCTCAATAACCAAGTGCAGTATGAAGATGAGATCGAAAACGAAGAACAGAGTGGTGACGACGAAATGTGTGAGGAAATTTCAGACGAAAATGAGGAAAAGACTGATTCCGAAGAAAGCGACGAAGGAAAAATGCCCAGTACATATGACGATGAAGGTGAAAATCTTGTTGAGGAAAGCGACGAAGAAGATTCTCAAGAAAGTGATGACTTCGCATTTGCTGAAAACCTCCTCTCCTGACTAGATGTCCCTACATTTAAATCATTTTTAGAAGATGCTGTACCTTGTGCGCATAATTACAGCGAAGAACTGAAGTGCCTTTGGAATAGCAATGGAGGATGCACTCCACCTGGTATTCTCTATAAGAATCGGCTGCATGACCCCAAAAATGTCTGTGTTCTATGTGGACTAAAAGACTGTGTTAGGTC
This sequence comes from Siderastrea siderea, assembly GCA_964030785.1. Taxonomy (NCBI): domain Eukaryota; kingdom Metazoa; phylum Cnidaria; class Anthozoa; order Scleractinia; family Rhizangiidae; genus Siderastrea; species Siderastrea siderea. The sequence goes on from OZ034973.1 coordinate 6,308,184, forward strand.
CTTTGAATTGTGGTGCATGCGTCATCCTTTTTCTTCCCGTGATTTGTATCGTCAATCTGAAGCTGTTCATGAAAGTGCAGATGCCCTGTGGAGAAAAAACATTGACAAAGAAGCTTGTTATATTTGTGGTTCAAAAGATTGCTTACGGTCCTTCGCGGATATAAAACACAAACACGTTGGGATGGTAGAGGACTTGAAGGCGGAATCATTAAAAGCGAGGCAGTACATTGTTTACAGGAACATAAAAGTCAAATCCGGTGAAGTGGACATAATGGTTAATGGTAAACAAGCCATGAACAGTGTACAGAGTAGCCAATGTACAGGTCTTTCATTCACAAGTGATCATATGTGTGACCGCTGTAGAGATATCTTGAGGGAGCCTGCCACACGAATTGCATTCCGTCGTTTGTGTTTAGAAGAGAAAAATGGAGTTTCAGTGAATAAGTTTAAGTCCAACAATGTTCAAGAGATACTAAACTCCATAGAAGAGAAGGGAATCTACTGCGACGAAAACCATCCAGGCAAAGAAATCATTCTCGGTTGTGCAGAGTTATATCGTGAAGGAAAACTTTCTGAAGACAATTTTTTTCATAAAATTCAGCACCTCATGATAGAAGCTGGAAGACATGGGCCTCAAAAGAAGATCGTCTGGGGAAAACACCCCGAAATACTCTTCTGGGCTCTTAGAGGTTATCTAAGGCTTGGAGATGATTTCATAGACCACCTGTCAGGAGAAGGTTTCAAGCTGGATAGAGCAGAGGGAGACGATGTTGTTTTCAGTTTTCAAGGAAGGTTCCTTCTTATTCCTGGTAGGCGTACATTACAAAGATATTCCCCAGCATATTCAGTGACTGATGGGATCTCGAAGTCGCAAGTACGACTGTTAATTCAGTGCTTCGTCCACAACAAAGTCATGTCTATTGAAAAGCACAATGCAAGTATTTTCCCCTGTTGCTTGCAGTATGACGGACTAAAACTTAAACCAGCTCTAGAATACTGTCGGCATCACCACTCAGTCATTGGTTTATCAAGTGGCCCGATGGCGTACGAAGAAATGAAAGAAATTCGTAATCTGGGCGACGAAGAAAGAAGAAAGAAGGTGGCCGGCCTACCTTTCGCAAAAGAAGCTTTAGAATTCATTGCAGAAAGTCTTGACAGCAAATTAGCACTTCCAATGGGCCACTATCTTGTCAATGATACTGGATCATCCGAAGAACTTTGGATGCTTATTTCAAACGCGGTGGAGGTGTTACAGTGTTGTGATAGATGTATGGAACAGGTGGAAACGGGTGTGGCAGAGTTAGGAGCTTGCAAGTTCGTATGTGAACAATGTACGACTGACCGCCAGCTATGTGAAAGGTGTAAAGCACTGAATCTTTCATCAGATCAGTGGAAGTCTATAACAAGGCCGTGCTTTTCTTGCGTCGAAAGTCAGGTGTCATGCAAACGTGTTGTTGTCTGTGTGTTAGCAAGTGACTGCCTTGAAAAACAGAAAAAGATCCTCCGCCAGCTAGGAAGAGAAGCGTACCTCTTCTGAAACAAGAGACGCTAAACTGGTAGACAAGAACACTGGAGAAATTCTGATAATACCATCGCCAGATGACCCACATACAGACAAGAACATCGTCGCTGAGCACGACAATTACTGGCAAATAAAGAACGGAGAAGTTTTTTCGACAAAAATCATACAAGTCTTGCGTTCGCATCCTGATGCTACTATCAACAAGCCTGTGAAAGATGCTATCACTCAAGAAGCTCTCTCCTGGATTGACAGAATGTCCAACGAAACGTTCATGGCACATGTATCATCTCGCTTACAAGAGGCCATTAGGGATGCTGGTCCCGTTGTGGTTACCGTTGCTTCAAATGTACGTTATGGAGAAGAAGGAAACAAGAGAAGAAAGATTGACGGAGAGCCATTTGGAAGGCTGACAGCATGTTGTATTACCGAAGAGAGTCGTGTTTTTCTAACCGATGGTGAAAAGAATCTTATTTACGAAGCAAACATAGCTAATCCACCTACAGTCGAGGTTATCTCCAAGACATTTAAGAACCCGACAGATGTCATCTTCATTCGAGAAAAGCCCCAGCATCTTCTCATCTGTGATACCCTTGGAATTGGTAGATTTTATTTGTCAAGCAGCAAAACCTCTCGCCCAGTACTCAAAGATATCGGTCGACCGTTTAAAGCAGCCCTTGTTCGTGAAAGAAAACAAGTTTGGATTACCGACTGTGAGAAGAAGACAGTTGTTGTTTTCAATCTGGAGGGCGGTAAGACAAAGATCATCGAGCACAAATTTAAAGAACCAACAGGAATAGCCTTCTTGCCAGTCTTAAATGTTGTAGCTGTTTGTGATTCTTCAGAGTGCGCGCTTGTCTTTTTTGCCAAAAACGGGGACGGACTGTTAGTTGTCAATTTGCCCAATGAGATATCGCCAGTACATGTGTCATCTTTTCAAGGGGTTGGGAGTGCCGTTTTCCTTGCATCAAGCACCAGCATGCTCTACAAAGTGAAAGTAACACTGAATGCAAGTAAAGATGGCAGAAATTCGTCAGCTGTATTGGAGGAGGTGGCTGGTCATCGCCCACACCCCACCCACAGTTATGAAGACGGGCCAGCTGCTTCATCAAAGCTTTCATGTGTCAATAGCCTTTGGAGTGTTGGGTCGGCGTGTTTTATTGCTGATGGTGGCAGGCTTCGTCTATACACACCAACGCAAGAGTTTCAGAATTGGATGGAGACCCTCCGCAACGGCCACGAAGCTTACGGTCTAACTGAAAAGAGACTTGGTGAGAATTATAAATGTAAAGTCAGAGCTATGGACTACCCGTCAAAGATTAAAGCTCTGGAGCAAAGAAGCAGCTACTTTGGAGAGTGGCAAAATGAAGTCGCCGAAAGGTTACCGGGAAAGAAGACCGCCAGCATGGGAAAGTATGGTACCCCCGCAACAAAAACCATGGAGAATACAAGGATATCCTCAGAAGGGAAGAGAGGCATCGAAGGGCTTCTAAGAGAACATGGCCTTGAAAGTAGACTAAATGATTTTCAGTTTACTTCTGTTACAACGCTTCGTACAGAAGGCATGTTTGGAGTTTACAACCGAGATCAGGTGGTTCCATCTGCACTTGAATTCAAGTATCTTTCCTCTCGCAGTGCACTGGAATGGGCAATGAAATCCGCTATGGGGCTTGGATTCAAGAGCAAGAGAGAGACTCGTTATGAACACAGAGACGACTGCCAAATGCCATTACTCTACAAAAAGCGGAAAGATGATCGTACTTTTATTAAGGAAAGTTCGCGGATAAAGAAAGAAGCATTGGAAATGCGTGACTTTTGTCGGGTGTACGGAAAGGGTGTTAAAGTTAGTGGAGTGCGACAAATCTACAAGCAGAGGCCAGGCTCCCTTCCTTTGTACTGCCGTCAACCAAAAGCCACTGTGACACTGCACGATCAAGAAAACGCTCCTTTGATGCAGTGGTTGGATTCTGTGACAAAACAAACTGAAGGAAAAAGAGTAGAAAGGGCTAAAGGCAAAGAACCAGGTGTGTCTACTGAGCGATCATCCGAAGCCAGCGAGAAAAGTGTGGTGGTGGTTGGTCATCGAGTAACCAAAGACGGCGTGGAGTACCTATTGAAGGGCACACAAGAGCCTGACAGTGCCGGAATGTGGATACCAAGAGAAACTGTGGATCTCACTCTTGTAGCGGCATACACAAGACGGCAGAGGGCTTCTCGTTGCTCATCGTAGTCAACGGAACACTTCAGGCTTCTTTTCTCGTTCACGTTAGCACGACTACTACCTTATTATAGGAAATTAACGATGCATTTTATTAAGGCGAATTTAATTTTAATTTTAGTCACCTACATTTAATTTTTAATTTTTATTTGAAGACACCTTCACTTCCATTGATTTCAAACGTCCTTAGATTCATCAATGTATTAAAGGTCATTATCTGACTTGGTAGTTACTTTTTAAAAATACTTTTGTTGGTATTACTAGTTGGAATACGGTTTAGCGGTATTTAGCCTTGAGGTCAGCTGTTGGACGTTGTTTTGTTTTGTTAAAAGTGCAAGCTGTTATATAAATTATTACGTATAAACATCAAATTCGACTTTTTTCGCGTTGTTAAAATGCTTCGTTTTATTCCTATAATAAGGTATTACCGGCTTATACAAACAAAGTATGATCAAATTGCATTACAGCCGTGTAACAAGCCGAAAATAAGTAGGTCATTCATATGATTTCTGGTCCAAGTGATAAAAAACAGTGTTTCCAGTCAAGGACGTTAGCTCTTGTTAATGTGCACTTTATCTCTGCACTTAATTCATGATCATGTTGTCATGTTTATGTTAACATAAAAGAACTGTGCTAGTTGCCACTGCGTTAACCTCGCTTACAGTTTACTGTCCGAAATGGAAGAGAAAGACGTAGAAAGGATACAGTGACATTGTTTACATTTTTATGTTTATTTATGTGCTTAACGGAAATCAGTTTATGTATATTGTTTCGTTTTCTTGTTTCATTTTTTCTCAATTAAATGATTCGCTTATTAAAAGAGCATAAATTTCAGTATACAACGAAAATACGGTCACTTTAGAGATGTTCTGTTTCTATGTTAAATGAATCTATAGTTGACGAAAACAGTGGTTTCCAGTTAAGGACGCTCGCTCTTGTTGGGGTCGCCCACTACCTCTCGGAACGAGTTACTTCATTGGTTCTTAAAACAATAGATAACAGGTCATAACAATGCCCCTATCCCTGAATAACAATAGAGGTAGTGTTTACAGCGGGCGAATGAAAAAAGAGGTTCCAGAGAGGTAGTGTCTTACTGTCTTGTTGTCATGTTTATGTTGACAAAAAGGAACTGTGCTAGTTGCCACTGCGTTAACCTCAGCTCACAGTTAACCGTCCGAAATGAGAGAGAAAGACGTAGAAAGGATACAGTGACATCGCTTATATAGTTTTATATGTGCCTAACGGAAGTCAGTTTCAGTTATTTATTTATTTTGTTTCGTTTAACTTGTTTTATTTCTCTCAATTAAGAGATTCGTTTATTAGAAGAGCATAAATTTCAGTATACAAGGAAATACGGTCAGTTTAAAGATGTTCTGTTTCTATGCTAATTAAAATTGAAGTGTTTTGCTGTTAAGACGCTAATCGTGGTTAAAATAATTCTAAACATGCAGAACATGTAATATTTAAGTTACACAAGTAATAAAAAAGGCAAATCTTCGAATATATACGCTGTGTTAAACTTTGTCAGAATGCCGGGAATTCTAAAATTTTCCGGGAATGTATCCCAAAAATTCGGGACTATGTTCCAAATTTCCGGGACGACTTACGTTAAGACCTAGTATTGCTCAAACAGCGTTTGTTAGAGTTGTCACCCCCCGTTAACAATTCATGTAACTGAGTACAATGTAGAGGTATGTGTGTTTAGGTTTCCTTTTTAGTTGCAATAAAATAGGTATTAAAAAAAATAAATAAATAAATTTTGGCGGTTTATCAAGGTTTTGAAAAAATCAAGGAATAATAGATGGCGGATCTATGATGGCGGCGGTTTGAGTATGAGACCATTAAAAAAAATGCAGTAAGCAACGATATGTGGCCTTGCTTTGCTCGGTTTATTGTACTCGGTCTTTACCGGTAAAGTCAAGCGCAAAACAGTCAAACGCAGCGTCTTTCAGTTCAGGTAAAGGGAACAAAGAAGTCGATTAAAACTCCTAAACTAGTCTACCTTTCTAGATTGCTGTCTCTGACCACCGGTATTTTGCTTTTTTGTTTTGCAAATATAATGTGCGAACAAGCAATCTGAATAACTTAACAGAATTGTAGGAACACCCGGAAGGACCGTCTCCAAGGCCCAGGGCTCCAAGGCACGCAAAGAATTAAGGGGCCCAATGAAAGTGGTATCAGACTCCGACATTTCCATGCAGAGGTAGAACTGAAGCCTTTGACATAAAAAGGGACCGCTTTTGACAGCCAAAAATTAAACAATTAGACGAGATAGTATCGAGCAAACGGAGGGGAAAGGATTTATTAGAATACAGGAAAGTCTCATTCTTATGCCAACTGATAAACACCCACCTCACTTATCCAGGTTCTGTACAAATCATTTAGGTTTTAGTTACCTTTCAGTTAAACCAGCATTTCAATTTGGAGAATGCAGCCCAACCCCGACCTCATAACGAGACACCTTGCTAAAAAGTGGAAAAAATAACCGATGTCCAGTGTTCGTCGGCTGGAATTTGAACAACTTCAGAAAGGCCCACAAAGCCTATGTGCATTTTTTTTTCACAAATTACACACTCACTGGCTTCTGGTACTGATGGAGAAAGTGCGCTCTCTGATGTTCTCTTTGATAGTTTCCCTGGTGCCTTTTATCTTGGAGAACAGAACGAAGTTGAAGTTTGCATGATGTATCATACTAAATTAAGTAATATGATGAATATAATGAATAATCTATGAATAAAAATATAACGAATAACTTTTCTTTTTAGTAATACAATGAATAATGATTTTTCTACCATTCTCGAAATTTATTTGTGTGGCCAATCTGAATTACATTAATAGAAAAAAGGACGAAGAAAAGGGGAAATAATTATGCTAATCAATCCTCCGTTACGCATAAGATATTTTTAAGTCCCTCATCAAACAAAAACCACATTGGCTAATGGCGGATAAGCCAAAACCAAAACTATTTTACACGTTTTTGTGATCAGCTGCATGCCTTCCTCATAAAATAAGCTGCTTTGCTATCTTTGCTGGTTTTACACATATAATAGGGACCTTTCTTACTTGTTATTACCGCTACTCTTTTTTGTTACATCTGGAGCCGGATTTAAAAAGAGGATAATATCTGAGAAAGTGGAAAAAATATGTAACGGGACGGAGATAAGTCTACTGGATTGAATTAACTCTTTCACTTTCATAATATTTGTTTTTGTTTGGTTGTTTTTATTTTATTTTTATGAGGTAGCTATCAGGTATTTGCTATGCCTCCATTCAGGCTTTTGCTACGTGCAAGCAATGTGAAATCAGTGTGCTCAGATCAGAATGCTGAATAAGGTGATTTCGTGTATGAAGCCGTTGTGCTGTTTGTTTTCTATCTTTAGTTCTGGTAATCCTAGGAAACCGAGTCAATATAACAATAGCCTGCGTATCAAGCGTTTCCGTATGCTTTTCTGCACGTTCGAGGCCGTTTTTGTTTTTTGCATGCATGGCCTCGTGAAAATTGGGCAAGGGAAAAAAGAATAACAGGAGGGGGTTCGGGGGGGGAGTGGGAAGGAAGGAGAAGAAGGAGGAGGAGGAAGAGGAGGAGGAGAAGAAGAAGAAGAAGAAGAAGAAGAAGAAGAAAACAACAACAACAACAACAACAACAACAACAACAACAACGTTTCCTGTCGTTCATTCCCTTCCCCCACCCCCTCCCCCTTCCACCTACTTTTTTTGCCCTCGTCCCAATTTTCTCGCAGCTAAAATGCGAAAAAATGCTTCAAACGTGCGGTTCACCCTACGGAAACGCTTGATACGCAGGCTAATATCGTAAATGTAAACACAAATCACATTAGCTGACAGCGTAGGCATGGCGTGATAACCAGCACTCGGACTTCATATTCTACCCATATGGTTTTCTCTCTTCGAAGGAGTTCGTTGCTGTTGTTTCACTTAGTTTGTATCTTGTCTCTATATATCAGAATGCTGTTGCTATTGGCAAACGGATATAGGTGCAAGAAAAAAAGAGCTTTTATCCCGATCTTTTTTGTGTAACACCCAAGCCACTTGAACTTCCGTAAAATAGGGAAAAACTAATTATGATAGATAATTGCTTACTTAAAAGAGGCAGGTTAATTTGCACATGTTCCCTGTTGATGACTGTGTGCACACACGAACACGACGAAGTACCATGTCTGGTTGTGGAATGTTTTTATATGGAATGAATTCCTTAGACTTCTTCGCAGGTTTTTTGTTGGGGGGGGGGATTTGCATTTCCCTTCGGAAATAAAAGCGTCAATACACTGGAAAGAACACCTTACAATGGGCAAAAACCTGTAAATTTGAGAAATTACTCAGATGTGCAATGTAGTTCAGTGAAGTTCGGAGTTTTTTTGCGACATTTGTTTGGTGTTAGCAATTCATTGCATTCCGGTTTTAATATGCACGATTTGGATTCCACTTACAAACATGTTTGTAAGTCTTCAAAGTTCACCAAATCTTACCGTCTAGGCAAAACATAACTCTCAATTCCAAGGTTTTACGGTCTGAGCCGGTTACATGTAAAAAATAGAGAAACTGCGAGGTGATTTTTCTAATGTTGTCCATTATGACAACTTTATAGCTTTTACTAAGTAGGCACTGCTAACCTTGGCTTGGTAAGTTGTGGTTACCTAAACATCCGGTAGTTCCGCAAAGATATATTGGCTGTCACAAACAAATTAAGATTAGTACTTAGTTGCAAAAACGCCATTCCAGTGAGTATTCTTAACAGGAGCTTCAAGTTGGTTGGGAAGTCAAGGCAGTTGATTGTAAGTATATGGTATGCGAATTTACGTGTGTTAGCCATAGATTGCTTTTAGTACCATTCGTACTCAGTTATTTAATAACCGTATTTACTCAGACTTCACCTGACTTTCAAAGTTGAATGGAAGAAATATTAGAGATTTAGACTTTTGCTCGCTAGCTATTTCATATCATACTTTCATATTTTGGGAAGCAAAGGAAATAAAAGGCAATTTTGTGAGAGGTGAAAAGAAAGAGTACCAGGACAATATTGTTTTCTCGTGAAATCTTTTCTTTGCTTCCAGTCTGAGCGTGCGTAGTAACAGTCTGTTATTTGTACACTGGTCAACTTGTCGCTTAGCTTTCAACTAGTTTTAGGCTCAAAACGAGGTTTTTTCAATTTATTCTCGTCTCTTTTGTATTCTCGTTTATTCTTTGATTAATTTGTTTTGCTTAGGGAGTTATTCCTTCAAGTGCAGTTTTTCGTCTTGTTCAAAAATGTCGCGTACTCGCACCGAATTATTCATAATTGTTGGCCTAGTATGTTTTTCATTTCAAGTCTTTCATTTAGCTTCTCCATCTTTTTCTTTAGGATAATTTTCAATTTAACTAAATCGTTACGAATTCCGAGACAACTTGTTTACTTTTGCAAGGGGATTCCCGGGTTAGCAAACCGGATTTAAACATCACGTCATGAGATCTGACTGAACGTGTTTGACCTGTTGCTATTGCCCGTTCCTCAAACTCTTCGAGGGTGCAGTGAAGGCCGCAATATGCAAGCTAGAAAACGATCCCAGTCTTGCCGACCGCACAAACCTTACACCTACACAAATTGCCGACCTTTTAAACTTTGTCTTAAGATCCACGTATTTCCAATACAACGGGTCGATTTACGAACAGAAAGACGGAGCAGCCATGGGGAGCCCTGTCTCCACGGTTATTGCTAACCTTTACATGGAAGAGTTTGAGGAACGGGCGATAGCAACAGCGACCTATAAACCTAAGATCTGGAAGCGATATGTAGATGACACTTTTACAGTCTTAGGTAAAGACTATGTAGACGGCTTTTTACAACATCTAAACAGTCAACAGCCTACTATTCGCTTTACCATGGAAATCGAGAAAGATAACACTATCCCCTTTCTCGACACGTCAGTTTCGAGGGATTCAAACGGTCTTCTCACCACCACTGTTTACAGAAAGCCCACCCACACTGACCAATACCTAGCCTATGATTCACACCATCCTCAGTCAGTGAAACGACCGAGCCAAACACCTCACCTCAAAACCATCAGCTATCTCTAAAGAAAAGAAACATTTATCATCGGTACTTGTTTCGAACGGATATCCTTCTTCATTTGTACGAAAGCTCACAAAGACAACAAGACCAACAGCCAACAAAGAACCTACGCAGGAATTTAAATCTACTGCGGTTCTATCCTACATAAAAGGTGTATCAGAGGTTCTTCGCCGCTGCCTACAACAAGGCGTACGCACCGTCTTCAAATCAGACACAACTCTTAGGTCTCACTTAGTGCGACCGAAAGACACCCTTGAACCAACTAAACAAGACGGTGTCGTCTATAAAATTCCATGTGAGTGCGGCAAAGTATACATCGGGGAAACAGGGAGAGCGATGCAGGACCGGATAAAAGAACACGACAGAGACATACGGCTTGCTCGTACGCAAACCTCCGCAGTTTCGGAACACGCTAACGAAACGGGGCATATTCCTATTTGGAAAGAAGTTAAGTTTATTGATCGTGACCCTCACTGGTACACACGTAGGGTCAAAGAGGCTATCCATATAAGACTTCATCCTAATAACATCAATAGAGATAGTGGAATCGAAATTCCAGAAGCTTGGATACCTACGATCAGAAAGCACAACAGCCGACCAACCACAAAGCGGACCTGTGAGGGAACAACATCTAATAGTCGGAATACCAATGAAGATCGAAATGCACCAATAGCAGCGAACCATCATGCTACAAATAGCGACACGTAAACAATTGACCTCGTCGCCTGATGAAAACTAGCAGTATTGCAGTCGAAACGTCGCGATCAACAACTCAAAGCGATTCCATCGTGAGACAAACGAATAAACGTTCATCTTACCAGTCAAAATATTGTGTCACACATCACACTTTTCGTCACGATAGTTCGTATAAATATGGGATCGCGCTAACATTGGTTAACCTAGGGGTGGGTTGGTCAGAAACAGTCGGTTAAAGCTTTCTTGTTTTCACTAGAAAGGGCGCGAAACAGTGTCTCTGAGTTGTCCGGGTTTTGTTGTTCTCAACCTTGATTTAACCGCATTTTACAAGGTGCCGACATGTACGGGAAAAAAAAGTAGTTTACCTTAAGCAGTGCAAAATGACGGATTTTAAAGCAAACCAAACGAACTACCGAAGCAATCGGCGTGAGAAGAGATCATCTATAAAGCAAATAGATCAGTACACGTAGTCCGAATTTACAAAGAAGCTGATTTAAGGTTAATTCTAAGGTACACAGGCCTTGTTCCCAGGCCTTTACGGTGCTTGAAACTTCTATAAGATACAACCTCGATACGACCTCGATACAACCACAATCAAGATCCTGCTGTTTTTAAACTAATTGAAATAAACAATAATAATAAAAAACAGCAAAGAAGAAGAACAGACGGCTTGACTGTCCGAAATATCACGAAAACCAACGAGTCGCTCGTCGTTTTTTTTTCTTTTCTGTTTTTTTTTTCATTATAGTTTACTTTACGCGCTTATCGAGTGAAAGCGGGAGGCTTGGGGCCGAACACGATGGTCCTAGGCAAATCTTCCCAATGTCCTCGATTGGTGACGTCATATTTGATTTCTCACCAAGGGCGACTGGGAACGAGGCTAAAGGAGCACAACTTCTAAGACCCTTTCTCAATTGTAACTATTTCAGAGACGAACAAGAAACTTGATTGGGTTCTAGATCTCCAGGTCATCCACGGAACGAGTTCATCTCAGCTGAATTTAGTGACAAGCAAAGGTAAACATGGTATTTTGCTGTGCTTCTAAAAAAATTCGGTTTGATGCAATAATCATGAGAATTGTTAAATCTGTAGGTTATCTAATTCCAGAACTTTATTTTTCAGACTTCTGGAATGTCTTTCAGCGGTAGTGGCAAAAACGGTCTAAAGACAGGTGCCAACTGGGGAAGTACAATACTTTTTGACCCACACTCCGATGAAAGCCGGGGTACAGTACACAAGATAAACGATGATTCGCTAATAGAGGACATGAGTGATTTGATTGACGCCAGTGAGATGATTAAGCGAATATGGGTTTATAAGCATCCACTCTTTTCCTTGGCAATTTACTCAACTTTTCCTCTGCCATCAGTTTGTTCTGATAGAAACAAACACATGGTGGTGGTCCATTGAAAAAAACAGCGAGCATATCCTCATTCAAAGGAGCAAACAATTATCATCGGTTCGGGATTTTGAGAATCGAAGAAAAAGAACAACTCCATTGAAAGAGCTAAGTTTTGACAAAGGGCGAAAATCCGTAAACGATTTAGTAGAGTTTCTTTTTCGTAAAGACGAACTGAACAAAGAGTACGATTGGATAGGGGAAAATTGTAAGGATTTTGCAAATAGAATATTTGACGAATTCGCGGAAACAAAATGTACGCCATGGTACTCTGTTTGGATGTGATTTGTGTACAGCGTATATAACTTTGAAACTCAGGCCTTATATTATTCTACTCACTATCTTTGGAGCACTTTTTCCTGTGATTTTCCCTAACGTTGATAACAGTGAACTGAAACCGCTACAACAACTGCTACTACAACAAAGTTTTTCGACATCGAAGAGAAAAGACAGCCACGCACATAACAGGGTAATTGTGACGTTGAACGAGGTTTTCTAACCAGCTGAGATTAGTATCACAGGATTTAGCATATTTTTTAATGTTTTTTTTTTTCAGTAACTTGTAACAGTTTTTTCAGTTTATGAACAAATGTTAATCTTAAATAATTTTTCTGGGACGACGAAGTTTGAATAATGTAAGATGGTAATTACTATACACAGCATAAATCGTATGAAAAAAAGAAAAAACAAGAATTTTCCTTGGTAAAGAAAATACAATGTACATGTCATTATTAATAATACATGATACGACTCAGTGGTTTTCTGGGAAGCATACTCCGAAGAACTGAAGATAAAAGAAGTTTTTGTCGAAACATGTTTTCCAATCTTCTGCTTCAATATCCTGCTTTTCATAACATTGTCTACCTCAAATCAGACTCGAATATCAGTAAACGGAGAACAGGGGAAAGGAGCTAGCCAGTGCCCTATTCACAGAACTCCATTGTGTCGGATCATTTATAGATTTTACTTGCTGCAACGTTTTTGTAATAAGAAGTGTTTACTGGGGTATATAGTGTTTGTCTACAAGTGTGCCCATTCGTCACAAAAACTAAAGCTATTTAGTTATACTTTTCAGTGGCGCTGTTTGTTCTGTGGACATTTTTCACGTCGAATATTGGCCACTTAGAAGGAAGGAGCGCCTTTTCAGGCTATATTAAGAATATATTTTATTTGTTATATTTAATATTGCGAGAGGATATGCAATTTTGAAACTTTAAGCTATTTTCACCACTTCGGAAGTATGATTTGTTTTTTTGCTGTACACATTATCTGTAATTTCTTTTATGTCTGCTTGACTTTATACCTCAGAGTAAAAATAATTACATGTTTGTACTTAGAAATGTGTCCCTGAAGCTAGAAATAGAAAATAATTGAAATGATCTAGAGGAACTCAGCTTCACAACCACACCGTTAATACGACCACCTATAGTTATTAGGGTCACTATATTTTGGCGTGAACGAAAATACAGCAAGTCATTTTCCTATGTACAGAACTCCTTTAATCTAGTCATCCGCCAACACGCCTAGATTTCTGTGGCTCGTAACTGATACCGGTTGGAAACTGGGCAACAAACTTGGCCTCTGTAGGAAGCGTTTCCGTAGGGCTTTCCGCAGGTTTGAAGCATTTCTCGCTTTTAATTTTGGCCGCACGAAAATTGGGGCCTAAATTGGAGCTCGCCCCAATTTTCGCACCGCCACTGCCTCGAACAGTGGAAAAAAACCTATGGAAACGCTTGCTACACTGGTTATATCGTACTCTAAGGGCGATCAGGTAATGGAGCCGGATTACTTTGGATTGGACTATTGGACTATTTAGATTGGGCTACCGTATGAGTGAAACACAACATCAACGAGTTTACATTTGAATCCGATGTCAATTTGGCGACAGTCAGATCCTTTTTCTACAGAATAGGTCAACGAGAGGCGAAACTTGCCCTTGCAGACTTGTCAAATTAAGTCAGACAAATCAAACAGACCCCTCCCTTACTCTCCAGTGTCGGCTCGACGAAGCGTGTCAAAGTCAACAATACATTTTATTTTCCACTGGCGAGTCCACAGTACAAGATTCTGGTTAGAGTTAACCGAGATCTTTCAGGAAACCGAAATGGTAACAGACTTATAGTCCCCAGGAGATCCGGATAAAAGGTGAGAGGACAAGACACAAGAGAGCTTTGATCTTATGCTATAGTACTCTACTCCCTGAAGTAATCTTGTTTCTTCGCTGTTAAAATCTTATAGTAAACATTTTAGATTTTCCGTAGTTATTGCGGTACTCATTCAAGCCGATTACTTTTTTTCTGTCAACTGTTTTCAGTCCACGAAGACCGTCTAATAAGTTTGAGGCAGGTTCCCGGTCTTCACGCGTAACTAGTTCATCATATGTACAGCTAAAATGCACTGAAGTTACAGGGAATTTAAGGTAGATCACGAAGTTATTAATTTAATTGGACTTCTGAATAATTTAGCAGATGGTTTGGTTCAGTAATATTAAACTATAAAGTCAAAAGATTCGTTTTAGCTTCAAAAATAGGCCGTGTCAGTGAACAATACAACTCTATTTTGCTGGGCTAGAAACTAAGTCCTAATAGCGCTTCATGGATGTTCAAAGCCAATTAGAACGTTCTGAATATCTGTCTTTTGAGCTCTTGGTGACTGTCAAAGGTTCTGTTGTAGGAATCCCTTGCTACCAAAAAATCGAGAGCCCTTTCGATTTTTGCAGCTATTTCCTGCCTTGATCTATTTCTCAGAAGAGGTAAAAGACATGGCACCGTTTTCCGCCGGCCGTTAGTTAGAAAACCCTAGTCATACAGCATTCTTTGAAGACCACAGCAAACACCTCAGGCGTGATGTTGGTTGTACATCATGTTTCACGTTAACCAAAATGACAGTATTCTCTACCACTGAAGCCTGCGCTTTTTAATTTTGGTTTCTAAAAGATTGTTCTAATTCAGAGTGGAGATTTTAGAATGCACTCCTCTGTTACATCAGCTCTAGAACTTTCAGTGGTCATCACTGCAAACGCAGATTTTAAAAGTGCAACTGAAATTCAGAGGTCTTTTCTCTGATCTGCGGTAAATAACGGAGCGACCTTCATAGTGTTTTGTTTAACGACTACTGGCATGTGTAAAAGATCTGTTTCCCCTTGAAAACGGGGCCTTGTCTGCGATCGATAGAGCACTGTTTGGTGGTGGTGGTGGTAATGGGGTGGGGGTCTAATTTGGCTTCACTAGTCAGCAAAGGTCGGTTTACACGCTACGGTATATGAACCGATATGTTTGCCCGACATCATCAGAGCATGAATCTTACGTGTGTTTACATACCACGATTTGTTGGCGATTGGTCGTCGTACATGTATTTTGACATCCAGTACCATGACGTTTGATTGACGTGGCGGCTTTTTTGAGAATGTTGGCCCGACTTGAAAAAATTCTAGGCCTGTGATTTGTGGGCCCGATCAGTTGTCTGCCCGGATAAGCATCAGAGAGCGAATCGTACTTGTATTTTGACACCCAATTCACAGCCGATTCGTGAAAATAAATATCGGCCTGATTCAGATTTAGCCACTAAATTTAAAGATTATGGATTATTTTCATTCGAATTTTATTTTAGGGATATAAAATAAAATTTTATTTTAGGGATACCTTGTTTACAAAATTGGGATACGGATTATTTCCAAAATCTACCCAGGATTATGGATTATTCAGACCCCCCTAACAGGGCCTCAAGAAAGATTGACCTCCGTGACCAGGGTAGTAGTTGACGAATTTTCTGAGCTTCTGCAAAACCGTTCTCATTCTCGACAATTCAAATATTTTTGGCCCGACCCGCCAGTCCGAAATTCTCAAATTTTGACGGAAAGTTTCGTTCAAACCTCCTGGGAGTATTTGTTTGGAATTACCAAGCAATTCAAATAACTATTTTGGTCTTGTAACTGACGAATTTTGCGAGCAAAAGCATGCCATGAAATCACTGTGTTCCTAACACTTCCAGGGACACTTCAGAGAACTGGTCGTCTGACTCTCGGGTACGGTCTCAAGTTGATTTCAGAGAACTAAACCCGGTTTGAGGTATAATCGACTCCAGTACTAAGAAATTAAAATCGCTATCGTGGTTTTTGTAGCATATTTTTTCGGCCGAGTAAAGACTACACAGCATTTGTGACAATTATCACCACGGTGGCGCAATTCAGTATAGTGCAAACAAAGTATATAAAATTTCAGAAGTTCAACTACATGTGCACAACCAAAATACTTTCCTGAATCGCTTGGCAAATATCGAATACTCTCGGGAGGTTTGAACACGCTTTCCATCGAAATCTGTTAAAAATTTAACTGCCAGGCATTAATAGTTTTGAAAGAACCGTGCTCGGTTGCCAGGCATCTAAACACAGCGAACCTCTCTGTTGACGTTTCTTGGTAGGCGCTTCTCGGCAAAAGAAAAAATGTTATAGTTAAATTGGAGACACTGCTCCGATACGGCAAAGCAACCAACAGGGAAGATACTTCCCAGAAATAAGACGAATTGGCGCCGAAGTTCGCCAATCATTGTCATTATTTCAGTCTCGTTTTATTGATTTAGAAAGTGCCTTGTATATTTGTGATTTCAAGTCCATTTTCCCAATTGTAGCTATTTCAGGTTGTTTGAGTCAAGTTCATTTCCAAGCGAAACGAGCGAGTTTCTATCAGTATTACGCAGCCTGAGTTTTCCCTTTAAGTGCCAATGCGTAAGTTTAAACAAATTTAAGGAAAGTTTATGTATGCATAGCATGCTTTGCATCTTTTGTATTTGACTCGATACAGTGATTTTGACAGTGATTTCGCTCGGTTCAGGGATTTGTATTGCGACTCAAGGAGATAGTTTAAAAACTCCAGCCGAGCATATGACATCCCAGATAGTGCGATTTCTGGGTTCTAATTCTCTCCTAGATAAGTTTTAAAAAGTTGAGACCCGTTTCTTGAATTTTTGTTACAATTCCATCATTCAGCATGCGCTTACCACGTGCTAGTATCCAGTTCTACGCGTGTACATCACAGTTTAACAACCTCGGCCGTGAGGCTCTTTGAGGTGTTGCAGCCAAGATGGCAGCTACTGGATCCTCGAACCATTTAGCTGCCCTATTGAATCTCAACTCAACTCCCTAAAGGTTGAGCATCCAAATGACTAGATCGCGAGACATGCCAACTACGTTGGCGTAATGCCAACGTAGACGATCCTGTAGTATTTGACGGGGTATATATAGTAATTTTATATTGTTCAAGGGAAATGTGCCAGATACAGTCTGGGTCTGTCATTGGCTTGCACGACTCGATCGTAGAACCCAGAATTTTTGCAATTCTGATTTTCAAATATTGCGTCTGTTATGATACGGTTAAATATGGTAAGCAACGATAAATAGATATTAAATTTTGTACCTTTATAAACAATGATCTGTTCGATGTGAGATTCCCTGGAAAAAGATGAGAGTTATTTCACACGTTCACGAGATACTTGATTTTCTGATCCCAGGTTTTTATCTTTCAGACTTTTGAAATAATGGGGGCAAGTTCGTCTTCACACAGTCCCAAAGAAGGCTCAGAATGGAGTTATCAATTGGTGTTTTACTCAAGAACTGAGAAACCATGCAGGGATGATCCTGAGTTGCCTCAAACGATAACGAGATACTGGCTGTTGAATGGTGGGGGAAAGAAAAAGTTGTCCAAACTGGAGGATTCTGTTGGTTACGTATTTAATATTGCCCATGATGCGTTACAAATAGCCATGGGTTTGTTGATTGATGGTAGTGAAAACATTGAGAAAATTTGGGTTTTTAAATCCAAACTTGACCCTGAGCAAGATACTCTAGTAGCGATGTGCCATCAGTTTGTCGTGATTGAAACAGCTAACTGGTATTGGTCCATTGAAAAGAATGACAAAGAAATTCTTATTCAAAGGAGCAAATTTTGTTCATATAAATACAAAGATGACAAGGGACTTATAACAGCAAAATATGGGGTTCGAGATTGTTGTCGTCGATCCCAGAGATTGACTCCATTACGCCGAATGAGTTCTGCTTTTGGACGGAAAACCATGAGAGACTTGATAAAATTTATTGTCGAGAACAACGAACTGAACAAGAAATATCGATGGGATTTCAGTAACTGTAAGGCTTTCGCAAAGAGGGTGTTCGACGAATTTGCTAGAATGAAGTACCATGAGATTTTATTGGGGTGTGATTTGCCTCATTTGGCATACGACATATCACTGAAGGTGAATTGATATGCTGTGAGACCGTTATTTTTGCGAGCCCAATTATCAATTATCTTGATTGAGTTGAAGACAATTTCTCTATGTTAATAGCTTTTAAACCATTTTTTATCCTCGATCATTTTACGGTGTGGTCACACATCAAAGCCAGTTTTTTCGAACACGGTCCGACATAAGTGATCGACCTTGTAATATTTAACTTTAATGCAACTTCATTTAGAAGTATGTTGAAAACTAGCAAGAGTGAGGTCACACTATTTTAATTAATAATTTGCCTCCTAAAGATTCCAAATGAAAAAGAGGCCCCGTAAGCTGCTATGTTTTCATACGAGTTATAACATTGAAACTTGACTCCGCCCAACGGAAATCGGGTTACGAGACATTTTAGGCATTAGTGAAGACATTAGTGAAGTCGCTTAAAGGCGATATTTAGGCGACATCCTTGAGGCTCTTTACCTGTAAGGCGCTGCAGCCAAGATGGCAGCCACTGGATCCTCGAACCATTTAGCTGCTATCTTGGATCTCAACTTCCTAAAGATTGAGCATCCAACTGACCGGATCGCGAGACATGCTCATTTAAATTCCTAGTCAGGTCTCCGTTGGGATTACCCAGACCATCCTGTAGTATTTGACGGGGTATATATAGGAATCTTAACTTGTTCAAGGAAAATTTGCCGGGTTCAGCCTTGGTTCGTCATTGGCTTGTACGACTCGATTGTGGGAATTTTCGCTATTATGATTTTCAAATACCACATCAGTTCTGATACGGTAAATGCAGATGACACAACACTGATCCTTGACGGTTCGGAAAAGTCTCTCTCTGAAGCAGTGGAAGTTCTAAATCTGCAAAGTCTTAGGCCTCAAACTCAACTCCAAAAAGACTGAAAGTGACTCTGGATTGGATCTTACGCTGGCAAAAACGAGAATCTCTGACCGGAGCAACATTTAAACTAGCCAAAGGAAAAAGTGAAAGCATTGCATTGAGAACATGGTTTTCAATAGACCAAGAGAAATCAACGAAAAGATAGATAAAATGCACAGCTGCTTAGGGAGCTGGTCAGCGCGCAGACTAAGCCTGATCGGAAAAATTACCGTTATTAGGAGTTTAGTGGTTTCTCAAATAATTCACCCCTTGTCACCACTCCCGTCAAATTCCCAAGTTATAAAAGAACTTAAAGACTCCCTTTTTGACTTGCTGTGGAACAGAAAGAGAGATAAAATTAAAAGAAATGTTGTTATAAGAGACTATATTAATAGTGGCCTTAAGATCATTGATATTATGTCCTTCAAAGTTTCAAAGTTGTAAAGTTTATTATTCAATTTTATAAGTAAAATAAAAAGCACTACACCATCCCGCAACAAAGCTCTTAAATTTGTCTGGATACAAGAATATCTAGATACTAATAACAAAGGCAAATGGAAACTTTTCATGGGCTCTGAGTTGGAGAATATCGGAGGTACAACGATTTTTGATAACCTTGACATAAAAGATACAAAAGTGATCTCCAAATCTCTTAGTCCTTTCCTTAAAGAAATTATAGTAACCTGGGCTGAACTCAATTATCAAGGTAAATTAAGAACTGTTGACTCCTTTCTCGGACAAAGTCTTTGGAATAACTCCTTTGGGGATCATGGATAAACCATTATTAAACAAAAAAATGGCAACAAGCAGGAATAACTAAGGTGCATCAAAATGTCAAACAGAAGCCAAACACTTTTTTCTCGCCATGGAAGTGGAAAACATGTACCACACTAAGATCTGCCCTCTGACCTTTTATGGAATAACATCAACACTAAAAGCGCGATGGAAAGACAAGAACCGAACATATCAACAAATGCCGACAATCGAGAAACTTTTGGAACTGTTTTTACGAGAGCAAAGAAACCAAGTAGGCTAGATTGGCTTATAAAAACTAGTAGAGGCGAAAGCAGAAGGGAAAACAAACTTTTCAGTACCAAGTCAACTTAAATGGCAGAGCGCCTGCGAGATGGCCTTGAAATGCACAAAAAGCACGAAACTAACTGAATTCCATTAATTTTAGATTTCTTCATCTAACCTTGGCTACAAGCAGTCTTCTTTTCAGGATGGGTTACAAAATCAAGTTACTGTTTTTGCGGCGACAAACCTGAAAAGATTCATCATCTTTTCTGGTCCTGCAGCAAAACACAAATTTTTTGGAATAATCTGGTTTCCTTTCTACAGCGGCTAAACGTGCTGCCAAAAAACCTATCATCTTAATGTATCCACTGCTCTGGGTTTGAGGCCTGAATCATCCAAAGTCACTCTTCTTATTCGCTAAATTCTTTAGGTGTTGGGTCACAACACAGGAGGCTCGCAACAGTTTTTTTGACCTTGGAGTGTATCTTTTGAAATTAAAATTTCGCATAGAAGATAAACTTTGATTTCCTTGATACTACACCACCAGAGCGTTTTCAAGTAAAACACGATTCATTTTTTAAGGGCTGATTTTGGTAATTCCTGCAATTTTCTCCAATATTTCAAGAAAGATAAAACTTAACACTTTCTCTTTTCAGTTGGAAGATCTTTTATAATAGCAAAACATTCTCAATGTACTTTGAGCTTCCTAGGTGGCTGCGATTTTAAGATATTTATATTTAAAAACTGCTAAAATGCAGCACAAATCAGTCCAAAAGTTCGTAATAATGCATAAATAGAAATATTTCTCAACTGCCCTTACAGATTTTTCTCTTAAATTGATTGCGGTTAGAATAATAATTCTTTTTGATGTTCTAGCAAGTTTTATACTGGATAAACATTTCATTTATTAGATAAGAAGGCTGAATCTCGGTCAGGTTTCAGTCGTTATTAACTTTCAACGAGCAACAGTTTTATTTTGTTTTTTCCTGGTCAATTCACGGTTATTCACGTGCAATGATATATTTATACATGCTGTGCTTGTGGCCTCTCGTGCATCTATAATTCCTTCTCATAATAATAAAAAATTTTCCGTCTTCTAAGCTTCTTCCTGGAGGCTCTTTCCTGTTAGGCTTTAAATACTGAATGACCTCTTAGCATTTTTAATTACGGATTGCATACATGTCAACGCTCACGACGGCATTACATTGCGGCCGAAAAATAACGAGAAACAAGCTCAGAAGACGAATGTTTTTTTTTTTTATGAGAAGGAATTATAAACGCACGAGGGGACACAAGCGCAGAGCGTATAAATATTCATTGCACGTGAATAACCGTGAAATAGACCCGGAAAAACAAAATAAAACTGTTGCTCGTTGAAAGTTAGTAACGACTGAAACTTGACCGAGATTCAGCCTTCTTATCTAATAACAGAAATGTAGTCCAAATGTGTCCAAATGTGTCCATGTTCGAAAATTTTATACGCAGATATGCGCATTTAGATAATTTTATCCTCTAAGTAATTCTGTTTTTAAATTAATAAGTTTTAATTAATGCTGTGTTTTCTTACTTAGTTCGCTTGTTCATTGCTTTGACTTATATTTTAAATTCTTATAGTGTTAGTTTTTTTTATACTCTTAAAACTGAGTTACTATACGTATCTAGAAACAAAGTTGATTCATCCATTCATTCGTGTCTTCTATTAGCCACATGCGCAAGGCACATGCAGAGAAACCCAGGTAAAATGGACACCAAAGGGACACAAAAAAGTGTCCGTATTATTTGAGTATCCGTATAATTCGGTCTCTTTGACTAAATGTCACGGACGTGTGTTTTTATCGATATAAAGACTAAAGCTTTCAACTTTAAAGTAATATAACGGCGAATGATGCCTTCGGAACCTGGATCTTGAGTTCAAAGTGAACAAGCCTTGCGCGAGTCATTCAGGACGAAGAGTTAGGGCATACTGCACTTTTTTTAGGGCAATCTGTACTCTTTTTCCATTTCTATGCTTGTTACTTAAACTGTTGCTCAAAATGTTGGGTTCAAATATCGTTGTTGTTATCATTCAAATATAGTGTTCAGTTTTGCACTAAAATGAATGTTCTCTTTTGATGTTCAAAAGCGACATACTTATCATTTAAATAGTCAACAACTTAAAGAGTCTTAAACCCATAGAAAGCTTTAATTCTCTCTCACGTTAAAACTGGAACATAATCGTGAACAATGAAAAACCACAGTGCACAGATCACCAATGTCCGCAAAGCGGGTTAATTTTGTATGAGAGCTTGTCAATCTTTCCATATTCATGTTAAAATTAATCAAAAAGAAAACAGATTTGGAACTAACATCTAATAAAGATGTTAGCTATAGCATGCTGACGAGGACTAACAAGGACGAATACTTTGGGCTCAACACTTTTGTTATGGCAGCTAGAGGGTTAGTGCCCTCTACCCAGCATTGTAGCCTTTGTGTGCATTCTGTGGCTTTAGCTTACCCTTGCATTTTACTTTAAGGTTTGGTAAAACGCCTTTATGGGTTAATAGACAAGTATAGCAAATCCAATTCAGTATATTGACTGTCAAAATCTTGCGTGAAAACCCTAATGCAACAGGTTTAAGACTGTTATGGATTGTTTATCGTATTCTTAAAAGGGGGCAACCCTGTTATTGATGCCAAAATCACCTTCGCCAAAATACATTAGTGCGAAAAAGTCGAAATGCATTTTCAGACCTATATTGCTGAACATCAACAAAAAATACTGCACATACCGTACCTTGTACTCCCTTTGGGCTTATTATTATACCTGCCCAAAGTTAAAATCTTTCTCGGACTCGAAATCCCAACTAGATGATAATGGATTGCCGCGAAAATATCGTGAAGTTTTCAATTTTTTTTTCTGTATAAGTGAAAAGTAACACGAAATCCATCCCACCAACTTAATAATAATAATAATAATAATAATAATAATAATAATAAAAACAATCTTTAAAGAGGAAGCGCCCGTCACGTAAATACGTGGTTTTCAGGGAGGTCCTCCTTAAAATAAAAAGTATTAAAATCTAAAATAAGAAATACAAATGTCACAGATCTAAAATATAAAATATACAATGATTAAAACTACTAAAACTACCTACTGTCCTAAAAAACTAATTACAAATAATTATCTATTAACAATACGTCGTACAATACTTCAAGTAAGCAGAAACGGCATTGAGGTCCATGAGCCTCTTGTGGGTTTTTGCAATCTGAAATGAAAGTGCAAGGCCTTCGCGCGCCCGATTTGATGATTTAGTTTTCCAAGAATTCAAGGCAAACCAAACCAGGCCATAAACAAATGAGAAATGGATAGTTTTAATATTTTAACAGTATAAAGTAAAGAATGTATATAAAATGAACAGATAAGCTTGTATCAATCGTCACTTCATGAGAGAAACCATAGATGTACAGCTGATCATAGCTTACTGATTTATGTAGTCCAAAGTTGACTTACCTTACTTTGGGCTCCAATATGTATAGGGTTAGTACGTTAGTACGGCACAATATTATGAAGTTAGTAAGTTCGTAGGGTAAGTACGTTAGTACGGCAGAATGGTATACAGTTAATACGTTCGTAGGGTAAGTACGTTAGTACGGCACATTGTTATACAGTTAATACGTTCGTAGGGTAAGTGCGGCACAATTATAAAAAAATTGTGAGCTGTAAGGTAAGTACGTTAGTACGGCACAATGTTATAAAGTTAACACGTTCGTAGGGTAAGTACGTTAGTACCGCACAATGTTATAAAGTTAGTTAGTTCCTTGGGTAAGTACGTTAGTACGGCACATTGTTACAAAGTTGATACGTTCGTAGGATAAGTACGTTAGTGGTATAGCGGCAATTAATGAAAGTCGTAAAAGAAAACTACGCTGATTGTCTGGAATTAAAAGGCCTATTAAGTACGAAGTACGCTAGAAGGCAAGTCGGTACAGTGGTTATTATTCAAACTAGGTACTGACGTTAGTACGGAAAATACGTGTACCAAGGGAAAAAAAACATAAGACCGCTCCTAAATCGGGCAGCATTTGTCATAACGAGACACCTTGCTAAAAAGTGGAAAAAATAACCAATGTCCAGTGTTCGTCGGCCGGATTTTCAACAACTTCAGTAAGACCAAACAAAACCTATGTGCATTTTTTTTTTTTCACAAATTACACACTCACTGGCTTTTGGTACTGATGGAGAAAGTGTGCTCTCTGGTGTCCTCTTTGATAGTTTCCCTGGTGCCTTTTATCTTCGTTGCGAAGCGAAATCTTGGAGAACGGAACGAAGTTCAAGTTTGTATGATGTCTCATACTAAATTAAGTAATATAAGTAATATAATGAATAATCTATGAATAATAAGATAATGAATAACTATTTTTTTAGTAATACAATGAATAATGATTTTTTTCTATCTTTGTTTTGTACCATTCTTGAAATTTATTTGTGTGGCAAATCTGAATTAAATAAATAGAAAAAGGACGAACCTCCGTTACACATAAGATATTTTAAGGCCCTCATCAAACAAAAACCACATTGGCTAATGATAAGCCAAACCAAAACTATTTTACACGTTTTTGTGATCAGCTGCATGCCTTCCTCATAAAACACGCTGCTTTGCTATCTTTGCTGGTTTTACACATATAATAAGGACCTTTCGTACTTGTTATCACCGCTACTCTTTTATAGGCCCAAGAACACAACCGAATTTTGTTACACCGGGAGCCGGATTTAAAAAGAGGATAATATCTGAGAAAGTGGAAAAAATATGTAACGGGACGGAGATAAGTCTACTGGATTGAATTAGCTCTTCCACTTTCATTATATTTGTTTTTGTTTGGTTGTTTTTATTTTATTTTCATGAGGTAGCTATCAGGTATTTGCTATGCCTCCATTCAGGCTTTTGCTACGTGCAAGCAATGTGAAATCAGTGTGCTCAGATCAGAATGCTGAATAAGGTGATTTCGTGTATGAAGCCGTTGTGCTGTTTGTTTTCTATCTTTAGTTCTGGTAATCCTAGGAAACCGAGTCAATATAACAATAGCCTGCGTAGCAATCGTTTCCGTATGCTTTTCTGCACGTTCGAGGCCGTTTTTGTTTTTTGCATGCATGGCCTCGTGAAAATTGGGCAAGGGAAAAAAGAATAACAGGAGGGGGTTCGGGGGGGGAGTGGGAAGGAAGGAGAAGAAGGAGGAGGAGGAGGAGGAGGAGAAGAAGAAGAAGGAGAAGAAGAAAACAACAACAACAACAACGTTTCCTGTCGTTCATCCCCTTCCCCCACCCCCTCCCCCTTCCACCTACTTTTTTTGCCCTCGTCCCAATTTTCTCGCGGCTAAAATGCGAAAAAATGCTGCAAACGTGCGGTTCACCCTACGGAAACGCTTGATACGCAGGCTAATATCGTAAATGTAAACACAAATCACATTAGCTGACAGCGTAGGCATGGCGTGATAACCAGCACTCGGACTTCATATTCTACCCATATGGTTTTCCCTCTTCGAAGGAGTTCTTTGCTGTTGTTTCACTAAGTTTGTATCTTGTCTCTATATATCAGAATGCTGTTGCTATTGGCAAACGGATATAGGTGCAAGAAAAAAAGAGCTTTTATCCCGATCTTTTTTGTGTAACACCCAAGCCACTTGAACTTCCGTAAAATAGGGAAAAACTAATTATAATAGATAATTGCTTACTTGAAAGAGGCAGGTTAATTTGCACATGTTCCCTGTTGATGACTGTGTGCACACACGAACACGACGAAGTACCATGTCTGGTTGTGGAATGTTTTTATGTGGAATGAATTCCTTAGACTTCTTCGCAGGTTTTTTGTTGGGGGGGGGGGGGGGTGATTTGCATTTCCCTTCGGAAATAAAAGCGTCAATACACTGGAAAGAACACCTTACAATGGGCCAAAATCTGTAAATTTGAGAAATTACTCAGATGTGCAATGTAGTTCAGTGGAGTTCGGAGTTTTTTTGCGACATTTGTTTGGTGTTAGCAATTCATTGCATTCCGGTTTTAATATGCACGATTTGGATTCCACTTACAAACATGTTTGTAAGTCTTCAAAGTTCACCAAATCTTACCGTCTAGGCAAAACATAACTCTCAATTCCAAGGTTTTACGGTCTGAGCCGGTTACATGTAAAAAATAGAGAAACTGCGAGGTGATTTTTCTAATGTTGTCCATTATGACAACTTTATAGCTTTTACTAAGTAGACACTGCTAACCTTGGCTTGGTAAGTTGTGGTTACCTAAACATCCGGTAATTCCGCATAACTTAGTCCTGGAAACAGCGGATATGACCTCAATCAGAATACAAAGATATATTGGCTGTCACAAACAAATTAAGAGGCTCTGACTGTAAATATCGAGAATCGGCGGACAAGCTCAGAAAATCGAAAATCCTGATAACTTGCCAGAAGAACACTTTTGGGGAGCTATCTTCGAAAATATTACTTAAACCTTCTGGATTTCTATTGTTTTTGGGAAATTCGGAAAAACAGTTTTGCTTAATTTATTGCGCAATAATCAGACTTAAAATTAAACAAATTGAAAGCGCTTGCTTTTAAAAAATTTGCAACGCCAGAAAACAATTTTAATTTTAAATGATAGCAATTCTCTTCTACTTTCTATCAATAGGACTTGCATGGAGTTTTGCTTTATTTATATGGTTTGGTGGTTCTTTGAAACAAAGCCATTTTGTGCACTTCGGAAAAAGGCAAAAATTGGTAAACTTTAGAGGCTTAAAATGGGTCTTGGTATGTCTAATATCGAATTGAAATGAACACTGTGGTAAAGTTTGGCCCTACTTCTATTATGACATGAAATAAAAAATCTGGGCAATTCAGACTCGCGCTGACAAAAACAAAAATTCGCGAACCAGTGTTGCCAAAATTTGCATAATTTGGATAATAGAAAAAAAACTGTAATGGAAGGACGCCTTGAAATATGACAAATCGTTTACCGTAACTATTTTCGGATGGTCTTTCTACTAGATGATGCATTCGCTGATATCTTCATTTATCTTTCTGAAGAACTACGAAAAAATTTGGAAAATTGTTGGTGAAACTAGAGTGCAGTGGGTTATCATATTTTGTCAGATGTCTATACTCTGCAGCACCAATGGCCTTTCTTTGTTATTCGCAGTTTTTTGGGGGGAAAATACCAATGTTCTCGAAAATCCAAACGGTTTCTTATACAAATCATTAAAGTTGACGTACGCGTATAAATTGAGAGCTCAGCCGGGCTGTGTAAAGTAAGGAACACAAAAGTATGACTCAAAATAATCCAGTCACGCAACCGATCACTGCACGTTCATGCAAACGTGAAAATATTCTTCAATGAAACTCTTTTCCTTCAAAACCGTGAAAGAGTTCTCAGCGATCTTGCAAAGTAAAACCAAACAAACTGTGTATTGATATCTCTTAGATATACAGCAGCATTTAGAACTCGTAAATACTGATCCCGCTGCCAGAACGTCCGTGGTTTGCGTTTTTTTAAACATATTTATCCAAGTGTAATAATATTGATAGGAACAGCGCAATTTTTGACAAATACGTATAAATCATAATAATAATGATGCACTTTTGCTTCCTGGCCAAAATAGTGTCATTTCAAAAAGTCGCCCAAAATCTTAGTAGCCGTTTGAAAAGAGCGATTGAGTCCCGTACACAACAACATATTATTTCGCAGTTTTCTTCTCTCGAAGAGAAAGGTGTCATATGTATACGAAACTAATTCTAGACTTGCCTGTCGCAATTTTCGTCCCAGTAGAATATCAGCTGCACATGACAGTATGCCCCAAACACAGGGATGCGTACGGTATTCGCTGGAGAACTAGCCGTGCATAAAACAGCGGCCAATGTAGGAGACCGCATTTAAAAACTGCCATAAGTAGAATGACAAATTGACAAAAAAGATTCACGTGACACCGGTCACGCAATAGCTTGTGTAGAACTTTTAAAACTTCTTCTCCTTCTCTTTAGTTTTACGTAGAAATAGTATAAGCCCAAAACAATGCAAGAATAGATTGAAGGAATGTTTTAGTTCATTCTTTGTGTCTTCAGTAAATAAAATCCTCTAAATTGAGCTCACCCAGACTACTACTTTTCATTTCATTCATTTCATTATGCAAATTTTGGCAACACTGGTTCGCGAATTTTTGTTTTTGTCAGCGCGAGTCTGAATTGCCCAGATTTTTTATTTCATATCATAATAGAAGTAGGGTCAAACTTTATCACAGAGTTTGTTTCAAGTCGATATTAGACATACCAAGACCCATTTTAAGCCTCTGAAGTTTACCAATGTTTGCCTTTTTCCGAAGTGCGCAAAATGGCTTTGTTTCAAAGAACCACCAAACCACAGAAATGAAGCAAAACTCCATGCAAGTCCTATTGATAGAAAGTAGAAGAGTATTGCTATCATTTAAAATTAAAATTGTTTTCTGGCGTTGCAAATTTTTTAAAAACAAGCGCTTTCAATTTGTTTAATTTTAAGCCTGATTATTGCGCAATAAATTAAGCAAAACTGTTTTTCCGAATTCCCCCAAAACAATAGAAATCCAGAAGGTTTAAGTAATATTTTCGAAGATAGCTCCCCAAAAGTGTTCTTCTGGCAGGTTATCAGGATTTTCGATTTTCTGAGCTTGTCCGCCGATTCTCGATATTTACAGTCAGAGCCTCTTAAGATTAGTACTTAGTTGCAAAAACGCCATTCCAGTGAGTATTCTTAACAGGAGCTTCAAGTTGGTTGGGAAGTCAAGGCAGTTGATTGTAAGTATATGGTATGCGAATTTACATGTGTTAGCCATAGATTGCTTTAGTACCACTCGTACTCAGTTATTTAATAACCGTATTTACTCAGACTTCACCTGACTTTCAAAGTTGAATGGAAGAAATATTAGAGATTTAGACTTTTGCTCGCTAGCTGTTTAATATCATACTTTCATATTTTGGGAAGCAAAGGAAATAAAAGGCAATTTTGTGAGAGGTGAAAAGAAAGAGTACCAGGACAATATTGTTTTCTCGTGAAATCTTTTCTTTGCTTCCAGTCTGAGCGTGCGTAGTAACAGTCTGTTATTTGTACACTGGTCAACTTGTCGCTTAGCTTTCAACTAGTTTTAGACACAAAACGAGGTTTTTTCAATTTATTCTCGTATCGTTTGTATTCTCGTTTATTCTTCGATTAATTTGTTTTGCTTAGGGAGTTATTCCTTCAAGTGCAGTTTTTCGTCTTGTTCAAAAATGTCGCGTACTCGCACCGAATTATTCATAATTGTTGGCCAAGTATGTTTTTCATTTCAAGTCTTTCATTTAGCTTCTCCATCTTTTTCTTTAGGATAATTTTCAATTTAACTAAATCGTTACGAATTCCGAGACAACTTGTTTACTTTTGCAAGGGGATTCCCGGGTTAGCAAACCGGATTTAAACATCACGTCATGAGATCTGACTGAACGTGTTTGACCTGTTGCTATTGCCCGTTCCTCAAACTCTTCGAGGGTGCAGTGAAGGCCGCAATATGCAAGCTAGAAAACGATCCCAGTCTTGCCGACCGCACAAACCTTACACCTACACAAATTGCCGACCTTTTAAACTTTGTCTTAAGATCCACGTATTTCCAATACAACGGGTCGATTTACGAACAGAAAGACGGAGCAGCCATGGGGAGCCCTGTCTCCGCGGTTAACCGAATAACCGAACTGCAGACCATGTTCTTACTTTGCGAACATTGATAGATAAGTACGTTAATTGTCACCATGAAAAGGTATACGCCTGTTTTGTCGATTTCAGGAAAGCTTTCGACTCGGTATGGCACGATGGGCTCCTTTATAAACTGCTGCAAAATAATGTTGGAGGAAATTTTTATAACCTAATCAAAAGCCTCTACTACAATTCTACCGGTTCTATAAGGATTGGCAATAACCAAACGCGACCTTTTCAATATGCAAGAGGTGTACGCCAAGGCTGCATTCTGAGTCCACTTCTGTTTAACCTATACATTAATGACTTACCTTTCTCTTTCGACAATATTCTATCTGATCCATTTGTTTTACCCAATGGAACCAAATTAAACTCTCTTTTGTATGCAGATGACTTGATTATACTATCACGATCAAAAACAGGGCTGCAAAATTGTCTCAATGCATTAGCCCAGTACTGTACATCGTGGATGTTACAGATTAATCCTAAGAAAACTAAAATAATGGTTTTTCAAAAACGCGCGAAAAAATATGAATGTAACTTTTATATTGACAAAGAAAAGATTGACACTGTTCAGAATTATACTTATCTAGGAACGCGAATTTCTTCATCTGGAAATTTCACAGTGTCGTTGGATCACTTGAGAGAAAAGGCTCTTCATGCTCTTTTTGCTTTAAGACGGCACGTTGACTTAAGCCGTTTAAAACCCTCTCTTGCTTGCAAAATTTTCGACACGATGATTTCACCCATTTTGACTTATAATAGCGAAGCCTGGGGTGTCTTTGCTAAATCAGATTTCAAGTCTTGGGACACTTCACCAATTGAAAAAAGTCACTTACAATTTTGCAAACGCTACTTACAAGTTAATAACAAGGCATCTAATATTGCATGCCGGGCTGAAATGGGTCGCTTCCCTTTAACCTTTGATATAAATAAACGAATTCTTAAGTACATAAGTTATCTTCAAAATAAAGATCAAAACTCCTTCGTCGTGCAATCACTGATAATGTCAATAGATTTGCACTGTAATGGTAAAAATAGTTTCTATTCCAGTGTTATAAATATGCTCAATTATTATGACATTCCCTTTAACTTTAATCATGACACTTTAGATGACACTAAGATAACGTACCTTGTAGATCAAATGAAAAAGAAATATATCGCTTATTGGAAACATTCTCTTTGTAATTCTCAAAAACTAGAATTTTATAATACTATTAAAGACAGTTATACACCTTCGCCTTATTTACATTTGACTAGAAAAAATCCCAATCGAAAAACGCTTGTGAAACTAAGAATAAGTAATCACAAACTCCTGATTGAAACAGGAAGATATAACAATGTCCCCAGAAGTGACAGACTATGCACTATTTGTGGGCATAATGTTGAAGATGAAATCCATTTTCTATTTCATTGTCCAAGATATTCATCACTTAGAGACAACTTTTTCAGTAAAATAGATCATGTAATTTCGAATCCCAAGCAGCTATCAATTTCAACCTTGATTGTGCAATTAATGAACTCCACTGACTATTATATTAATATGCAATTAGTGCAGTTTATATCGTCCTGTTTTGAAATGAGAGACAAATTATTGTCAAATTCTTGATCAGTGATTATTTGATTAGTTTTGTTTAATGACTTTTTATTGTAATTATTGTTATTATATATTATCTTATGCTTTTGCAATACTGTAATGTTTTATGGTCATGTAAATAAAGCGCAAGTGTTGTTGTTGTTGTTGTTGCTAACCTTTACATGGAAGAGTTTGCAGAACGGGCGATAGCAACAGCGACCTATAAACCTAAGATCTGGAAGCGATATGTAGATGACACTTTTACAGTCTTAGGTAAAGACTATGTAGACGGCTTTTTACAACATCTAAACAGTCAACAGCCTACTATTCGCTTTACCATGGAAATCGAGAAAGATAACACTATCCCCTTTCTCGACACGTCAGTTTCAAGGGATTCAAACGGTCTTCTCACCACCACTGTTTACAGAAAGCCCACCCACACTGACCAATACCTAGCCTATGATTCACACCATCCTCAGTCAGTGAAACGACCGAGCCAAACACCTCACCTCAAAACCATCAGCTATCTCTAAAGAAAAGAAACATTTATCATCGGTACTTGTTTCGAACGGATATTCTTCTTCATTTGTACGAAAGCTCACAAAGACAACAAGACCAACAGCCAACAAAGAACCTACGCAGGAATTTAAATCTACTGCGGTTCTACCCTACATAAAAGGTGTATCAGAGGTTCTTCGCCGCTGCCTACAACAAGGCGTACGGACCGTCTTCAAATCAGACACAACTCTTAGGTCTCACTTAGTGCGACCGAAAGACACCCTTGAACCAACTAAACAAGACGGTGTCGTCTATAAAATTCCATGTGAGTGCGGCAAAGTATACATCGGGGAAACAGGGAGAGCGATGCAGGACAGGATAAAAGAACACGACAGAGACATACGGCTTGCTCGTACGCAAACCTCCGCAGTTTCGGAACACGCTAACGAAACGGGGCATCTTCCTATTTGGAAAGAAGTTAAGTTTATTGATCGTGACCCTCACTGGTACACACGTAGGGTCAAAGAGGCTATCCATATAAGACTTCATCCTAATAACATCAATAGAGATAGTGGAATCGAAATTCCAGAAGCTTAGATACCTACGATCAGAAAGCACAACAGCCGACCAACCACAAAGCGGACCTGTGAGGGAACAACATCTAATAGTCGGAATACTAATGAGGATCGAAATGCACCAATAGCAGCGAACCATCATGCTACAAATAACGACACGTAAACAATTGACCTCATCGCCTGATGAAAACTAGCAGTATTGCAGTCGAAACGTCGCGATCAACAACTCAAAGCGATTCCATCGTGAAACAAACGAATAAACGTTCATCTTACCAGTCAAAATATTGTGTCACACATCACACTTTTCGTCACGATAGTTCGTGTAAATATGGGATCGCGCTAACATTGGTTAACCTAGGGGTGGGTTGGTCAGAAACAGTCGGTTAAAGCTTTCTTGTTTTCACTAGAAAGCGCGCGAAATAGTGTCTCTGAGTTGTCCGGGTTTTTGTTGTTCTCAACCTTGATTTAACCGCATTTTACAAAGCGCCGACATGTACGGGAAAAAAAAAGTTGTTTACCTTAAGCAGTGCAAAATGACGGGTTTTAAAGCAAACCAAACGAACTACCGAAGCAATCGGCGTGAGAAGAGATCATCTATAAAGCAAATAGATCAGTATACGTAGTCCGAATTTAAATTCTAAGGTACACAGGCCTTGTTCCCAGGCCTTTACGGTGCTTGAAACTTCTATAAGATACAACCTCGATACGACCACAATCAAGATCCTGCTGTTTTTAAAGTAATTGAAATAAACAATAATAATAAAAAACAGCAAAGAAGAAGAACAGACGGCTTGACTGTCCGAAATATCACGAAAACCAACGAGTCGCTCGTCGTTTTTGTTTCTTTTCTGTTTTTTTTTCATTATAGTTTACTTTACGCGCTTATCGAGTGAAAGCGGGAGGCTTGGGGCCGAACACGATGGTCCTAGGCAAATCTTCCCAATGTGCTCGATTGGTGACGTCATATTTGATTTCTCACCAAGGGCGACTGGGAACGAGGCTAAAGGAGCACAACTTCTAAGACCCTTTCTCAATTGTAACTATTTCAGAGACGAACAAGAAACTTGATTGGGTTCTAGATCTCCAGCTCATCCACGGAACGAGTTCATCTCAGCTGAATTTAGTGACAAGCAAAGGTAAACATGGTATTTTGCTGTGCTTCTAAAAAACTTCGGTTTGATGCAATAATCATGAGAATTGTTAAATCCGTAGGTTATCTAATTCCAGAACTTTATTTTTCAGACTTCTGGAATGTCTTTCAGCGGCAGTGGCAAAAACGGTCTAAAGACAGGTGCAAACTGGGGAAGTACAATACTTTTTGACCCACACTCCGATGAAAGCCGGGGTACAGTACAGAAGATAAACGTTGATTCGCTAATAGAGGACATGAGTGATTTGATTGACGCCAGTGAGATGATTAAGCGAATATGGGTTTATAAGCATCCACTCTTTTCTTGGGAATTTACTCAACTTTTCCTCTGCCATCAGTTTGTTCTGATATAGAAACAAACACATGGTGGTGGTCCATTGAAAAAAACAGCGAGCATATCCTCATTCAAAGGAGCAAACAATTATCATCGGTTCGGGATTTTGAGAATCGAAGAAAAAGAACAACTCCATTGAAAGAGCTAAGTTTTGACAAAGGGCGAAAATCCGTAAACGATTTAGTAGAGTTTCTTTTTCGTAAAGACGAACTGAACAAAGAGTATGATTGGATAGGGGAAAATTGCAAGGATTTTGCAAAGAGAATATTTGACGAATTTGCGGAAACAAAATGTACGCCATGGTACTCTGTTTGGATGTGATTTGTGTACAGCGTATATAACTTTGAAACTCAGGCCTTATATTATTCTACTCACTATCTTTGGAGCACTTTTTCCTGTGATTTTCCCTAACGTTGATAACAGTGAACTGAAACCGCTACAACAACTGCTACTACAACAAATTTTTTCGACATCGAAGAGAAAAGAGAGCCACGCACATAACAGGGGAATTGTGACATTGAACGAGGTTTTCTAACCAGTTGAGATTAGTATCACAAGATTTAGCATATTTTTTAATGTTTTTTTTCAGTCACTTGTAACAGTTTTTTCACTTCATGAACAGATGTTAATCTTAAAGAGAAGTTATTGAATAATTTTTCTGGGACGATGAAGTTTGAATAATGTAAGATGGTAATTACTATACACAGCATAAATCGTATGAAAAAAAGGAAAAACAAGAATTTTCTTTGGTAAAGAAAATACAATGTACATGTCATTATTAATAATAAATGATACGACTCAGTGGTTTTCTGGGAAGCATACTCCGAAGAACTGAAGATAAAAGAAGTTTTTGTCGAAACATGTTTTCCAATCTTAGAAATATCCTGCTTTTTCATAAAATTGTCTACCTCAAATCAGACTCGAATGTCAGTAAACGGAGAACAGGGGAAAGGAGCTAGCCAGTGCCCTATTCACAGAACTCCATTGTGTCGGATCATTTATGGATTTTACTTGCTGCAACGTTTTTGCAATAAGAAGTGTTTACTGGGGTATATAGTGTTTGGCTACAAGTGTGCCCATTCGTGATAAAAGCTAAAGCTATTTAGTTATACTTTTCAGTGGCGCTGTTAGACTGCGAGTAGTCTCTAATTTTGGCGATGGCCATTGTGGGGCGGGCGAAATACACACACGCGCGCGCGCGAAATTTCGAGGCGACGCGACGCGAAAGGAGCGCCGAAAATTAGAGACTACAGACAAAGCCAGGGAGTTTGAATTAAGCGCGTACATTCCAAGCGCAAAACTCTGATTGGCCCTTTCTTGGATACCTGTCAACAATCTGGCAACAGTACACAAGCCGCTGTCGACACTCGTGATAACATCGACTCCAATCAGTTTACTAAGATGGCAGACAGATTAAAGGGTTGACAAATAGCGAGGTGAATCAGGAGGAAAGTTTAAAATTATATTTGGTTCGGCTCAAGACTGGTTGTTCAAAGCTGTTAAAACACAATCTACTCGTTTGCTGTGAGTTGAGATCTCATTTCAATTTTAACATCGATACGTGACCGATCGACCGGAACAAAGTATTGTCTGCACGGAACAAACCGGCTCCCTGACTGGTCTGTTTTGCTCTGCGTTGAAATAAAACTTTCGGTAAAAGTTGAAGGAGTTTTTTTTGCGTCTCTAGCCACGAATTTTTTTCGATGTGAGCTTAGAAAGTGGCCGAAAACAACCTCTGCCGGCGAAGCTCGTTTACAATTATGCCCGATGTGAATTAGATGTAATGTACAGAAAAAGAGCCCACTGGAAGTATGTTTTTTTTTTAACAGAAACTTCCCGGCTCGCTGGAAGCTTCATTTTCGTTCGCATCGATCTCAAACTTTCGGTAAAAGTAGAAAAAATTTTGCGGCGTCTTCGACGTTATTTCTTTTTTCCATAGGATTTTTGGAGGCGAAGAAAATGACCTCGGCGACTGCTAAATCCGTAAAAGTGTTTGATGGGCGACTGCTAAACCCGTAAAAGTGTTTGACGGGCTTTTGGTGTGACAGGGCCGCTTCTTGGGTCGAAAAATTTATTGACGACCGAAAAGACTCAATGTTCATTTCTTCTTCGAGAATGAGAGGCTGTAATTTTTCCTCTCGATCTGGTCGAATCAAAATAAACAACGCGCAGTGTTTCATTTGCGATATTAAATAGGAGCAATGAGAAGGAATTCCATTGGTTGCGCCTAATTGGCTTGAAAGACGATATGAAATTTACACCGCAAAATCACTCGGCCGTGAAAGGTCAAAATCCCTGGCTTTGTCTGTAGTCTCTAATTTTCGGCGCTCCCTTCGTGTCGCGTCGCCTCGAAATTTCGCGCGCGCGTGTGTGTATTTCGCCCGCTCCACAATCGCCACCGCCAAAATTAGAGACTACTCGCAGTCTATGGCGCTGTTTGTTATGTGGACATTTTTCACGTCGAATATTGGCCACTTAGAAGGAAGGAGCTCCTTTTTAGGCTATATTAAAAATATATTTTATTTGTTATATTTAATATTGCGAGAGGATATGCAATTTTGAAACTTTAAGCTATTTTCACCACTTCGGAAGTATTATTTGTTTTTTTGCTGTACACATTATCTGTAATTTCTTTTATGTCTGCTTGATTTTATACCTCAGTGTAACAATAATGACATGTTTGTACTTAGAAATGTGTCCCTGAAGCTAGAAAGAGAAAATAATTAAAATGATCTAGTGGAACTCAGCTTCACAACCACACCGTTGATACGATCACCTAGTTATTAGGGCCACTATATTTTGGCGTGAACGAAAATGCACCAAGTCATTTTCCTATGTCCAGAACTCCTTTAATCTAGTCATCCGCCAACACGCCTAGATTTCTGTGGCTCGTAACTGATACCGGTTGGAAACTGGGCAAAAAACTTGGCCTCTGTAGGAAGCGTTTCTGTAGGGCTTTCCGCAGGTTTGAAGCATTTCTCGCTTTTAATTTTGGCCGCGCGAAAATTGGGGCCTAAATTGGAGCGGGCCCCAATTTTCGCACCGGCAAAAAGCGAAAAATGCCTCGAACAGTCGAAAAAAACCTATGGAAACGCTTGCTACACAGGTTATAACGTACTCTAAGGGCGATCAGGTAATGGAGCCGGATTACTTTGGATTGGACTATTGGACTATTTAGATTGGGCTACCGTATGAGTGAAACACAACATGAACGAGTTTACATTTGAATCCGATGTCAATTTGGCGATAGGCAGATCCTTTTTCTACAGAATAGGTCAACGAGAGGCGAAACTTGCCCTTGCAGACTTGTCAAATTAAGTCAGACAAATCAAACAGACCCCTCCCTTACTCTCCAGTGTCGGCTCGACGAAGCGTGTCAAAGTCAACAATACATTTTATTTTCCACTGGCGAGTCCACAGTACAAGATGCTGATTAGAGTTAACCGAGATCTTTCAGGAAACCGAAATGGTAAGACTTATAGTCCCCAGGAGATCCGGATAAAAGGTGAGAGGACAAGAAACAAGAGAGCTTTGATCTTATGCTATAGTACTCTACTCCCTGAAGTAATCTTGTTTCTTCGCTGTTAAAATCTTATAGTAAACATTTTAGATTTTCCGTAGTTATTGCACAGGTAGCCCAAGCTCCATAGGGAGCCGTCAACACGACATTGCGTAACAGCGTTATATTTATAAGAGTTTATATGGGAATAGAACGATCGTAAAAAATAGTTCGAAATAGGGGAAAGAGATCTAATAAAATCGACTTACCTGCCCTCTTCTGTGTATAACTTGTGTTTCTATGGCATTCGGAGGCGTTTCAAAGCGATTCCAGTGGGTTTTAGCTTTGAAGCGCCTCCGAATGCCGTAGAATCACAAGTTATACACAGAAGATGGGAGGGTAAGTCGATTTTATTAAATCTGTTTCCCCTATTTTGAACTATTTTTTTACGATCGTTCTATTCCCATACAAACTCTTATAAATATAACGCTGTTAAGCAATGTCATGTTGACGGCTCCCTTTGGAGCTTGGGCTACCTGTGGTTATTGCGGTACTCATTCAAGCCGATTACTTTTTGTTGTCAACTGTTTTCAGTCCACGAAGACCGTCTAATAAGTTTGAGGCAGGTTCCCGGTCTTCACACGTAACTAGTTCATCATATGTACAGCTAAAATGCACTGAAGTTACAGGCAGTTTAAGGTAGATCACGAAGTTATTAATTTAATTGGACCTCTGAATAATTTAGCAGATGGTTTGGTTCAGTAATATTAAACTATAAACTCAAAAGATTCGTTTTAGCTTCAAAAATAGGCCGTGTCAGTGAACAATACAACTCTATTTTGCTGGGCTAGAAAGTAAGTCGTAATAGCGCTTCATGGATGTTCAAAGCCAATTAGAACGTTCTGAATATCTGTCTTTTGAGCTCTTGGTGACTGTCAAAGGTTCTGTTGTAGGAATTCCTTGCTACCAAAAAATCGAGAGCCCTTTCGATTTATGCAGCTATTTCCTGCCTTGATCTATTTCTCAGAAGAGGTCAAAGACATGGCACCGTTTTCCGCCGGCTGTTAGTTAGAAGACCTTAGTCATACAGCGTTCTTTGGAAACCACAGCAAACACCTGAGGCGTGATGTTGGTTGTACATCATCTTTCACGTTAACCAAAATGACAGTATTCTCTTCCACTGAAGCCTGCACTTTTTAATTTTGGTTTCTAAAAGCTTGTTCTAATTCAGAGTGGAGATTTTAGAATGCACTCCTCTGTTTCATGAACTCTAGAACTTTCAGTGGTCATCACTGCAAACACACAGATAAGCACAACTGAAATTCAAAGGTCTTTTCTCTGATCTGCGGTAAATAACGGAGTGACCTTCAAGGTGTTTTGTTTAACAACTACAGGCATGTGTAAAAGATCTGTTTCCCCTTGAAAATGGGGCCTTGTCTGCGATCGATAGAGCACCGTTTGGTCGTGGTGGGGTGGGGGGGGGGGGGTGGTCTAATTTGGCTTCACTAATAAGGTCCAGTCAGCAAAAGCCAGTTTACACGCTACGGTATGTGAACCGATATGTTTGCCCGACAACATCAGAGCATGAATCTTACGTGTGTTTACATACCACGATTTGTTGGCGATTGGTCGTCGTAGATGTATTTTGACATCCAGTGCCATGACGTTTGATTGACGTGGCGGCTTTTTTGAGAATGTTGGCCCGACTTGAAAAAAATCTAGGCCCGTGATTTGTGGGCCCGATCAGTTGTCTGCCCTGATAAGCATCAGGGCGCGAATCGTACGTGTATTTTGACACCCAATTCACAAGAGCCGATTCGTGAAAATAAAAATCGGCCTGATTCAGAAAATCAACGGATGTTTGTCAGAACGTAGCGTGTAGACAAACGTACGACTCATGCTCCGATAAAGTCAGGTCAACACATTCTGAATCGGGTCGATTTTCATTTTCACGAATCGGCTATGAATCGGGGCCCGCTTGTTCAAAGCAAGATTTGCTAACCCAGGATTAGCGTCACTGAATTGTTAATTCATTTTTAATCCAAACCGACATGGATTCCATGTGCGAATGACTGGGTGTCGAATTTTTGTGAAATGACCTTTGAAAAATCTTGAAAAATGCTCGGCTGCGATTGTTTTCATCCCTCGTAGCGAGAATCTGGGTTGTCAGTGAATCTTTTATAAACAAAACGTTTCTTGTAGGGTTACAACTGCAGAAATCGGTTGCATTTACTTCGTTTAAATGAACCCGTTTACTACAACTGCAGAAATCGGTTAAATTTACATCGTCTGTCAAAAACAGAATTCACGAAATGGGCAGTAAGCTTGTTTTTCCTTTTAAAGATCTTCTCACCTTTAGTGGAACCGATAAATGGCGACTCCTTTTACATGCAGCTTTGCCGCCTTTATTTGCTTCGATTCTACAATAAATATCTTTCGTACATAAGGTAAGCTAATCGATATGAAGCACTAAAGATAGGTTGAAGCTGTATGCGATCAGGGGGGTAGCTAGCCTTGAAGCCATTAAGCCCTGGCTTAACAGGAATTTCTGTCATATTTTTTTCAGTAGCCAGAAGGCCATTGTTTATTTTACTGCTTACTATTCAATAGCGAATACTCACCTTAAAACGTTTTGATTCCATGAAATAAAACCACGAAACAATGTGTGTTAAAAAAGCTAAGAGACTCTGCTTCAAACGAAGAAAAGACTGGGCATGAAAATTGCGTGTTTATTTTCTTTTCCGGGGTATCAGCTGTGCAATTGAGGATATGCCTCCGTCGAAAACCAAATAACTCCTTTGAGTCAGTTAGTAAAAGTACAAAATAAATTATATTCCTTCATTTGGCAACAATACAAAGTACGCCTTTATTAGAAAGAAGGGTGAGAACATAATGCGATCTTATTTGCTGAAAGAGCAGCTATCATCTCTAGCTTTTATGCATGCAAGGAGCCAAAAGGGCATCGAGCAGAATGCCTGGACATCGTTTATTGTTCATGACCGCTGAAGCGGCAAATTCAAATGCAAGCGCGCTTTGAAAAGCGCGCAATAAGAGACGAAAGGGGCCAAATTGGCTCAGTAGCCTTGAAAAAACTCGCTTTTCTGATTTCCACATGTCTTAACTGAAATATCTACGCACGGCTTTTTGAAGAAGAATGCTGTACTGATCTGTCATTTTGTCTGTAAGAATGAGAATTCCAAAAAAGTGCCGTAAGAAGCCTCTTTCCTCTTTCTTTGTCAATTTAATGACGGACGCTACTCATGACCGTCCTGCTGAATGCTGACTACCAAGAGA
The DNA here is from genome assembly GCA_964030785.1 of Siderastrea siderea. Taxonomy (NCBI): domain Eukaryota; kingdom Metazoa; phylum Cnidaria; class Anthozoa; order Scleractinia; family Rhizangiidae; genus Siderastrea; species Siderastrea siderea. The sequence goes on from OZ034973.1 coordinate 6,348,846, forward strand.
TTCTTGTCATTAATAATTTTATATTAGAATTCAAAAACTCCGTCCAGGAAAAAAGATCAGCTTAGTTTTTTTTTTTTTTTTCCATGAGATTATTGATCGTCAGCGATAAAACTGGTGTAACCTGTTTGAAAGTGGAACTCTAACTAAGGAGTTGCATGCATGATATTAAAAATTTTCTTTTTACCTCTCGGGCCGGGCTTAAAGGAAAAAAATGGCTGGCTGCACCCCTGGCGATTAGTCAAGTCGGCTTCTCTGTAGTCCAGTTCTTGCCCCTCTCTCTCTGTCACGCAACGTTGCGTGACATAGAGAGAGGGGCAAGAACTGGACTAGCTTCTCTTATCTGCCGAGAACCTCGGTTGTCAGTGAATCTTTGATAAACAAAACGTTTCCTGGGATAGGATTACAAATGCAGAAATCGCTTGAATTTACTTCGTTTGATTGTACCCGGTCACTAACTTGAACTCTCTCCAATTAATCTCGTCTATCAAAACTTGGTTGTTGACCCGCATGTGCTCGTTGATGACCGAGTCTTTCAGTCGATCAAGGGGACTTATCGTCGTTTCTGGTAAACAAAAATTTCCCATGATTACGCGTCAACTCTGCTTCCTCGGTATGGGCCAAAAGCCTGCGGGGGCAATTTTAAACAAACATTTTTAAAATTAAAATTCAAACGTGATCAAAGAGCCGAAATATACTTGTATCCATGCAGACTACTTATTAGGAGCATTTCGTCTTCACTAGTTAGCTCATAGGAGCCTAAAAAAGGTATAAAAGGTGGCAATTGGAAAAGTAAATTGAAGTATGTCCCAGATTTTGATGAACACTGCGGGGCACGTGAGGTTTATACGATCACTCCTAATTCGCCAGTAGAGAATGTGAGTAATCTGGTTGATGACAACGAGATGATTGGGCATATATGGGTTTTTAAAATGCCCGCTTATTACCGAGTCGCAACTAACACAGCTGTTTCTGTGCCACCAATTTGTCTCGGTGGAAACAGAACATTGGTGGTGGTCGATTGAGAAAAACAACAAGGAAATTCTCCTTCAAAGGAGTGGAAAATCGATATCATGGGTTCGAGATTTTGTGAACCATGAGGCAAGAAAAACTCCAGTGAAAAAGTTAAGTTTTGACAAAGGACGGAAATCCATGAAGGAGTTGATAGCATTTATTTATCATAAAGGCGAACTGAAGGAACATTATCATATGACCCGTACGGACCCGCGCGCAATTTCCTTGCAAAACCATATGAAAAAAAGTCCCGTATGAGGGCCGTACGCCTCGCTCTAGCAGGGCCGGAAAAAGTAGAAAAGCGTACGGCCCCGCTACTGCCGCAAGGTGACGGGATTGGAACCAGTTGATTCCACAGCTTTGAATTCAGATTCATGAACGATAGTTAAGATTTTTCTAAAAAGCAAAGAATGTCCAACATGATTATTAAAACTTTACTATCTAGAAAGCGATGTAGTTTGCAGGCGCAAAAATTAAAACAAAACGTGTTTAAACTTGGTTAATGATGAAGAAATACTCCTGACAACAACAATAAAATCGAACTAAAAGCCGTCAAAAACTGAAACAACATAATCGGACAAAGACGTATCCTGGTTTGAAGTCATGATAAACATTGAAGAAAAAATGCAAATGCGAAGTAAACTCAAATTTCTTTTTCTGCTGCGTAATTTTTAAATCACAACAAACAAAATGTGAGTACATGTTTACGACTAACCTGGCAATGACACAGTTTCCTGCTTGTTTTCACGAAGCATTTTAAGTACAATTTGGACATCAGCTGTAATGCAGAGCTCAACATCGTCGAACAGCAGACGTTCATGAATCCTACGATCCGTGGTAAACTAAACAACTTGAAGCTGAAAGGAAACGAAGCGTAGCAAAATCCTGAACTGCCTGTACAGTCCCTTTCAAAGTCTTTATGTAGTTTCATAAATTAAGATCTAATGTTGTTTTTAACATCCAAAATCCTTGGTGGAAAATTAATTAATGCTCTCGTTCAAACCAATTGTGAATTTCGGCTCAGAAGAAAGGTCGCTAAGTTGTTCAATCAGGATAAATTCAGTCTTCGCTGAGAGACGAGCACGACTGAGCCGAAACGTCGTGCAAATTCTTTGTTGTAGTCCTTCATAAACGTTTCCTTTGAAATTTCTACTAACTGCAATCATGTACGAGGAATTTAGTCGGATTTAAATCTTCTTGGAATGAAGCTAAAACTAGGAGATTTGGTGTTCAAAAATTTTGTACGCACATCGCAGTTCAAATGCACTTTACTGGCTTCCCAAACAAATTACAAGCTACCATTGGCTTTTCAAAATGCGCGCGAAACGGGCCGCCGCGTCTGTATCCACGAAAGAAAGACAAAAAAAATTCAGTGGTCATATGATAAAATGCTTATTGACTGAGTTAGGTCGGGCCGGACGGGAAAATATTTGGCTCTCGGTCAGGGCGCACGGACCTCGCTGCGCTCGGTCCGTACGTCCTGACCTCGAGCCAAATACTTTCCCGTCCGGCCCTCCAACTCAGTCAATAAGTACATATTACGACTGGAGGTATGAGAATTGTCAGGATTTTGCAAAGAGAATATTTGACGAATTTGCAGAAAGAAAGCGCCATGATAAAGTACTGGGAAGTAGTTAGTGTTCAATCTTTTTATGGTGGAGTAGGGGATCCTGTTTCATGGAAATTAAATTAAACAGTCATTCCACATGGATTCAAGTTCATCAGCTTTCCGACATTTCGCAAGGTGGCTACAACGTCACAACTTCACAGGTAATATTGATAATAGAAAATTACGGCTAACGTTACAAATCACTTTTCACGGGGCACACAGGAAAATAAAAAGCCATGTCAAATTTATCCCCGCCCCCTCCCCTCTAATGTATGCCAAATCACGACTCATGGTCACTGGCGACCAGAGGAGACGGCTGACGGTAGTCATGATATTAAAATGGTAAAAACTTTGAATGCAGGGAACCACACAACGCAAATACTTCTTATTGCCGGATCTCGTTTTGTTGAGATGCTCGTACCAGACGTCACGGCATGTAACGTGTAAATAAACTATCTTGAATGCAATGCTGGCACTACGGTAAAAGAGCGCTTTGAATAGGTCAACATTTCAACTCTGATTTCAACTAGCACAACTAGTCTTCTTCACGGCCAGTGCTAAACTGAAGGATAGAACAGCTCTAATATTTAAATTGAAACCTAAGCAAAAGCAATTAATAGTTAACTTAAACTAGTATACATAATAAAAGGTTTGTAACAGCATATACGATAACAAATTCATGTGAAATAATTAGTGTTTTAGTACAACGCTAAATTTTGGCGTGCTCCCATTGGTCGAGATCGATCACGTTCTCCATAGCGGGCGCCTATCAGCGCATAGTGCCCGTTTTTGGCAATTTTCGTTCAACATTTAGCGTTGTACAATAAAAACAATTAAGTCCTTCTATCTCAGGCCCTATGTGTGATAGGTACCCTCGGAAATTTGATGTTCAAACTTCATAATATTGGTTGTGAGCATCAAATTTCTTCGGGTAACCTATCACACGATAGTGCCTTCGACAGAAGAACTCTATTATTTAATTATTGTACAGATTAGCTGTAATTTCTTTATTATTGTACTTGATTTTATACCTCATTGTTAATAGTTACATTTGTTAAATCCTTAATCTCTGTAATTGAATTTCTAGCGTTCTAATTGGTTCGTCGCACAAAGGTTATCAGCCAATAACTCTACTTTTTGCCTTATAAGGAAAATTGATGCCCTATCAAGTGCTGTGGCGTTCATGTAGAAGCTTTCGCCGTGAAGCAAAAGTATTGTCCAAAAATAAGGCAAAGAATTGAGCAACGATTACCTAGGCTTAAAATTTAATAAAATATTTACCGTATTCTGTAAGCCTTTACTGGATATGAGGCGATTATAACCAACTGGCCGCGTATTTATCACCTCATATTCAACGCGGGCATAGCCGGCGAGCAAGCTCTCGGGGGAAGGGGTACCCCCCCCATCCCCCCGAGAGCTTGCCCGCAGGCTAACGCGCGCACTGTGAATCAGTATCTACTTAGAAAGGTGTTACCCAAGATGAACGCAAAAACATATGTAAAATGAGAAAAATAAGTAAAATGATATAGTGTGTAATAATTAAGGTACAAGAATCTCGGGAATTACTCCCTTGGGGAGTTGTTCCCTGAACTACTTATAACTGTGGACCCCGTGGTGTCTCTCTCGTGAGCCTCTGTTTGTAGAATGAGTCATCTATCTGAGGTATGGTTTCCTTACAAACGACTTTTCGTGTCGTCAGGTAACTCCACAACAACTTTGCCAGAACTTTTTCCGCTGTGCAAATACTGATAAAAAAGCAAAGTAAAACAAAGCCATTACTTTCCTTCAGAGGAAGTACGGGATATCTTGAATGCTACAGACAAGTGCGCTAGCTCTGCCTGTTCGCCAGGTTATTTTGAAAACGGCGCAAACTTGGAGTGAAATACAGCGTTTCTCAATGACTTAGAGCCTGCAAAATAACAATTCCTAAGAAATCACTTTCCTGGTGAATCTGGTTGATTTGGTGGCAGTGAGGTGAGCACTGACATTCGTTAATCAAGTTTTCTCCAATCATACCACCACCCGCCCCCGTAGATACGTTGGTCAATTGCAAAGGTAACACAGGGTTAGCCCCCGCTTTTCCGAGTGCGAAGCTGGAACACAATTGCCAGTTTTTACACTAATGTCAAGATGCACTTAGGCAATTCCTGTTTCCTTCTTTTTCAACGATAAAGTAAAACGTTTTTGACAGACAAACAAACAAAAAGCAAGAAAATACACCTAACCGTGTGCTGTTTCCCCAAAATTATAGTACTGGGACACTATTGCTTATGCAGCTTATGAAGCCAGCCTTTTCCTAACGTGCAAACCGTGTTGTCCTTACGTTATCCGAGCAGTGAAAGTTTTTAACGCACTAACATTATAAAACAGCGCGAAAATCCTACGCAATACTTTGAATCCTGTAAACAGTAAGTCAACGTGAAAAAGTAAACGGTTGTTTGAACTAACGCAAAACGCAAATGACTGCTGTTTGTATAAAAACAAAAATAGTGTAAATAAACAAACCATTTGAGTCTAATTTTAACCACTTGACCACAGCGCTATCTCGTAACTAGGCGCATCTTTTTTGGACGTGAGACTCTTGGGAGGCAGGAGGGATCATGGGAAGGTCGAAGAAAGCAAAGCGGCGCTTGGCCTTTTCCGCTAAGCCTTCCCTTGGCGCCTTGCGCTCTCTGTGGAGCCAAAGACCCACAGCGCCTGGGTACGAGGCAGGCCACCGCGCCACAACCTACCTCAACTGCATCTACGATGGAGTCCAGGCCTCTAAAGACTCCACTCGGCGACGCTTGTCCGAAGTCAAGGTTACATTTTAACTTTCCGCTGTCGTACAAGTCCACAAGTTTATTAAGAGTTGGCTTAAAATCTTCCATGTAGTGAAACAACAAGAATCCGCGGACGCTTGCCGATCTAGCCAAAAGCTGAAAGGACAAGAAACGCAGGAATGCTTGAAAAGTTTCAAAGCTGACATTAAATACAGCTATTTTTGATGATCATATTCTCCTTTAGCTGATGGAACGGGAAGGATTTGGTCGAACATTTTGCAAAACAACTTCCTGGTAATTATTGTCCTATATGCATTTGTGTCTGCTTCCGTTACAGTTTGTTGGTCTCCTCAACAGGATAAAATACACGCAGAACCAAAACAATCTGTGGATTGTCGTGATCACGCTTTCCTGCTCTTGACCTCGGTTTAAAATTTGTTTTCTAGTGCGTGCCACTGGTTGCATATTTACTTTGATTCAGGTACATGTTACGGTCTTGTTCCTACTTTGCCGTTACCTTGGGGACTAACGTTGCGTTCTTGACCGGGGTGAATCCCAGCTTGGACTGGTAACCAGTGATAAAACCAATGGTAACCAGACGCCCCCTGGTCGCCAATCTAAATTGAAAACAAACATACAACACAGAGATGAACTCATAAAGTCATCCTATTTTCACTACAAAAAAAATGTTTTTAAACACTTCATTTCGATCATTAAGATCGATTCATCATCATCATCATCATCATCATCATCATCACCATCATCATCATCATCATCATCATCATCATCATCACTTGTGTTTGGCTACCTCAAAAGGCCTTCGCTTCTCATTTCCGGTTCCGGTGATGGGCGCTCGCGCCCCTCTTTTGCGTTTTGGGTCTTTGTGGGCAAGTCTACACTCGCGTGGATGTTACTGTTGAATGTTGCGTAATGTAAAGCAGTGATCTTCATACCTGTTGACACACGTATCAAACATTTCTCCCCCGATAGACTCGTACACCACATCACATCCTTTCTGGAATAAGAAACACACAACAGGGATAAAACAAAATTAGCGAAATTCGTGACCAGCCATACCCGTTAGAAGTTAAAAGAATTTTTTCCACTTACAGGATACTCTTTCTTCAAAACTTGATCTAAGTTTTCAGTTTTGTAGTTCACAGGTCGATCACAACCAAGAGACTGAAACAAGAAAAAAAGACAATTTGTCACAATAATCATTTTCACGCCTTAACTGGTCCCAGAGATTTTTCGCTCCTGTGAATCGAAGCGGCGAAAAACACACACCTAGGAGGGAAAAGGTGGGAAAACAGGACCGGTTTGGAAAACGCCGAAATATTAAGAGACACTCTGAGTCTTCAACCAAAAAATTTTGCAATAACTAACCAATATTTCAGCATGGAATTTAGGCTATGAGGGTACTATCCATATTACTAATAGCAGCATTTTGTAACAACAAATCGGGCACTCGGTCTTATGTTGTCATTCCAGATTGTGAATTCCTTTTCACGTCAACACGTCACCAGTTAGTTTTAAAACGTTCATAGTTTTTTTTTAAGATTTACGATTTTCGTCACAAGTTGGACTGTTCTGTACACCTAAAAAAAGAACTTGCAACTTCTGTTAGACAACAAGAAGACCCACCTTTAAAAACTCCGCTTTAGCATCTGTTGAACACGTGCCAATCACGTGGCACCCAGCCAGTTTGGCCAGTTGAACCTACAAAAAAAAAAAACAGTTGTTACTGAAAAGCGTTTTGTACACAACAGTAGTTTACATGATTCAGGTGAGCCCAGGATAGAAGAACAAAAAAAAAAAAAGAAGACGCTTTGAGCTTCCTTTTGTTTTCCGGTGGTTAAGGTTTGGGATGTCTTAAGAAGATAAATCAGTCACTCCACCAAAATGTAAAAAAACATGATAAGGAAAAAAAATGACTCAGAGGAAAGAGTAAAGGGAGTGGAGGCGAAGGAGGTATTATGGGAGGCACCTTTGGACTGGGGTTGTGTTAAAATTTAAGTGGATGCTCCACATGGCTTCATCTTGATCAGGAAATACTCCTATACAGGCTCCTGGACTCAGGGCCGTAGCCAGAAAAAAATTATGACTGAGGCAATGTCCATGGTTAAATTCTCTTCTTAGGTATTTAGGGTGTTAAACGAAAAAAAAATGACTGAGAAAACGAAAAAAAAAATGACGGAGGCAAGTGCCTCTGTTTGCCTCATACTGGCTACGGCCCCACTGGTTATATTTCTTCACCTTGTCATGGAGGTCAGAACAATCATTTCAAGTGGCATAGAGCGGTTTTCAATTGAGTGTCGAAAAACAAGAACCAAAGCACCAGGGCTGCAAATAATTTTTCCTTTTTGAAAGGACATATGTCCGACCAAGTCTCCATTTTGGTCGGACAAAACAGAAATGCGGTCAGACGTTTTTTTAATTATTATTTTCAATTGGAAGCCTTTTTGAAATAATTATTTTTTCATCATTATTTACTTATTATTTGGTAACAAAATTTGTCCAGACATAATGTCCGACCAAAGGTGAGATTTCGTCGGACATGGGCCGATTTTAGTCGGACATTGTCTGATGACCGACAGTTATTTGCAGCTCTGAAAGCAACTGGTACTCTGGCCAATTAAAACAGCCGCAAACAACACATTTAACCAATCAGAACTCAAAACAAATATAAGTAAATGGTGACACAGTGTGGGAAAACATGTGCAACAAAGGCAAAGTTGGTTTTGATTTTAATTCTGATTGGTTGAGAAAGAGGCACGAGTGTTTTAAATTAATCACAGAGCAAAGTAAAGCAAAACCAAAGCAAATGCGAATTAATTTTGACACTTAATTGAAAACTGCTCTATTCTAGTTTCATATACTTACTGCAAACTGACCAGTACCTCCAGCTGCCGCTGAAAAACGGTTTTAAAAACGAAATTCAGTAGAATTCATTAGCAGACAAACAAAAACTTAAGTACAGAAGATCCCAAAATTCTAAACTTCTGAGAGTTTACAAGGGGAGGGTGGGTGGGAAGTTCAGTTTTGTACAATCTCCCCAAGACTCCACAGTCAATCACCAAGAAGTAAATTTTTAAAAAAATTCTGGCTTGGAGGGAATTCCTGTTTACCACATTTTTTCATTATGCAATTTTGACATAGCATTTATGAGCAAGCCTGTTCCTGGCATTCAGATAGTGGCACGCCAGCATGAAACCTTGAGAGGGGAGAAAAACATGAGAGGAGTCTCCTACCGTCTTTTCTCCATTCTTACTATTTTTCATTCTTGATTTTTTTTGCTTGCACTCCACTATCCAAACACCTGGAAGAGGCCATTTTGAGTAAGTTTCCAAACTGATTTTGCAATTAAGATATATCACATCAAAAACTGAACCATGTTCATACTTGCTCGTCATACATGTTTTGCTTTGCGGCAACTAAAAGCCATCTAACTGACTTAGTAGAGGAGTTCTGTCTCCCATGAAGTATGCTGGTTATTTCACATAATTTCAGTAAATAAATCAATAGTTTTACCTGTTACTAAAACTGTTTCTTTCTTCTTTATTTCACCAGCCTGTGATGGTAATATCCAGGCTCAGTGATTTTAAAGTTTAATACTTAATTATTATACAACAATAATACTCTCTTGACTGGTATCCATGCCATATTCTATCATATTAAATGGTAGTGAGAATTTTAATCACAAATTATCAGCCACTCATCGCAAATTTCTACTGCAAATAAATGAATCTGATTGGTTTAGTTGTCAGTGACTATTCCGACTGACAATCAGTTGAACACACTCAGAAAGTATACTTTTTTGGAAATAATATGACCTAACCATTGACGCTTTCGATTTTGCCTTCTACTAATACAATAATATAAGACAACTTGTTTGCGTCTTCATCAAGAGACAGTCAATCTTACCGAAAAAGGAGGACAAGAAGGATGAACCTATAATGGTGAATGGGGGCACTCAGGAATCGAAAGAGGAGAGGGTAGGAATTGGAAAGCAAGGGAGTGGGAATTGAAGAAAATGGAGTGGAAATTAGAAGAAAGGGGGTGAGAATTGAATAAACAGGAGCATGAATTAAAGGAAAGGGGAAGAAAATGGGAAGAGAAAGAAGAAACAATTGCAGAAGAACTGGCCAAGTTCTGGAGGAGAAAGTTTCTAAACGAAGCATTGACTCAGAAAGTTGGTCAATTAACAATAAATGTCACATTGTAAAATTAATATTAACTATCATGTACCTTATCAAGAGCAATACCAGCAGTGAGACCACTGATCAGCAATGAAACATAAGCAGGATCCAGTCTTGGTAGCGGCAAAACATGGTTTGAAGGAATTGTCTGAAAAACAAATGAAATAGAGACTTGGCTTAATGCACCAGTGATAAGTACAGTCTTGCCAAAACACAGCGATGGCCATATAACGTTGCAAAAAGTTTTTGTCTCCTTGCAAATCATTATGTAGAACTTCTCAACTTGAAACATGCATTTTATCATACTGTATCTAACTGTAAATTTGCACCATATCAAGTCAATAATTATATAAAACAATATTACAATTATACCATAAATAAATTATTCTTTCTGTTTTTCATGTCACCCTTCATATCCAGGTGTTAACCATACACCTGAGGGTGCAGTAGGTGACTAGTTTTTATCACCATCTTCACCATCAACATCATCATTACCACCATAATCATCATCATTGTCATCATCATCATCATCATCATCATCATCATCATCATCATCATCATCATCGTCACCATCATCACAGGGGTAAATCCAAGATTTTAGGAAAGGGGGATGGGGTTATCAGTCGGCATCAGTCCTTAAGGAGGGTCAGGGAGTGAGGTACACAAGAGAAATTTGAAAATATGGATTGTGTAATAAGGCATTTACAGTGCATTTCTGGCATTTTTGACAATACAAAGGGGGGATTGCAACCTCCTCAACCCCCCCTGGATCTGTCCCTGCACATCATCTTCCTCTGTCATCTCTATGACACCTCCTTGTCATGTATTGTGCATGTTTTGGCAGGAACCTGAAGTTAAGGAAACAGTCTCTTTCTTTGTGAAATTTTTATTTTAGACAATCTTTCTAACAACAAAAGGGGCACTTGTTTGAGGCAAGCCACTTAAACTTTTAACACATTCTGTAAGAACAATAAATGATATTTATACAAGGTATTTCATATCCAGGTGTTAACCATACACCTGAGGGTGCAGTAGGTGACTAGTTTTTATCACCATCTTCACCATCAACATCATCATTACCACCATAATCATCATCATTGTCATCATCATCATCATCATCATCATCATCATCATCATCATCATCATCATCGTCGTCACCATCATCACAGGGGTAAATCCAAGATTTTAGGAAAGGGGGATGGGGTTATCAGTTGGCATCAGTCCTTAAGGAGGGTCAGGGAGTGAGGTACACAAGAGAAATTTGAAAATATGGATTGTGTAATAAGGTATTTACAGTGCATTTCTGGCATTTTTGACAATAAAAAGGGGGGATTGCAACCCCCTCAACCCCCGCTGGATCTGTCCCTGCACATCATCTTCCTCTGCCATCTCTATGACACCTCCTTGTCATGTATTGTGCATGTTTTGGCAGGAACCTGAAGTTAAGGAAACAGTCTCTTTCTTTGTGAAATCTTTATTTTAGTTAATCTTTCTAACAACAAAAGGGGTACTTGTTTGAGGCAAGCCACTTAAACTTTTAACACATTCTGTAAGAACAATAAATGATATTTATACAAGGTATTTCTTTTTAGTGTTTGCAGTCAAACAAATGATAAATGTTCTTGTTTACATTTAAATTTTACATTTTATGTAACAAAGATACATACCATGTATTCTGAGAAGGTTCCATACTTAATGTATCCAACTGCTGAACCAATAGGAAAGTGAGAACATTTCTCACCAGTTAACACCACTTCCCCTACACCCTAAGGACAGAAAACAAACAAATAATTTCTTTTGAATCTTGGTCAAAACTCTGTGGTGAGGTCAGTGCATGCGACTATTAAAGAGACCTTAAACAATGCTTGTTTGAATTCAAGTATTTCAACTTCTGGTCCTGTTTTAGTGGAGGTAAGTTTCTTTCTATATTTTAGTCTGTAAATAAATATTTGTCATGAAAGCTGAAGGATTTGCGTGGTGACACCTCAATGAAAATCCAATTTTTTTATGTCTTTAGTATAATTATGGCAAATAATGTACCAGTCAAATTGAAGCTTCAACATCCCCCCACCCCCCCGGGCCATTTGGCTGTGCATCGTACCTGGGGAGGGGGCAATTTGAACGTTGCCTTGAAAGGGTGGGGAATTTGAACTGGATTTATCTCTTGTTCCAGTGTAATACGCTGGTGAATTTTTTCAGTTTTTGCAGGGTTTGACAGATTTACAAGATAGAATTTTGCCTTTGTTTACAAATAACTCTTTCAAAAGAATCTTTAAAAGAAGTTTGAAGGTGTCATAATGGCAAATCTCTCTCTGAAAAGTGTGAACAGTATTTGATTAAAGACAAAATTTACCTTTGAGGAGAGGTATTTCAGCACTAATCATGGGGCATTTGAACGGCTTTTTTGCGCCGAGAGGATGGAATTTGAACAAGCCAATCTTCAAAAGTTCAAATGTCCGGGGGGGGGGGGGGTGTTGAAGCTTCAATTTGACTGGTACATAAGATGGTCAGCATATAAATTAGCATGTATGACCTTACAATCATTGATTTGAAGACTTAATATGGAACCAGTAATTTAACCACTCTTACCTCCAAGCCAGCATCTAAAGGGGGAGATTGTCCTGGGTGATATCGACCAGCTGAATGGTTTATATCAGTGGCGTTAATTCCTACATATCTACAAAAAAAAAACATCAAAGCAATATAAATCAATAGCAAATAAAACGTTTTGGTGGGTGAGTATTGATTTTTATTGATTGGTTAAATATCAAATACTAATCAAGTAATTACTTTTATTGATTATCAATGAGTACATTGACTGGTAATCAATTGTTGATTTTGATTTATTGACACCAAAGGTTACTGCACCCCTTTCTAAGGGTGTGCCCCAAAGAAAGATTGGTCTCTAAAAAGAAAAAGAAAGTGCTGTTAATTTTATTTCCTTAGTATGTCACCTGTTCTTGACCAGTACTTCGTGTGGTCCTGGTTTCAGCATAGGTACAGACACTGTCTCCACAGCTTCTCTATAATTGGTGGACAATCTGGTGATTATGAGCTTACGGAAGGTCTCTGGAAGTTGTCTCTTGGCCGCCATGATGAAAATGTGGGGAAGAGGAAGACTGGGACTAGTGGGCGTGAAATATTAAAACAGAGGTGGAAAAAATTACGAAAAAAATTTCCAACGTAGGAATAAGCAAATAAAACAAAAGGGAAGAAACGCTTTGATTTTACCGCAGCAGTTATCTTTATTTTTAGGATTTTTTCCGTTTTGTAAAGATACACGTTATCGTAGGCAGGGGTCAGGCAGGGGTCAGGCAGGGAGGGGAGGGGGCTTAGGCTCCTCGCCTCCACTAGACAGGAACGCCTGGCAAGTTCTGCAGGACGAAGTCAAAATGAGCGGGCAAGCGAAAGGAAGTATTTATTTTTGTGGGAGTATACGTGGTGGAAGAGACGATGCGGCTTTGTACAGGCGTATAATAGATCAGTTGAAAGAATACGGCGAGGTTTTGACCGAACATGTTGGAGATGCTGGTATGATGGAAAGAGAGGAAGGTGTGGAAACCAACTCTCCCAAGACTCTCGCACAAGAATCTGTAGAATTCGTCGATAGAGCATAGGAGAAAATGAAGCTAGAGCTCCCAAATGTTTGTTATTATTACTGAATTAATAGTAGGGATCCAGCCAACACCGTCTAACCTGTTTTCTCTGGCCTTTGTCACAAAGTCCTTGTGTGACCCGCTAAGTTATTGATTACCACATCTGCATGTCGATCTAACTTCCGGTCGACACTGCCAATCCTATGTTCTCAACAACCAGAGAGATAATACTATTTTATTAAATTTTCCCTCCTCCATCCTGGCAATTAAGTATTGATGGTTTGAACAAGCCAGGTGTCCCATCAAGGGTGTTGCTTAACTCCAATTTCCGTGTCAAAGAAGCGACTAGGAGCATTTCACTCCCCCATGGATGGAATCTCAGGGTTACCCCTATTGTTAGCATTCTGCAATAGTTTGCTGGGACCCATTTACTCTTATTACAAGAGAAACAATGAGGAGAAGCAATGTGGAGTTACATTATTTGTCTAAGGAAACACCCCAACGTGATCCATGCCTCTAACCACGGACCCAGGGCCTGATCCACCCCTACAGTTTGAAGTCGGATTACTACTACATTACCATGCTTCCACAACTTCCAATCTCAAGATCATTTATATAAGGACAGTCAATGTATATGATTATCCTTTTAATTTGGTCACTTTTTGGTTGGTAATTCCAGGTAGTGACAAATCCATTCATGATCACCATGTGGCCTGGTTGATGAAATCTGATGGTAAGTTGAGAAAACAGTCAATCCCTATTCACCTTTGAAGAAGAGGGTCAGAAATTAGGGAGGTTGCTTGTCAATGTACCCCTTGGTGGGTACCCCAGATAGACGTGTCAGGAGTGATTGCCAATGTCGGGGTAAAAATGTGTAGTTTGGTACTACTTAGATGGACTAGCATCCCATTTAACTTCATGGCACAGAAACAGGTTGGAGTTAAGCACTGGCCTGGGTGGGCCTTCTGGTTCATTCAATTCATAGGATTGGATGCAAGACTTCACCTTACATACTTTGCAGATTTCAATTCCATGATTTGCTCAAGCCCTACAAAAGGAATTTTCTAGCACATGGGACGTTCCATTTTTTATCCGAACCCCCGCTAAGGATAGCAAGTTTCTGCACAAGGGGGGTTGGATTTTTAAATCAAAGGAGCCGCCAAAAAATTAACCCTTCGGAAATTTTTTGCAAAGGTGCCGCCAAAAAATGAACCCTTCGGATTTTTTTCTGCAAAGGGTGCCGCCAAAACTTTGAGGGGTCGGAATCCTGCCATCCTTAGGGGGGGGGGGTGCGGATAAAAAATGGAACGACCCCATGTGCTTACCAGCAGTGTTGTTCTCTTTTTTCTTTCCTTTATCCAGCATTAGTTGCTGAAGTTACCCAGCCTTCCTTGGGAGTGGGTTATGAAATAGGAAGAGCAATAGAGAACAATAAGAAGATTCTGTGCCTGTTCAGGCCAGACAGTGGAAAATGTAAGTTAGTCTTTTTATCATGCAGAAATTGTCATTTTTTGTTTGTTGTTTAAACAGGAAGTACCCAGTTAACATATTTAGTTATTAATTTATTTTACCCCTAATACTTGAAGGTTACTGGCAAGCACAACAGAAGCCCCGGGGGCATTAAACCCCGCCATTGTTCTCCCTCCCCTCGGGGTGTAAAATATATTATGGTCGCCCAAGATACAAGCTCTAGCCTGTGTAGCAAAAGACGTGAAGAGCATTTTTTTGGCTGAGCAAAAACCGGAGGTCTGGGACAAGTGACCATGAAAAAAAGAGCACAACAAAAGGTATTACCATGATTAAAGATTACATGAAGTTCTATGGTTTCAACGGTGTTGTCAAATTGCCATCTCTGACTGTTGTGGTTGGCCAAATACAAAACCTTGGTTGAAAGTGCTCAAGTACTGAGCATTGACACCAAAGCTGGTGATTGTATGTGTTGCCATTCCTCTTGGTAGTGGCAAAATGGACAGAAGTCAACAATACACTCTGGGCAGAAGCCACTCAAAACGTGTTCTTTTTTCTAATCTATTTTTATCAGGTCTTTCTGCGATGATCCGTGGAGCAATTGACAATAACTTGCTGGTGAAGGATTACAAAGAGGAAGACATACCTCAGATCCTTAAAGAGTTCTTCAACTCTCTTTGACACACATGTGGTGTAAGATATTGTAAAATAGACATGCTAGATACAGTCAAACCTCTCAATTTAGTGAATCATGCCATGTAGTTGGTTGTGTAGGAGTTCTCAAATCATGGTTTCAAATCATGTTACTGTAGACTGTAGTGTACCTGTCATACACTGGTAGCAAATTCAAATGAAGGCTTGTTGCAAAGGGGGCAGTAAGGGCCTGATAACATGAATTTCAGCCCAGGCTGGATAGGGGCGGTGATTTTGTTGCAGCGCGCACAATTGAGAGAGAAACTTAACTATCAAGATGGCATCTAAGATGAGACTTTTCTTGTTCAATCACAATTTTGCACCCCCAAGTTCACTTTTCAGCCCAGGCTGAAATTTGGTCTTTGGAAACACTGACGAAGGGCTAACACTCGAAACGTCAGCTTTCAATCTCTTTATGGTGGCCAATTTACTTTATCAACTCAGTTGGTAAATCTAAAATTGTGTTTCACATCCCCACCAACGCAGCACCTAAGTTTCTTTAGAAACTAACCCCCTTGTTTGCTTGTTGAAATTTGAATGCCTTCACATTGGTGTTTCATTCAAGTACCTCAAACCGGTCTGAAACTTTCAGTCTGGGCTGGAACTTTCTCAGAAGGGACGCAATTGCACACTTTTTTGTAAAGGATTTGTTCATGATATTTCAGCCCCCTTTAGTGGGCTAAAATCCTCCATGAATTGGACCCCTAATTATATTTGCAGGCACTGAAATTCAAATTGCTCCAAATTAGTTCCATTTTGGTAGACAGAGTGGTTATCAAGTAAGAATTGAAGAACTTTTTGTATTTATTTTTTGTCCTAAAGGCATCAAAAAATTAGAAGGATTCTAGACTATTACTAAATCCCAACAGCTAAAGCAGCTGTTACTCAGACAAGCAAAGCATGAGAAAATTTTGTTCCCATAGTATAGAGGTGACCATTTTGGGTGGTTTAGCTGGGATGAAAAAGAGGCCTTTGTAGAGAGGCCAATAGATTAGACTATAGCTTTCAAAGAAGGCAACTGCATGCAACATAACACTCAGTTTTAAGATGTACATGTACATACTGGCAACCTAAATTAAGTCAGGAAAACACAGGCATGTTTCAAGCATTGGAAATAATCCTCAAACTGCATCAGCACTATTTTTGTTACACCACTGAAACACCAAAACAACTTAGGACAGCTCTTTTAATACAACCTTACAGTTGCCTGTGGAACTGAACAGTGACATTGTGAAATTAAGTACTGGTAGAAAATATTTAGCCTCGTCTGCAGGCCTTTATGTACTATTGAGTGACTGAGGCAGGCTTGTCCAGAACCAATTGGAACCAAAACCGAATTTTCCCGCTGAGCTCGTCGGGTGACGTCACATTTAATTATGCACCGAGGACGACTGGGAACGAGGCTGGAAAATATTGAAAACTACAGCAACAATACAAACATTAAAGAAGCTTAATTTAAGTCAACAGGCATTATAATAAAACCAAAGGATAGGGCTTTATGATTGAGTGACTTTTTTCTTCCTTAAGGCTAACATTTTGGCTCCTTTATGTGACTTGCTATTTTAATTTTGAGCATTTATTAAATACAAGAGGTATTTGCCACCCTAAATATGACAGAAAGCTTCATTCATTTTTATGACACTTTGTACTCAACTTTGACTTTGATCAACTTTGACTCAATTTTCTGGTGCAACCTATAAAGGCCTACTTCACAGCATACAGCCAATCTGATTTAAGGAGCACCAGCCTCATCCCCAGGCCTTTATGTGCTTTATCTAGTGAAACCAGGAGGCTTGGGCTGAATATGATAGTCCTAGACGAATCTTCACGTTGAGCTTGACGGGTCACATTTGATTTCCTGCTGAGGATGACTGGAAACGAGGCTGAAGGTGCACAACTTCAAAGATCAATTTTTCAATTGTAACTATTTCAGAGTCGAACAAGAATCTTCATGATTGGGTTCTAGATCTCAAGCTCATCCAAAACGAGTTCATCTCAGTTGAATTTAGTGGCAAACAAAGGTATAGATGGTGGTTTGCTGTGTTTCTAAAATGCGAATTATTTCCGGTGTCCTAGCAGATTTGGACCCCCCCAAGTTTGGAACCCCCGGTCCAAATTCGCTAGCGGATATGGACCGGGGGGTCCAAATCCGCGGGGGTCCAAATCCACTGTGACACCGGTACGTAGTATATAGGAGATAATGAATTTCTACGCGTTAATATCATGGGCATGTCTAGGCTGATAAGCCCTTTTATCTCAGCTAATTAGCTATTGTAATTTGCTCGTATATATATTTGTTAATGTATTCTGTTGTTCACTCTCGCTCCAGTACGTGCTGTACCAGGCAGTTAACTTTTATTTTATTTATTTTCATTATATATGTTTCATTGTTCTCCTTTCCTTTCATTCTTATTTTAGTGTTGGGAATACGGTCACCTTGCCTCTGCGTGTTCTAGCAGCTGTACTAGCAAGAGCAGTGAGCGCCGGCAGTGACTAGATGTGGAGTCTGACGTTGGTCCCGACTCTGATGATGATGTTTCGGAGTTATTAATTGACTGTCATTATAGCAAATCAGGTTTTTCAACTAGCGAGCCGGAAGTTAAAGGTCGTTTAGCACAATCGGTCGAGTTTTGGGAGAACACCCTGGAGGCCCCTCCTTTTATTATCGACGTCATTAAACATGGGTATTCCTTGCCTTTTCGGGAATTTCCGCCTTCTTGTTTCCTGTCCAACAATCGTTCTGCTTTAAGGAACCCACAGTTTGTTCGGGACGCAATACTTGAGTTATTGAGGAGGGGACTTGTAGAAGAGCACAGTTCACCTCCACACTGTGTGAATCCTCTGACTGTCGCGGAGGGCAAGAAGCTACGTCTAGTAATTGACTTAGGGAAGGTACGTTTTTTCTTGGGGGGGGAGGGCTGGGGAATTTTGGGATTTTTTTCCCAAAAAAGTGTTGGCCCTCCCTTGCGTTTTAATGAAAACACTCCTGACCCCCCACCTTTAGGTGACTGACAAAAGTGCGACCCTCCCCTCACTACTACATGGTTTGTTCCATGCTGTAGAAACCTCAGAACGTTTCGCTTGTGAACGCAAAGTGTTTGATTGTGAATATATCTCGATATTGAATGTGTGCACGCTGAAACAAAGAAAATGCGAACAATCAGTGTGGGATATTTACGTTTTATAGCTGAAGTTTGAATATGGAAGTATTTGAGTATTATAAAAGTTTTGAACATAAAATATCTAAGGGAAAATACACGCGCGTCTTTCTCCGACTAGCCGGCATTGCTGTTGGTTATTTTAACAGAAAGGTTTATTTGTTTAGCATGCGAAATCTGCCTCTCAAAAACAAATATTTCCTACATTTCCGACAGGGTAGAGCGCATTGTCGGATCAACTAGTAACTCTTCAGAACTAAACGACTCAGGAGATCAGGCAACGGATAGCCAACAGCAAGAAGCTGAAGAAACGATACCTGAGTCAAGTCCTTCTCGATACGGACGCAAAAGGATACGAGTCCTCCGAGAAAAACTATGTGCCATGGCATAATATACATGTACAAATACAACCTAGTACCTATAATAAAACACCAAATGAAATCAAAGTAGGTGAAAAGAAAAACTTAATCTGTAAGAAAAATGGAAAGCAACATCACAAAAATTCTCATTAAAAAATTCCGGAAAAGATGTGTGACCCTCCCTTGAATAGCTCACGTGAGGTGTGGCCCTCCCCTTTTGGTGCTCACTTTCACTGATGACCCTCCCCTCTGAGACCCCAGCCCTCCCCCCCCAAGAAAAAACGTACCTTCCCTTACGGGAGGTCAACAAGTACTTGGTGAAACCCAAATTCCATTACGAAAATTTGCGATCTTAAAGTGAAATTTTTGAGCAAGGGTTTTGGTTTTTTACTTGGGATTTGAAGTCGGGTTATCACCACGTAGATATTTTTCGTCCTCATCAACAGTTCTTGGGTTTCGCGTGGGATTTTGACGGAGTGGCTAGATATTTTACGTTTAATGTTCTTCCGTTTGGTTTGAGCACCGCCTGCTTTTGCTTCACCAAGCTTTTGCGCCCTTTAGTCAGACGGTGGCGTCTTCTGTCTCACAACTGTTTCGTGTATTTGGACGATGGGATTTCAGGTCATCGTGACAAAGTTTCTGCGCGGGCCGCTAGTCTTGTTCAGCGTTCTGATTTATCATCATCGGGTCTCGTTCAAAACCAAAGCAAGTCACGTCGGGAGCCTGTTCAGGTTGGCGAATGGTTGGGTTTTTTGATTAACACTATCCAGCACATTTTCCAGGTTCCAGAAGCCAAGCTAGCGAAGCTTAAGTGCTTATTGGAGTCATTGATTTTAGACGGCTTATCCACCCCTAGGGAGTTGGCTCGCTTCCCTGCTAGCAGAGGCCCCTTTTCCTTTGTATTCGCTGAGCTGGCGGACAGCTCAGCGAATACAAAGGAAAAGGGGCCTCTGCTAGCAGGGAATTGGCTCGCGTGGCCGGTTTCATTACTTCTATGTCCTTAGCAGTTGGCCCTATTGCTCGTCTTTTTACGAGACAGATGCATTTTTCCATTCAGTCCAGGTCTTCATGGGATGCATCGTTTGTTTTTTCCGAGGCCTCATTGCAAGAATTGAAATTTTGGCTCGAGCATATTGACGCCTTTAACGGTATTCTATCAGGGGCGTGTTTGGTGCTATAAATTCCGTTATTTATACTGATGCTAGCGATTTTGCGTTTAGTGGCTATTGTGCTACCTTGGACGGAGATCCCGTTCGCGGCATGCTTGAGTCTGCTGACATAAACACTAGTTCCACTTACCGC
Organism: Siderastrea siderea; assembly: GCA_964030785.1. Taxonomy (NCBI): domain Eukaryota; kingdom Metazoa; phylum Cnidaria; class Anthozoa; order Scleractinia; family Rhizangiidae; genus Siderastrea; species Siderastrea siderea. The sequence continues at coordinate 6,369,002 of OZ034973.1, forward strand.
GAGTTAAAAGCCGTTTTTTACGTTCTGCAATCCTACGCCGCCAAATTTGAAGGTCAGAAGGTTAAGGTTTTTGTGGACAATATGGGTGTCTCTCGTATCCTGAAGGTTGGCAGTTCCAAGCCTCATCTGCAGAAGGTTGCTGTCGATATATTTAGATTATGTTTTGCTTTGGGTATTTCTTTAGATTCGCAATGGTTACCCCACGAGGAGAACGTTCGTGCCAATTTACTGAGCAGGTTTATCGACAGGGATGACTGGAGCTTGAATCCCGCTGTTTTTCGATTTTTGGATGCCAGATGGGGTCCTCATTCCGTGGATCGTTTTTCATCTCACTTCAATTCGCAAGTTGCTAGATTTAATTCGAAGTATTTTTCGCCGGGTTGCTCCGCGGTTGATGCTTTGGCCCAGGATTGGGGTTCAGATAATAATTGGTTATGTCCGCCAGTGTATCTTATCATCGCTTCAGTTAAGCATCTGTGCTTTCACAAGGGGGTTGGCACCCTCGTAATTCCAGAATGGCCATCCGCAGCTTTTTGGCCTTTCCTGCACAGTTCTCCTTCTCGATTTGCGTCCTTTGTTAAGGAGTTTGTAGTTCTCCCCAGATTGCCGGATTTACTCATTGAAGGTCCGGGGCAGAGGGTGACTTATCGTAGAAGACCTTCCCTGTTCGTGGGCTGTCCTTCGTTCAATATGTTGGCGTTACGTATTGATTTTCGTTGACCTACGCCAGGCAGACTTTTATGGTTAGTCTGTCGTTTAGATTGAGCTATCTAGTTTAAGCTCGTCGTTTGTTTTGTTCGTGTATACCTCCCATTTAGGTCGAGGTGTGAGTTTGTGTTCCTCCCATTTTGGTGAGGTTTTGAGATTTGAATGTGTGTTTCTTTTCAGGCTAAACGTTACATCTTCCATTTCGGTCGAGGTACCGAGTATTGTGAGTTTTAGGTTCCTCCCATTTAGGTTGAGGTATTGAGATTGTCTGGATTGTTGTTTTCCTTTTTTCAATCTAGACGTTACATCTCCCAGTTTGGTTGAGGTGCTGGGTTATGCGAGTTTTTGTCATTCCTGCCATTTAGGTTGAGGGATTGAGCTGGAATTTTATGGTCCTGTTAGGGCTGACATTACATCTCCCAGTTTGCTGAGGTTCCAGGCTAGCGTAGTTACGTTTCTTCGTATGTTGTTATCGTCCCCCTCCTCCCCAACCCTGCTAAAACTAGGTCGATTTTGAAATGTTGTTTTTCTGGTTGCTGATTTTTTCCTTTGTTTGTACATATTTTTCTATTTTTCAGACATCAGTGACCTTGGCATCTGGGGTGAGACTCGCCATTTGATCGACCCTGGTTTGTCTGCTTGTGTGCCACAGCTTTTTGACCTGGTTCTATCTTCAAACGCTCCCTGTACGACCAATAGGTACTCTTACGGTTGGAGTCGTTGGCACCGCTGGGTGCAGTCGAAGAAGGGAGTGCCTCTGCTACCAGCCCAACCTTTACACGTCGCTTTATACCTGTTAGAGTTGACGGAGATTGCCGAACAGAAGAATACTGGTTATTCTACCATTGATTCTGTGCTTTTTTGGTATTCGTTGGGGTCACAAGATGGCGGGTGTAGAGTCACCGACGCAGCACTCCACGGTTATTGCGGCTGCAGAAGGAGCAAAGAGAAGATTATCCAGGCAGATTCAACCGAAGCGGCCATTGGCGCTAGAGACTGTTGTTAGTATTGCTCAGTATTATAATACTGTTTCCGCCTCCTTGGCTGACATTCGATTTTTGTTTGTATTATTAGTTGGCTATGCTGGCCTCTTTCGTGTTTCCGAGTTGTTGAATGTTGGAGTTAAGGATGTATCTATAGACGACATTGGCATGTCCGTTTTCATTTCCCAAAGAAAGAATGATCAGTTTCGTGAAGGTCGCACATCTGTAATTGCTAGGTCTAATAAGATTTCATACCCAGTAGCGATAACAGAAAGGATTCTTTCCTTGTTGCCAGACGCTAAGGATTCTTGTTTCACGGTTTTGCGAAGAACAGTCAATACTAAGAAAGGTTCATATTTCCACAAGTCGCTAGGCATCAGCTATACTACTATTCGCGATGAATTCAGGAAGTACTTATCACCGTTTGTAGAGAATGTCGATGATTATTGCCTGCATAGTCTGAAATCAGGTGGTGCTTCTAATGATGGTTATAAGCTTATTGATCCGGAGTCGAAGGATAGGCATGCGGGATGGAAAAATCCTTGCTCTAAGAGGCGTTATATTAAGCGTTCACAAGCGGAAATGCTTTCAGTCACCCAGAGCATGGGTATTTAGTATTGTCTTTCTTCGTCTAGTGGAGGGACTGAGTTTGTCTCGATCTCCACCCAGGTTTCCCGGCTTTTTTCCCATTTCGTGGGTTTTTTACGGGTTTTTCCTGGCCTCCCCGATACAACTCTTTTGCTGGTGTATTGCTGCTTTATTTGTGTGATCAATAAAGTTTGCCTGGTACTTGGAGCAGGCCTTATTCTCCAAGTGAATATTGTTTTTCTGCTTATTTATTTAGCGCAGAAATTCAGTTTGATTCAGTAATCATGAGAATTTGTTAAATCCATAGGCTATCTAATTCCAGAACTTTACTTTTCGGACTTCAGGAATGTCCTTCAGTGACAGTGGCAAAAATGGTCTTAAGACAGGTGCAGACTGGGGAAGTACAATACTTTCTTCCCCACACTCCAGTGAATGCACTGGTACAGTGCACAAGATAAAAAAATAAGCAAATAAGATAGATAAGATAGCAAATAAGACGTTTTGATGGGCGAGTATTGAATTTTATTGATTGGTTGAATCAATAAATACTAATCAAGTAATTACTTTTATTGATTATTAATGAGTACATTGGTTGGTAATCAATTGTTGATTTTGATTTATCGACACCAAAGGTGACTTCACCCCTTTCTAAGGGTGTTTCCCAAAGAAAGATTGGTCAAAAAGTAAACATCGAAAAGAATAGTCTCCTACGCAGCCGTTCTTACGGTCGTCACGCAACGCTCCTCCCCACTAACAAGGGAGGAGCGTTGCGTGACGACCCTAAGAATGGCTGCGTAGGAGACTACGAAAAGAACGGTGTTGTTAATTTTATTTCCTTAGTATGTCACCTGTTCTTGACCAGTACCTCGTGTGGTCCTGGTTTCAGGATAGGTACAGATACTGTCTCCACAGCTTCTCTATAATTCGTGGACAATTTGGTGATTATGAGCTTACGAAAGGTCTCTGGAAGTTGTCTCCTGGCCGCCATGATGAAAATGTTTGGAAGAGGAAGACTGGGACTAGTGGGCGTGAAATATTAAAACAGAAGTGGAAAAAAATTACGAAAAAAATTTCCAACCAAGGAATAAGGAAATAAAACAAAAAGGAAGAAAATTATTGATTTTACCGCAGCAGTTATCTTTATTTTTAGGATTTTCTTCGTTTTTGTAAACATACACGTTATCTTAGGGAGGGAGGGGAGGGGGCTTAGCCTCCTCGCCTCTACTAGCGAGGAACGCCTGACAAGTTCTGCAGGACGAAGTCAAAATGAGCGGGCAAGCGAAAAGATTCATTTACTTTTGTGGGAGTATACGTGGTGGAAGAGACGATGCGGCTTTGTACAGGCGTATAATAGATCAGTTGAAAGAATACGGCGAGGTTTTGACCGAACATGTCGGAGATGCTAGCATCATGGAAAAAGAGAAAGGTATGGAAACCCCGGGGGGGGGGACTCCCATATGAAAGTGACGGGGATGCTCGTCGTCTCGCTTAGGGTCGTAAATTGCAGATTTTGGTCTCACTTAGGGTGTTGAGGACGGAAAGCCAATATTTTTACCCACACAGGTATCGCTTAGGGTTGTGTGTGAAGAAATATCTATATTATACTGTGTTAGTGGTCTAGAGCAGCACACAAATCGCCCTTGTTAAAATTTACTCATAGAAGACAGCATTCGATTGCAACATCTTTAGCGCAATTAACATCTGTATAGCTCTTATTTAGTTGTCTGTTTTTGCATGGTCTCCCTTAGGGGTTAAATAAAGCCGGAGCCACGCCCAGATTGGTTTCCTTTAGGGTGTTAATTCTAATTTTCCGACGAGCATCCCCGTCACTTCCATATGGGAGTCCCCCCCCCCGGGATGGAAACCGACTCTCCTGAGACTCTGGCACAAGAATCTGAAGAATTCGCAAATAGAACATAGCAGCAAAAGGAAGCTAGAGCTCCCATATGTTTGGGATTAGCACTGAATTAATAGTAGCAATCCTACCCTACCAACATTATTTTACTTGTTCTTTGGATCGAGTTTATCAAAATGTCCTTGTCTGACCCGCTATTTTGAGATAATTACATCTGCATGTCGACCCTACTTCCGGTCGACACTCTCTCCATAGTTTTTTATTTCCTCAACAACCAGAGGGGTAATAATACGTCTTTTCCCCTCCTTCATCCTGGTGATAAAGTATTGATGGATTGAACAAGCCAGGTGTCCTAACAAGGGTGTTGCTAAACTCCAATTTCTGTAGCGTCCAAAGGAACATTTGTACCCCTCCCTGGATGGGATCTCAGGGTTACCCCCATCTTTTTTGTTAGCATTCCGTTATGGTTTGCTGGTACCCATTTATACACCTGGGTAGAGAGAGAATGTGGAAAAAAGGTTATTTGTGTAAGGAAACACCACAACATGATGCAGAGTCCATGTCTCGAACCACAGAGTGACAGACCCTACACACCTACCGTCTGAAGCCAGATCACTACTACATTACCACGCTTCCACAACTTCTAACCTTAAGGTCATTTATTTAAGGCCAGAGAATGTGCATGGTTATCATTTTTGTAACTTTTTGGTTTGTTATTCCAGGTAGTGACAAATTCATACATGATCGTGACATGGCCTGGCTGATGAAATCTGATGGTCAGTTAACAGTCAATCCCTATTCACTTTTGTATGCAGAGATTCCAACCCCATTTGATGGAAAATAGGGAACAATAGTTAGCACCAAAGGTGTGAGCTTCTAGTGGGGTCCTTGAGCATGCCCCATGGGAAATTTTACAATTTAGGTTCTCTCAAGTACCATTTCCTTCATTTTGACATCATGGAGAGAATGGGTGAGAGGATACACAAGAAAAAAGTGTTATATGTAATGTTTCACAGTGACAGATTGCAAAAATCCTAAAGATTAGCAACTTTTTTCCCTAGTTTTCAGAATTTTATAATAAATTGGGAGAATTTGATAAAAATTGCGAGAGCAGGAGGCAAGACATCAAATCGGGAGGGTTGGAATCTCTGGGTATGGCAGGAGGGTACTTATCAATGTACTTCTAGGGGGCCCACATGGACATGACAGGAGTGACTGCCAATTACCTAATGTTCAGGGTTAAAATTTGTAGTTTGGTACTGCTTAAGTGGACTAAAAGCATCCGATGTCACTTCATGGTACAGAAACAGGAGTTATCACCGGCCTGGGCGAGCCTTCTGGTTCACTCAGTCCATTGTTTAATGTTTAATAATACTTTGCCATGAAAACAACAACAAACTACAACACACAAAGAACAAAGGTATTGTGTTAAAATACAAAACATGATAGAAAAACCGTTTTATTAATGTTAATACTAGGTATGCAAAGAATTTAAAAGAGTGGCTCTAAAAGAATTACCATGTGGCACTAAATTTTTGCAGGTTTTTGCGATCCGCAAAAATTAGTTCTCACAAAATAAAGCTTCCACAAAAATTTACTCCACTGTAGAAATTATACACAAAAATACTGGTTTGAAGGGGAAAATGCCATAGATAACTCGGTGGATAATACATCAAATCATCAAATGGTACCCTTGTTATTGTCGATCCATGGTAGCGTAATAGTTCCATTTGAACGTGACTTCCAGAAAATTGCAAAAAATAATTCCCAGCAAGAAAAACCAGTCTCTTCCAATCGCAAAAATTAGCTCCTGCAAAACACAAAAATCACCAATCTGCAAAAATTTAGTGCCACACGGTAATACTCATTGGCGACATAACAGAAGATGAAAGAGAGTTCCAGAGATTGATATAATGATTACAGGCAGCTTTGGCTGTAATCTTGAAGTCGTAGTTACTACGAGTTCGTGACAGGCCTACAATGACTGTCATAAAACTTGGAGCTATCATTGTCACAATAACCAAATGTGACCTTCTACATTGGATTGGACGCGACTTTACCTCACATATTTTCCAAATTCGATTACATAACTTGCTCAAACCCCATGATAGGAATCTCCTAGTACATGTACTTACCAGAAGTGTTGATCTCTTCCTTTTCTTTCCATTCTATCTTGTCCAGCATTGGTTGCTGAAGTTACACAGCCTTCCTTGGGAGTGGGTTATGAAATAGGAAGAGCAATAGAGAAAAATAAGAAGATTCTGTGCCTGTTCAGGCCAGACAGTGGAAAATGTAAGTTGGTCTTGTTATCTTGTTATTAGACATTGTGCATTTTTTATTTGCTGTTTAAACAAGAAGTACCCAGTAACATATTTATGTATTAGAACTTAATTTCATCCCTAATACTTGGGAGTTATTGGCAAACATAATAGAAGGGCATTAACCAGATTAAACAATTAAATGATTAAACGATTACATGAAGTTTATGGTTTCAATGGTTTTGACAAATTGCCATGTTTGACTGTTGTGGTTGGCCAAATGCAAAACCTTGGTTGGTGGGGAAATATGTAAGTACTGACAATGACACTAAACCTGGTGACTGTATATTTTACCATTCCTCTTAGTGATGGCATGGTGGACACAAGCCAACATGACAATGGGTAGAGGCCGCTCAAAACTTGCCCTTTTTTCTACTCTGTTTTTACCAGATCTTTCTGCGATGATCCGTGGAGCAATTGACAATAACTTGCTGGTGAAGGATTACAAAGAGGAAGACATACCTCAAATACTTAAAGAGTTCTTCAACTCTGTTTGATACTATCGTGTATGGTGTAAGATTGCAAAATAGAGACACTAGATAGAAACAAACCTCTCAATTAAGAACAGTGCCTCCCTTTGTTACTGCACATACGTTCTGCGCAGCTAGTGTCTGGTCCGAGATATTCAATTCTTAACGAGTTTGCCTACTAATACACAGGTAGATTTGCCCGGTTTATGACTTTGTAGAGAAAGGAGAACTTAGCAAGAGCTATCAGAATCCAAAAAGAAAATTGGGGGTAACCACACATTTTTCAGAGATAATTTAGCTTAAATTTGGAAAGAAATTGCAAAATATAAATTATTTACAAGTTTTTCCAAAAATTGTGGTTTACATTCTAATAACCCTGCTAAGATCTGCTTTTTCTCCAGTCACAACCTTTGCAAAAATAGCTCTATATTAGGAAGTACTGTTCTTAAGTCAGAAAAACACAGGCGTGTTTCAAACATTAGAAGCACAAAAAACAACTTGACTTAAGACAGCTCTTTTAATATAACCTTACAATTGCCTGTGGAACTGTACACTATGAAATTAAGAAAGGATAGAAAACATTGAAAACTACAGTAACTGCAAAAATACAAACCTAAAGGAGCTAATTTAAGTCAGTTCACAGGTATAATAATAAATATATGACGACCCTAGGATAGGGCCTTACGATTGAGTGACTGTTTTTTTCTTGTTTAAGGCTAACATTTTGGCTTCCTTATGTGACTTGCTACTTTAATTTTGGGCGCTTGTTTTAACACCAGAAGTGTTTGCCACCCTCAATATCACAGATCACTTCAATCATTTTCGTGGCATAGGTAATTTCAAATTGGTCTGTAGTGGCTATCAAACATGGTTGACATCATTTTTGAACTCTCTTCTCTTCAAAAACGTATGTTGTACATTTTCCTCTGTTTTAATATGGAGCGTAATATACGGTACCAGTAATTTGTTATGACTAACACAGCCACAGACAAGTGTAGCTACTTGATGTAAAGACCCTGCCTACAATTAACAACTAATACCCTTAACACACCGGGCACAAACAACATTCACTTTGTTTCACACATAAAAGTACCATCTATTCAGTTAATTAGAATTAGGTTTCTGATTGTAATATCAAATATTCCAGCTCACTGTAAGGCCTTGCCAATGTAACTTCTGGCAAGCGATTTGTTGTTTCATGGAGAAATGCACTGGGATTCAACAATTTGTCCCTTTCACTCCCAAGATTGTCTTAATCAAAATTCAAGACAAATCCCAAATTTCATTATGGAAAATACATAACTATGAACAGTACCACATGAAAGTACAACTGAAGAGGTTTCATTTGAATGGTCACACCATAGGATTTCATCCACAGACTCAAAAAGTCAAAAAAACCTTACTGCAGTTTTTGTGTGCATAACTGACTCTGGGAATGAAAGGGTTAATTCAACAATGTTGAACAACGTTGTGTTGAGAAGTAGAATACTTTCAGTAAGCTCCTTCAACATCATACATGTAAAACAAAGTTGAATACAACAGTGTTGAATCCTGTTGAGTCTATTTGACTGAGACCTTAAATACTGCTGTTCAATCAAGAACCTGTTAAGCACTCTGTAAGCTTGAGTTGCTCTTGGCTGTGACACATTATACCGACAGGGGTGGTGAATGGTGAATTCAAGACTTTGCGAGACAGCGAGATGATCGTTTTCTTGTGGGAGCCCAAGCCCCTTTCAATTCTTAAATAACAAGACCAAGCTTTTAGAGTTTTCTACGATGTGAGCCTGAAACTTTTTAGGACAAACATTTGAAACCAAGCCTTCCAGCATACCAGAACCTCAATATTCATTTTACCGTAGCCTTCTAAAAAGTCAAGACTATAGGTGGCTTTGCAAAAAGACCAAGATCCTGAGATGGCTGGGTCACCGAAAAATGGAGACTCTGAGACCATTTCGCCAATAATTTGTGACGTGAAGAATCGATCAGAAAACGAGACTGTGAGATGCTTACAATTCAGCTGAAATTTTGCGAGATCCTAATTTATGGTAAAACCATTTGCCACCCCTACTGACCTCCAGATAACATGTGCCTTATAATCTCATGCAATGAAAAGTACCTGCATTCACAGACAAAAAGTTCTCTGGATCTCTAAAAGATCCCTGTATGGTTACTTCACGAACGCTAATTTAAACCATTAGAGAAAAGTATTAAACCCACTTTCTCAGAAAGTAATTTGTAAAAAAGAGGTACTATTATCAAACAATTAATAGGAATTATCTCGTTGTCCCTTGATTTTGGCCACATATTTCTTCACCAGGGATCGGATCCTCTCTGGGTCAATGGCACTACTTGAGTTTGTCACCTAAGGAAAGTTATGCAGAAAAATAACATAAGTGCATATATTTGCAGTATACTACAATGTTTCAAGCTACTTTCTTGGGTGTTAATTTTCACTTTGTGAACTCAAGGGTTTAAAGGCCAACTACATGTAAATACTGGCAAAATTTCCATCCAACTTGCCATGCAACCAATTTTCCATTGCAAGTTGTGGCTTGAAGTGGGGGCTGGCAATGCAACATTTGTTACACAAGATTTTGCAAGAGAATGTTACATGTATTACTTGGCCTTAACTGCTGGCAGGTTATAAACATGGAAGACATTACAGCAAAAGTAGCATTTCAATTAGTTTTCTATGTGTATTCTCTGTCACTGCAATTATTTCAAATGAATGTAGAAATTTCAGAGCATGGTGCAAGAGGGGCAAACTGGCATTTTTGGTTTCAAGATAAAAACAAACACAAAGCAAGTGGAAAGAAAAAGGAAGAAAAAAAGAAATGTCCAGACTTTCTTCATCCTGATTTTGTGAAGTGATGCATCTTGATCAACTACAAGCTCTCCTGTAGAAGCTAGGCAAACATGTGTAAACTTCGATAGCAAACCTGTGGAACAGCTCGTCTAAGAATGCTCTTGTATTCTTCCTTGTCAATATCCCTGTGTTTGTAGTATGCTTTGAGGGCATGCTTCACTTCCTCTTCAACGCGTGCTTGCCGATGAAGTTTGTCTATAAGCTCCTACAAGAAAAGACAAGAACATGAAAGCGATGGTACAGGGTGAACTCTCTCTACTGCCTCTGCCCCCAGCCTCTCCCCAGCCTGCAGCCCAATCTTTAAGAGACAAACACTGAGTCCTTGTCATATTATGGTTCTTACTTTTGAGTATGTGGATGAAATACTAAAGTGTGACCACTCAAATGAAAGCTACTACTGGAGACTACTTTCCTGTGGTGCTGTTCATTCTGCTGTACATACAGGGTGGTTCTAACTTTTGAGTCTGTACATGTACATGAAATTCTTTACTGTAACCCAACAAAAGGTACAGAACAGTGTGTTCCAGTGGTGCTGTTGAAAATAACATTTGGGACTTCACTCTTCAGAATGAAAGTGTCAACCACTGGACTGTCAGCCTTAATAATAATAATAATAATAATAATAATAATAATAATAATAATAATAACAAGGTGCTTAAAAACGCATTTTACTACGTATGGAAGTCTCAATGCTTTTTACAATAAGTTATTTACCTAATCTAACTGTAGACACTGTTAAAAAGAAAAGTTTTTAATCTTCATTTAAAAGAGTCAACTGTGGAACACTGTTTGATTATAATGGACAAGTCATTCCAGAGCTTTGGTGCCATTAACAGTAATGAAACAAATAAACTCTCTAGCACAAAACTGAAAACAATGGAGGAGAGTGCTCTTGATTAGAGTTGACTCCCGATAACTTGAACCTCAAAGGGAAGTTGAAAAAGGTTTGAGTTATTGAGAGTTCGAGTTATCGAGGATAAAACTAGAAAGAAAATGACCTGAAGGGAAATAAAGTAACTTCGAGCTAGCGGGAGATTAGAGTTATCGAGGGTTGAGTTAGTGGAAGTCAACTGTATAAATTGGAGTACCATCTCCTGGCTTTGCCAAAAGGAATTTCTTAAAAAAATACATATTTTCTCTAAGCACCCTATTGTTTTTTTCAAGTCACCTATAATATTTTGCACCCCTGTCAATTTTTTGGTCCACTTACATATAATAAACAGAAATACTACATGTACACATTCTTTGCAAATAGGAAATACATGCAGTTATTGATTCTGCCCTTTTTATAGTATACAGTGCAAATCAAGATCACTAGATGACTGGAAAAAGCTTGTAACCTTACCTGTACTTTTGTCTTTTCCTTTTGCTGTTGTTTCTCTCTTTTTCTCCTCTCCTTGGGATCAGTTATGCTGGTCAAATCCTCTTCAAATTCCTCACCAATTATCAAACCACTCTCAGGCTCGTAGGGTTCCTCACCTGGAGACTGCTCATTAGGCACCGACTCTACAAAAAATTCTTTTGATTTGCCCTCCTCGGTTTCTGTTTTATTTACACCACTTTGATTCTGTTGCTGTTTCCAAAATTCCTCATTCATTTGGTCAATGATGTCCCCTTCAGGAGAAGACATTTCCATGTCCATAGGACTTGCATTTAAGTTGTTCCTTCCTTCATCTTGCCTGTTCACAAACTGCTCAAGATTTTCCTTTTTTGCTTTGGCAATTTCCTTTTTGCTAGAGTTTAGATTTTGAAGTGAGCTTTGTGCTGATAAAGGATCCACTTCACCAAGGCCCATCCATGTCCGGCCATGAAGTGGTGGAGTACGTAGACCTGTTCCAGTTGTGGGAGGACCTACAATTCCTAACTGGGTAGTGGGTGGGGCATTATGAAGCCCAGCATCACTTACAAGGGGAGGGACAGGATGGGCTTCATCTAAGAAGGGAATAGTTTCTGCTTTTGATTGCACAAAAGCTGATCTATTAGATTCAAGTGAAGTCTGTGTTAAATCAGCATTGCTATCTGTTTTATCTCCAATGTCAGTTTTTGCTGTTTTGGATGCAAGTATATTAGATTTTGAGTCCTCTGAAGAAGAGATGCTTTTTTCATCACCCTTGTGTGCAGGCGTAGCTTGTAACTTGGGGGATCCATCTTGTTTTTGTGGCATTTCATTTTTCTTTAAGGATATGGCTGTAATCCCTGTAAGTTTTTCTGGTTTGGTTTCATCTTTCTTCTCACCATGATGTGGCTCCTTGGATTTGCTTTTCTTGCTGAAATTTAATCACCAAAAAAAATGTGACATTATATTTCCAAGTTGCATAACTTAAGTGTGACCACTCAAGTGAATGCTAGCAAGCAGCAATTTCTTGTTGTGCTGTTAATCACACTGCACAAGGTAGTTCTATCTTTCAGTGTGTGGATGAAATCCCAAAGTGTGACCATTCATATAACAGAGTGCTCTACTGAGCGGAACTTCCCTGTTGTGCTGTTTATTACACTGTACAAGTTGGTTCTAGCTTTCAGTTTGTGGATCAAATCTATTCATTTGAAAGCTACTGAGCAGTACTTTCCTGTGGTGTTGTTTATTACACTGTACAAGGTGGTTATATCTTTTGAGTCAGCAGATGAAATATTCTTAAGTGTGACCATGAAAGATAGTGAGCAGGACTTTCTTCTGGTGCTGTTTGTTATGTTGTACAAGGTGGTTCTACCTTTTGAGTCTGTGGATGAAATGTGCAAGGTGGTTCTTAGGTGAACCCTTGTGAAAAAAATTCAACTTTGTTGATCCTTTTACTGTTCTCAAACTTGGAGCCAAGTGGAAGTGATGTAAACACGACCATTAGCATTCAGCAAGCTACAGTTTCCTCTTACCTTTCACTTGGGGTTGGTCTTTTGAAATCTGGAGTTTTTGCCTCTGTTCCAAAGAGAACATCCTCCACACTCTTCTCAGTACCTTGCTTGGGTGACATTCGCTCTGTAAAAACAAAATCAAACTCATCTTCCCAGGACTTTTCTGGACTGTATGAAGGAGAAAACTGCTTTTCTAGATCAGGGAGCTTGGGTGGAATACTGGAGGCACTCTGCCTTTCAGTAGTTGGCTTCTCAGCAATTGGCGATGACTTTTGAACTGGTTCTTTGTTGTTAAGTGCAGGTTCATCTGGTTTGTTTGTGTTGGACAACGGAATATTTGTAAAGTGTCCCGAGTCTAGACTATCTGAGGCTGAAGAGGTGCGATGAGAAGACTTTCTTGGTGGTGAGGCACTTGCCTTTCTTTCCCTTCTGTTAGGAGATCTTGGTTTTTTAGATGATGATCTCTTAGCAGGTGATATGTCAGGAGAAATTCTCTTTCTTTTGCCAGGTGAGCGTGAACGTCTTCTGGGTGATTGACTCCTTCTACGTTCAGAAGTCCGATAAGGTGATCGACTTCTTGATTTGTTCCTCCTTCTTACCAATGGAGAGTCTTTTCTACTTCTCGATGGTGATGGACGCTTATCTTTTCTTTCCTTTTTCCTATTAGATGGTGAAGCACTTCTTTTAGGAGACCTACTTCTGGATTTGAAGTCTTTACTTCTGTTTACTGTATAACGTCTTCTGCCAGCCGATCGACTTCTTGACCTCCTTGATCGATCATTGCGTCGTCTAGACTCTTTTCTTTTATCCCGTGATCTACTTCTACTTCTACTACGACGCCGCTGTCTTGAATCCCTGTCCCTGCTTCTACTCCTTGATCGCTTCAAAGACTTCTCTTTCTCTGAGCCTTCTCTGCTCCTACTTCTTACTGGTATCCTTTCTTTCTTTGTCTCACCTTCTGTGACAATAACAACCAAAAAAAGGATATTGAGCACAAGGGCTTTTACAGTGTATTTCTTACAAGCAGACAGAAGTTAACACCTTGAAATGCTCAAAGCAGCCAAGCAGGATAATTTTCATTCTTTCCTTAATAAAACCATGCTCATGGCTCACAGAAATACTGAGATTATCATTTACCTTATTATAAGAAATTAACACTTGTGTCAATTAAGGTATTTGAAATTAACGCAACTTAAATCAACACGAATTGAAGGGAAAAGTACTCCCCATTAAAGGAAATTAACACGAAAGAGGGTGTCAAATTTCAAAATGAGGAAAATTAACGCGATTAGCACAAAGAAACACCTTGTGGTCACAACTGGAACAAATTTATTTCTAACTGAATATAAAGATCATGAACAAAACAGGTCTACAGTTGTGTGAGGTAATTTTTTTACAGACAATGTGCGTTAAATTTTGCTCAAATGTACGAAAGCTATTGTTTTGTGGGTGTCAAGAATGTCTGAACTGCCTCAAAGAAAATATACATGAAACAAGTTCAGAATTTGCAGGCTAATGGTGCAAAAAAAATGTACACAGTAAGGATGCACAATACAATTCAATCAAAGCAAACACTCTCCAAAAATGACTCATGGTAAAAATCAAGAAGGGAAAAAGCAAATTGGGGCACAGAACCACATACAGCTGTAGAATTTGAAGAGGTAGCCCTTTTTTGCCAAATCCTGTGGATAAGACTCTCACAAAAATACCAAAAGAGGGGCACATGTAGCCAAATGGCCGCATTATAGAAGTGGAGTTCGAGTAATATTTAGTTTCCCTGAAACCAAGTGAGCTGTCCACAGTACTGATTACTCTAGCTGTCCATATTATAGGTGGCTGTATTACAGAGATACATTGAAATGATAGCATGAACATTGGTTTATCTGGAACCAAGTCAACTGCCCGAAAATAAGGAGTTGTCCACAAAGTGGAGGTTTCCATAAGGTGAATAAGAAAGTAACCTGCACCTTGTGTTGAACAGGGAAGATACAGTAATTTGGATTGCAATTAAACAGCAGTGTCAAAAATGCTAACCTGTGACATCTGACTCTTCCTTTTTTCCGGAATGTTTCTGCTTTTTCCGTTTCTTCTTCTTTTTCTTTTTATCCTTCTTTTTGCTTTTATCTCTTTTTGCACCTTTTTGTTTCTTGGAATCCTTTCTGCTCGCAGATGACAGTTCACTATCACTGGAATCTGACTCAGCAGAAATTTGCCCTTCTTCCCTGCTAACACTTCTTTCAAGTTTAGCTTTAGTATTATCTTGAAGTGCATGGACATTTAAGTCTTTGCCTTCTTCAACTTTATCTAAAACAGGAGAAGAAGCTTTATTCAAAGAAGAGAGCGCTTCATTGGAAGCATCCACCACTTCAGTTTCATCTGACTTTTTTGAAGTTTCATTTTCTTCAATTACTGCTTCACTGCTAGCATGTTCAGGACTAGATATTTGTTTACTCAAAGCTTCTACGGTTTGTTTAGAGTTTTCCTGCTTAGCTCTAAACAAAGTCAACGTTTCTTCTTCTGTGTCATTCCCACTATCAGCATACTCTCCAAGGAGTACTAACCCTGGCTGCGGTTTCTTTGTGTCCACAACATCCTTAGTAACTGCACTTTTATTTTTCAATCCCGTAACATTCTCAGATCCAGAGTCTACGATGTCCTCGTCATACAAGTCCATAAAGATGCTCTTGCTTGATGTACTGGGTTGCTGGTTGGTATCCTCTGATGTCGAGCTCACCTCGGAGAAATTTATTTCACCTGTTGCTGTGCTGTCACCCTTTATAAAGGAACTAGTTGTGCTGACACCTTCCATTTCTTCTTCAGTGTATAAACTCGAGAGCCCAGGCTGCTTTTTACTTGAGTTCTTTTCAAAGTTTATATCTTCTTCCTGCATTTTTTGTAAGCAGCAGTCTTGACCTTAACTCATTTTCACATCACACCTAGAGAAAAAGAATGAAGAATTACTGTGATTAGACACTTCTATAATTAGAATCTTGGTTGCTTGAACCCTCTTTATCTCAAACGCCCTTTATCTTGAACATGTTTTGATTTCTCTTGAAACCTTGCGAAACCAGGAGTTTACGTTAAAAGGAAAATAAAGTAATGACAATGTAAGCAATAAAATATGTGATCAAGAGTTAAAAAAGAACTCAACAAACCCTATTTCAGTTCCAAGCAAGCTTGAGATTCTATCGTTAATTCAACATTTAATTAACACATGTACACAGTATACAGAAAGTAACCGAATTCAATAGAGGAAGGTGTCTTAGAAACAGGCAACATCGTACAGGCAGCGAAATTTATTCAAAAGTGGAAGCTACACATATCTTAAATTTGAAGCTGTTTATGCTTTATGCGAAAAGAACATGTAATCTACAATATTATTTAAAAGTGAAAGGTACCTCCAAAGCTGGCTATGCGGTATGCGATGCGTAGAATGTAATTAATCCAAGAATCATGTTTTTTCCTATCCTATCCCGGTTTTACATGCGTCACGTTTTTAGAACGAGTGATCTAAATGTTATTTTTGCTTTTAAGCGTGGAATGCTTTTGAATTCATGAGTTTCTGCATACCGCGTAGCCGGAACGAAGAAGTTAGTAGAAATGGCAGGGTATTCCTGCAGTTAACCTGCAGCAAAGCGTGTTCAAATGAAAAGCTGAAATCATCTGTGACCCAACAATTTGATAGTTCATTATCGTTTTAGTCTTTTTCCTTCGAAACGCTGTATTTTTTAACATGAATACATACCGTTGTTTTTGTTCATGTGAAATTTAAGGCACTGTTTCCAGGCAATTGCTAATTCTCCGATCCTGTTTGTTCCGATGTTCGCCGACAGTCGCCATGTTGGAGGTGAAACTGTCCCGTCATGCAGTTGGCAGTTGGGTTGCGAGCCTGCTATTCATCAGTTAAGCGGACCACTTATTGGGTGGTGTAATCCTCATGTCGTCTGTCATGTAGTGGATCGTCGTGATGGCTTGCATGCACACTTTCTGTGTATGTCCTTGGTTATCAAGGAATATGATCGTTTATGATATGTTTCACTTTCGTTTATCGTTTGTTACCGCGTGAAAGGAAGTGGATATGGAGCTTACTCATGTGCTAAATTGTTGAGGTACAAACGACAGCTGAAATGATGACGGGCGATCACAATTAATGTAATGGGAGAATTAGCTGGAATTGATACAAGCTTACGAGAGTTGCTACAGAACGGAGAACTGAATTAAGGGACAGGGGAATAATTTTAGTTTATTTTGCTTCATTTTGTTCTCTTAACTGAAAGAACTGAAGCTTTGGTGATGAACTTTTCACTGAACCAGTCACAATTCTTTGAGGTCAAAATCGTGAGGCTGTAAATTATGCCCAACGCCCTGGGATGGACAATGGGAAAGCCCCACTGATGCCTGGGGTGGGGATATGGACACAGATGCATTTAAGTATTAGGACACGTACAGGAATGAACCATGCCCATTGTTGGTTAACTTCACACAATTTATTGAATTTCAGTCGTTGGCTATCAATGGTGTAGTTCAAACAGATATGGACACTGACAAAGAAGAGAATTTTACAAGAACTGATGAGCAGAGCTACCTAGGTAAATGTGTGTCAATTTTGGTTACTTAGCTACACTCACACCAGATAGGAATACACTGACTAAACAATAGTTGACATGATAGGTGGAGTGACGACTGGCTGAAATGAATTAAGAAATGAATTAAATGAATTAAGTGAAGAATTGTTCTAAAGGCAACATACTGGGAAAAAATTTCTGACTCCTCCCAATGGGAGTTGAACCCATGACCGTCCAGGTGACAGTTGTATGCCCTACCACTGAGCTATGGGGGGCTCCCAGGCCTGGTTGTTCGAAAGCTGATTAACTCTAACCTGGAATTAAAATTCAACCAAGGTTCCTGTTTCTGTTATTCAAAAGAGTTTTCACAGTAAATTGTAAGCGGTGGTTCATGATAGCAACCAAAGTCAAAATGTAGGGCAAAAATGATTTACAGGAATCCGTATCATTTGTCTATAAAAGTGCATTCAAAATTGATGCTAATCCTGGGTTAGCTTTATCCCACTTTGATCAACTGGTCTCTGGTGAGCATATAACTTATAAACTTAGTGGAGAGAACAACTTGAGAACACTTTGTTTAATTCATTTCAGCCAGTTGTCACTCTTCTCATCATATTTACCTTTATCGCATTTGACATAACTGAGCTTTGCTCTATCACAGACCTGTGTCACATTTGAACCTTAAGTTATGTGGCATTGGTCACTACTCCTGTCTTGAAGCCAATCAATTAGACATCTATCAATGTTAAGCTTCAGGTTAGGGGGGGGCTACCCCCGGGGATTTTGACATTTTTAAGGAAGCCAAAGTCAAATTCCCTACCCCTGGACAACTAATAAATGTCAAATATCAGCCCCTAGAGTAACTTTCTCTCTGAAAGTCAAATAATTGGGGCACCATGTATGCTCAAAATCCCTACCCAGAGGACAGTCTTGTAGGTCAATTTCCCAGGGGTAGCCCCTCCCCCCCTCATCCTGGGGCTTAACACTGATATGTGCATTAATTTCTTGTTCTAAATGGTCTGCTTGTAGGTTCCAGCAGTACTGCAAATCATACTTACACTTCTTTAAGCAGCAGTTCTAGTGTCATAGGAGAAGGACTGCACACAGCTAAAAGGACATCTTCAGAAGCCTTTGAGGGCACTTCAACAAGTGAAGGTTAGCTGTACACCTTGTTCTATCAAACAAGTGTGTATTGAATCAAGAAATTCTTTTAAAGAAGGCTGCTTGGAGTGAAAGTGTTTCAGAACAGAAAAAATTTTGATCATTTGAACCTATTGTTTCTTAAGGCTTAAAAAGTAGCTGGTGCACTGGCCAAACAACTTTGGAATTGGACAGCAGACAAAACTTTTGGTTATTATCTTAAAATGCAAAATAATAACCAAAATAATTGACCAGTGATCAAAAGCACTAACAGTTCAGAGCTTATTGCAGAAACATCCGTTACTTTCTTAGACTTGAAAGTAAAGTCCCGTGTCTTCTAATTAGCAATAGAAAAACCACTGTGACTTTTGCCAGACTTTGTTCAGATCAAACTAGCCCATGCAAAAATCACTTGTAAACAAACAAGATTAATGCTTCTGTGTATTATTGTGCAAACCTCTCATGGCCCTTTCTGTGTTTTACACCCGGTTCCAGAGGTTGTTCTTTCTTTGATTCTTCCATCACATTGAAATGAATGGAGTTGCAAAATGATCAGAGAAGGAAAACTTCTTTTCCAGCTTGAAGGCTACATGCCAAACCTATTTTTTGTTAATGGCTCAATTTCATGTGAAGAAAGGAGTGGACAGGACCACTGTATCATATCATGACTGTATCATTATCATGATCACAATAATACCAAGGGGGTTGGTTCACCATGATTGACAACATTTTTAGACAACATGCAGGTTCTTATTTGTTGGGGAGTAAGTAATAAGTTTTAGCCTATGGAGTTTTAACCCATGATGCACTGTAGGTTATTACATGTGGTTTTCCTTGTTTGATGTTGCAGGTCCAGGGGATGTTGAAGATCTTCAACCAGCTCATAAACATAGGAAACCTGAAGCAACTGAAGAACAGATTGAAAGTGATGGTAAACAGAAAATTTATCATTTTTGGTACACAAATCAATTAATAATTGTATTTTAACCAGAAATCCATAATGATGGGGGAAAGGTCTCCAATGGTACATCAATCCCTATTATTGCAAACCCTGTGTAGGCTATGGCTGTTGCCTCTCCAGAGAGCTTAAACATGGACCAAATACACCTTATACATGACACTGAGTCACCATGGAAACAAAATAATAAAATTAGAGTAACCATATTAATTGAAGAAATGTCATTGTACAGTTACATGTATTTTACATTAGACTGAGATTCTCTGGATTTTTTTTTTCTGTTTGTGGTTTCAATCAAAGATTTCAGTGACTGTCCATGCTGATTTTTCGACTACATCCACTTAAATGTTTTTTGTCAATGTTTACATTTAAATTACTACCATAACTGTCAGTGGTGTCAGAGGAAACTACTTTCATTTTGCAAGTAGTAAAGGAGAGTGCTGAGTCCATAAATTAATATTGCATTTAACAGTAAACGATTTTAACCCAGGAGTCAAACATTGTTGCATGCCATGACCTTCACACAGGATAGAATGACAGAAATAATATGTACTTTGTTGTCTTATTTATGCAGCTTCAGGGGAAGAATTTTATACCAAAATTGTCTTTGCTTTGGACTATTCATCAAGTGTGTCAGATGAAGAATTTATCAAGGAGTTTAACTTTGTCAAAGACATTACAGAGTCCTGGAAATTCCCTCCAGAGAATTCCAGTGTAGCTCTTGTTGTATATGCAGACTGGGCTAAAACAATACCGCTTAATCCAGATGACAACTCATTTTCTGTCCAACTAAACGAAATGGAGGCCAGAACAAGGGTTGAGAGTAAATACAGAAGGATGGATTTGGCACTAACAGAGGCAGCAGGCAATTTCAGTGGACATTCACTTCAGCAACAGCTTGTTGTTCTGATAACAGCTGGCAGACAGTTTTCAGGCACAGAAAAGGAAGATGACCATGACTTTCTTGTCTCAGCAACTGAGGTACTGTCCTCCAAAAATATTAAAGTTGTCATTGTGCCGGTTGGGTTGGAAACGGATTTCAGGCAGCTTGGATTGATAGTGAAGCGGCCACAGTCTTTGTATCCACTCGACAGTTTTGATGACATGACACCTGATGCTGCTCAGAATATTGCATCCAACATCATAAAGACAATAGGTAAGATTATTTCTAATCATTTTTTGAGGAGTATATTCCTCTTTATATAGCTGTGTTTGTCTATGGAAATGGACATTCATTTGTTCGCAACCACGAAAAAAACTTTTTTTTTTCACATTTACTCCCCCAACTACAACTTTTATAGACAAGCACTCGAGACCCAATAATCAAAGATACCACCGACTTCCGTTAAAGATGTCACCTTCCTCCACCCTCCTCTACCACCCTCTACTAAAGATGTCACCTTACCGCACGAGAGATACCACCCGCCTTCTATTCATTAAAGATACCACCTTCCTCTCCCAGATACTGGCCTCCTCCACCGTTTGCCACCAGAGATACCACCTTCCTCCACTGGAGATACCACCTAAATGCGTCACAGAAACCACCTTCATTTACCAAAGATAGAGATACTGCCTTTCCCTGCCAAAGGTCACCCTTCCCCACCAAAAGTGCAACCGTCCTCCCCCAAGATACCACGTGCACCCTCTGCCACTAAACATGTCGTTCCTTCACCAGAGTTAACGCTTACCTGCTCTTAAGACATTACCCTTCTCCACCCTCCACCAGAGATACCACCTAACCCCTCCAGAAATACCAACTCCTTCCACCAAAGATTTCACCTTCTGTCATTAGATATTCCACTTTCCTCTACCTCTTTATATGTGGCTAAATGTAATTTAGGCAAAGTTAACCTCGAAGCAATGCTCTCTAGCAACCTTTGGATGCAGGAAGCTCGCTTGCAACCTTGGCGGCTCACTGGGGCACTCTGTGACGCCTATACGCAGTAGGCCGCTACCGCTGGCCGCTTATAGCTCAGGGTGGCCCTAGGGCCCTCGCAGGGGCTCTTCGTGACCTTTCACGCAGCGTGTTGTTCGCTATCATTCGCAAGCTCATTTCGCTAGCACAGTTGCTCGCAAGCTTCGCAATTTTTGCCCGGCCCACCCTCCCTCGGGTAGGTCATAGAGCCTCGTGGTAGGTTGGTAAGTATTCCACTGAGTCCTTCAGTGTGACGGTGCCTAGGTGGGTGGTGGCCGCTTCAGGGTTACCATGGATACCTCCTTCCCTGCTGTGCATCGCCGGGCTCCACCAACCTTGAGGCACCAACGCCCAAGCTCATCTATTGTTGATGAGTTTAATGACAGCAACACCTCTACAATTGTATTGTTTATCGTCATCTAGATGAAGTCGCGATGTTGGCATTGTAAAGTGATAAGACTGTTGTTTGAGAATCTGCCTCGAAGGTATTCCTTAGAGGACATATTTTCTTGTTACACAAGCAATTCGTTTTTAATTTTTGCAGTGGGTATTCTCATTCATTTTTAATATTCTTTGCTTCTGTTATTGCAGACATAGAGGCTTATGCAAAGGAAACTTTAGACCGCTTCTCTGACTCACGCATTTCTCAGGTGTCAGGTTTGTGGGAGAAGATCAGTCTTTGTTGTGATGTCATAGAGGGAGCTTGGTATTCTCTTTACGATGACCAGAAGAAGCGTACAAAACAGAAGAAAATCAAAATGTTAATTCGAGAAAATATTGACAACTTTCATAGCACACTTGTAACAGAAAGTAAAATTTGCATTTCACTTGCTGTGTTTGGGCCACTTGGGGCTGGTAAAAGCTATTTTCTTAATTTTCTTCTTAATTCGGACTTACCTGATGTACATAAGGTTAAAAACGGCCCCCTTCCTTCCGCTTCTGGAGGCAGCCAGACACCTATTCCAATTTATGTAAAATATGGTAAGAAGGTTCAGGTATTGTTGCAAAAACATGACAAAAATGCTAGTCCTGTTGTATGGTTTCCCGAAGAGGAACTGGGTGACAACACCTTAGCACGTGTAAATAGCTTACTTAACGTGATGTTTCAAGAGAAAGAAAGTTTGAGTGATGCAAGATGCGTCGAGCTTCAGGGACCATTTCCGATATTTCGTTATCTTAAAAAGAGAGAGATGACCAGCTCAGGCCACCTGGAGTTGGATGTTGATGTGGAATTTGTAGATGTGCCTGGATACGGTGATGAAACCGGAAATGAGTCCATCAATGTGGAACTAAGCAAAGCTGATGTAGTGTTGTTTTTTGACAGTGGGAAATCGGGGAGACCAGTTTCAGCAGAAGATATTGCACAGATATTTCGTAGGCGTGAAGAGCTGGAGTTTACAGCACGACCAAAACTTGTTCACGTAGTTAATGACAGAGAGATGCCAGATGTATCTTCATGTGATTTCCATGACTTGAAGAAAAAGAAGAAGGAAGATCTCAACAAAGCATGGTCGAGCTTTCTTTCCAGCAGCTCACAAGATGTGGCCAAGTCAGGTTGTTACAGAGACGTCAGAAAGAAGCTTCCTCAGCTTAACGGAGAGGCCCTTTTGGAAAAACTATCCAGCGAAAGTGGCGTAGTGTATTTCCACTCAGCAAATCCTGGCTTTCTGGCATCCTTGAAGAATGTGATCAACGAACATGTTCAGAATGTAAAGATCAAACAAACGATTCACCCGTTTTTACAAAGTGTCCACTGGGCTGCAAAAAAGCTCAAAACAAGAATTGAGAGTGGCCTCCGCACCGAGAAAAGAAAGAGGAAACCTGTCGGGGTTAAGTCAGGAGAAGCAACTTTTGAAATGCTTTGTAATAAGAATCATGAAAGTGATCTTATCACGTCCTTTATAGACCGAACACGCATACCATTGGAAGCAGATATTAAGGGCGTGTATCGCTTCTTGTACAACGATTTTCTGTGTTCTAGTGACACGTTGACTTTTCTTCTAAATTCTCTGAGAGGTTCTCTTGAGAACTTCACTATCAAACTTGTCAATGCTTTCATGAATTCCAACTGGAGTGTACTGCAGGATATCCCTTCGGATGTCATAGAATTAGTTGAAATGTTGTGCAAAACTAGAGTCCAACAGTTTTGTGCAAACACTGCACCAACGTACTTGCTTCATGTTGTCGGGAAGAACCGAAACCCGTTTGGCACAGCAGAAAAGAAGCGTTGGTCAAATGCCAGTGCCGAAGAAAAGAAAAGCCTATGCAACGAATTTCTTCATGTTCTTCTGCAGCGGACTGAATTTTTCCTTGTGAAAGAAATTCGTGACCAGCTGTATAAGAAATCTCATTTTCACTTAATCAAGCAACTCAAGGAAGTCGTCACAGAACTGCTTGCAGTTAGATCGTTTGATGATGCTTGCAGGACGGAATCTTTAAAATTGTGGCGCACGAATTTGCAGGTGGTGGTTGAGTTTTGCACCAGTTCCATTCGCGAGATTAACCCTCATCCAAGCCTGGATGTCCAAGCTGATATGTCTCTTCCAGAACAAATGGTAAATGCTCACGAAGACGAAAGGATAACTTCAGAGTCCAGTCAGGAAAAAATCGTCAACGAGATGAAAGAACTCCTGCTGAAGCCTGGCACTAAGGGAGCTGATGTTATTTACAAATTGGAGACGAAGTTGAGGTTGAAGCGTGGAGATTTAAAACTTCCACAGTCACAGAGTGAAGATCAACTTCTGTGGGCAAAGGCTCTTGTTACTGTTCTGGGTGACAAGGATCCTTTTAATATCCAACATGAATCAAGTTTAGTCAACGGCCAACGTGGCAAGGTGGAGACACTACTTAGTATTGCCCGCGAACGTTTGTTTGCTCACCAGAAGTCTTCTGTTTCCTTTCAAATTCTCAAGGAGCAGTCGCTACCCGAAAATGAAGTTCACGTAAGGACAAATACGCAAGAAAAATGTCTCGAAGTACTGGTCTCCGCAAAGACGTCTGACAGGCTTGACGCCATTCGTAAAGAATGTAATGATCCTTCACAGCATCTGGCACCAATATTTATCCCGACAATCCGGCCTGGTCCAACTCCAGACATTCGAGGAAATTACTTTCTTGAAGACGATCCCTGGAGTAGAAGCAGCATAGTGGAAGAGGAAGGTGAAGGGATGGATGAGGTGACAGTGCAAAACAGTCAGAACAGTGGTTTAAACATTTTTCTTGTTGTAGAGCCACAACACTTACGCACTCTCCAAACAACTGTTGATAGACTCCGGCATCCAAAGACTAGCGACGTCAACTTAACGTACGTTGTTTTACCTCAGAATGGACGAGGAATTGGAGTAACGAGGGCAGTTATCAAAATCTTAGCAGAGTGCTTCGACTTTTCTCTCTACTGGACCATAGATGATGACATCCAGTTCATGTATCAGTTTGATGGAAATGATCGCAGGTGGCGTAAGTGTTCACTAACCAGGGGCCTCTTGTTTGGTCAGCGTGTTTTTCAAACATGCCGGAAGAAGGCCGTGAAAGAATTGTCAGTTGAGGAAAGAGACGAGCTTCTTGATGCCGTTATATCTGATTGGCCAAGTTTTGCCAAGAAGACAACGAGAGCTGCGCGTAGACTTCTGATAGATCGCAAATCTTTTGCTGAGGTCCTGAAGAACCCAAGCATTTTGCATTCTCCATTCACAAACATCCCAGACGACTGTGGTGGAGATGCCCAAAAAGAAGAACAATTGAAAGCCTGTGAACGAGACTTTGTTGACAAAGTCAAGGTTGGCCTATTTAAAGACACAATTAATCACATAGCTGGCGTTTCTATTGCCCATGAGTCAACTAAGAAGTCTGATTTTATGAGTAAGTATCCAACCGCTGATTATATGCAGTGTGAACAGCGATCCCAAGTTGTCCTAAACAATGCTGATGCACTGAAGGGAAGGAACTTTGTTACCGATGAAATGATTTTCAGTGAGGAGGAATTTCAAATTCATGATGAAGCCAAACGCGATGCGCCTCACTGGGGAATTAGGGGCAGCGAAAAGTCATTCTGTCGTGCTCTCTCTGTCAGTGGTGTGATTAGCTATCGAGTGATTCGAGTCATTTTCAGCCAAAAGAAGCTGAGCAATATCTTTGACAGTGTAGGCACGTCTCACTTCCCATCTATTTCAAATCACAGATCTGGGGACGAGGATGATGAACTGACTATGTTAACGTGAATGACAACTGTTAAAGAAGTAGTACACTAGTGGATAACTAGCTCGTACATAAAGTTTGCATGAATGCTCTCTTTAACATTTGCTGTAGGTTGGTGGTTCACAGCGAAAGAAAGATGCGCCAGTACAAGCTTGCCCGGTTTTCGTTAGCATGTGGTTTAACCATTCCCTGTTCGTATTGTACTGCAATTTGTCCCTTTATGGGTGAAACGAACTGAGACAAGGACGATGGCGTAGTCGTGAAGGAAATTTGTCTTTTGATTCTCAAACATTCTGGTTGCTTGTTGTATTTTGAAATATACTGAGTGAAGGACATGTTAAAGTCTGCCAGTAAGTCTTTATATTTCGATTCTTCTGTCAGAGAAATCGTTTCTGTAGAGAAGAGCTCAATGTTGTTAATTTGTTAAGAAAAGGAATACTTAAGTACGAAAAATTAAGGAGAGAGAAGTTCAAAATTTAATATTCGGTACGTTTTTGTAGCTTCCTTTTAACTTTTCTCTTTTGTTGGGTGCTGGCCCCTCAGTGCAATTACTACGTTTTGTTTCTTTCCTCATTTGCGTATTCAAAAGGTACTGTTAGCAGACGGTTAAACCCAGTTAAACCCAGTTGTTCTTGAAATTCCATGTACACTCATTGTTCCAGGGGAATGGAAAATGCTTGAATGTATGCAGAATAGGAAAATGCAAACGCTTATTGTTGTATTCGTAGCTCATACTTTTGGGGAAACTTTACTTATCACTAGTGGCCCAACACTGAACAATAGGTAGGCTAAGGAAGCAAAAAGGACTTAGCCACCCGACCAGTGCTGCAGGAAACACTGCAAATTCCACCTAAGCATAATAATCACTGTGATGAGACTTGATGTTAGTTAAGGAACACAGTAGTTTTCAAAGAGTTATTTAACTCCAAAAATATAGATGGAATTTTAGGTTCCAAAACTTTAACTTCAAATCTGGAGTTGAAATAACTTCTGGCCCCAAATAGAGTTATGTTTACTCTTTATGGAGTGAAGTTAACTCCACTGCCACAGTAAACATCTCCATTTTGCGAGTTAAGATAACTATCAAAGTTAAGTCACTCTACCGTCAGGAGTTAACGTAACTCCACTTGAGGGATTGTTTCAACTCTTTGAAAATTACTGTGAAGCATGTGCATTGTATAAGTGGATGAATCCAACTTAATAGTAGAGACTTGGTGAAGTAAAATAGTTATTTAACTAAGGTTGTGGAGATTTTGTTTATTTTTTAATGTTGAATCTTTTTATGATATATACGATAAACATTGCTGCAAGAACAAAAGAAGGGTAAAAAGTTAGGCGTAGCTCAAACGTTGAACTTTACATGTGCCGAACCTGATGCAAGTTAGCAGAAGCGATTGTTTTGCATTAGGTTCGGCACATGTAAAGGTCGACATTTAAATTAGGCCTTAGAGTGTGATCACATGAAAAAACCCAAAATACAAACAAAAACGGGCAGAATATTGTACTTAAAATGTAGGTGCTGCTGTCATCTTTTATACTGTATGGTTGCGTTTTTTAATAGATATGAACAGAAGCGTGATATGAATATGAAATCAAAAACTCATAAAAATAATGTAAGTTTCTTAAGCAGAGAAATAATGACTGCAAAAAAGGAAAACGGAAAGGGTTTTCGACCTAGAAGAAAGAGCGAAAAGAAAAAAGGTCGTGATAGTTTACATCAAAGGCAGTTATTTCTCCCAGTTTTTGTTTCCTGAGGATTTCTTTGATAGATTCGTACTATTTGCTTTACTAATGACATTATAAGTAATGGTGTTAGTATAACTAACGTTTATGTTGTCACTTAGAACAGAGAGAAATTAGCATTGGAAATGCTTGACTTTCTACATCGGTCTGTTTCGATGTGGTTGTATGATGGTTTTATTTTTTAATAAAGTAAAATTTCAAAAGATGCCAGAGTGGATGCATAGGCTTACTTAGCAGGCTTCTTCTTTAACCCAAACTTTCAGTGGAAACTAAAAACTGTTAGAGTTAAAGAAGGGTTTAAATAATCTTCCCTTTTCGTTAATCCGTTTTCATAAAAAGTTTACTCAGGTTGTTCAGGGTGTAAAAAAATTGGATTCATTTTTTCAGGGTTGTTTTCAGCTAGCACGGAAAATCTGAACAACCTGAATAAACTTTTTATGAAAACGGATTAACGATAAAGGAAGATTATTCAAACCCTTGTTTAACTTTAACAGTTCGCTCAAGTAGGAACCGCACAATCCGAAACTAGATCCGCATGTGGATCGTTCAGATTCCAATTTGAGATTGAATCCTTCAGATTGCAAATCTGAGATTGAATCGTTCAGGACTTTCATCATTTTACAATGCAGTAAAAAATGCCAAGCGTTTTATAAAATTGCGTAAAAACCGTAAAATCCCGACTGTAAGCCCCCGCCCCCGTTTATAAGCCCATCCACACGCAAACAAAAAAATTTTCCGGTTATAAGCTCCCCCCCACCCCCCCCGCTTTAAGTTTCCCAGATCAAGTAGACTGCGGAACAATATACATGTTTTTTACTTTATCGTCAATTTCCATTAAAGTAACCGTTTTAAATGTTAAGTGTCCAGCAGCTATTAACAGCCGACATGCCCGCAGGGCATCTAGACAAGGCTTCAACTTTATCCAACGTCACAGGGTTTTACATTTGTGTACCGCCGGTATCTTCCATTATGAGGACGCTCCATGCAAAAACCTCTGCCTTGCATATACTGCTGCATGTTTTTGGGTAGCCTCAGCTTATTTCTTATTAGCTCATTCCGCAACGTTTTTTAAATATGTTTATAAGCCCTTTTGGATATAAGCTCCCCCCCCCCCCCACCCCGTTTATAAGCCCACCCAAAACCCATTACGAATTTGTGTAAGCCCAGGGCTTATAATCAGGATTTTACGGTATTTGTGTGACTACTTGTCGAAAGGTGATCCCCAATTAAACCGGTGCCCAGGGTTAAAGGTTTCCTTTGAATGAATCTTTCATATAATATTTTGTGGAAGTCTATATAAGCTTGTTTTTATTGCTAAATGTTTTGACGTGTAGAGAGGGGAGAGGAACGTTCAGTTAACTTATCTCCCTATTTTTAAACTCATTTTTCTCCCTCCTCCCTAATTTTTTAAGCCGTTTCTACCACCTCCCTGTTTTTTCACCTTTCTCCCTGATTATGCTTTAACGCGTTTATATTACGTAACACTACACTGCAGTTTAAATTCCTTCCAATACTGTCACTTTACTAAAGAACTTTGTGCTCTTTGAATACCTACAAACTACTAGACTTAACATGTAGTAACAGGGTACCTATGAATGATGTACGCTACCTTTGTGATTTTGCCAAACTAACAGGCTCTTTTCCTCATCTCAAGCGACATTACATCCTCCTGATCCCTTATGAGTTCCTCTTATATCTTCTTGTTTCTCTATTGTATGGCATTTGATGTCTTGCCTTACTCTTACTCTCAGTTTTATCTATAATCACACAGTTCTCACTGGATACAGCAAAGCCAGAATTTTCTTTAATATATTTCATGATCAAATTACGTCTGTAAACAAAGATATTCTTTTTAACAAAAGTCATGACACTTTGCCAGTTTACAGGCACTCGAACCCTGCTGCTACGCGTAAGTGTGGGCATGTTCAGGGCCATAACCAGGTTTTTTTTGTACAGGGGGGCACTCTCGCGAGTGCCGAAGGCACGAGCCATGTAGGGGGGTCTGGGGGTATCCTTCCCCAGAAAATGTGAAATTTGGAGGCTCCGAAACGCTATTTTCAGCACTTGTCACGAGATATGTCTCCGAAAAATCGACCTCGAACAAGTGTGAAAAGGCAGGTGTTTTCAGTGCTTACAACATTATTTCCGAGGTCCTGTTAATTTGAAACACAGCGTATATCCCAACACTAGTACACTAAACATTTCACAATACTGCATGATGTTTGGCAAACTACCCTATAAAAGATGTCTCCAGTTTGATTTTCGTTCGTAAATATCCTTTGGTGTTGGCAGGTAGTTGATTTCACGATGAATAAGCATCATTGCGAGGCCCCTAAGGCGCTCTTCTGTCATTAAAGAACGTGTCCATAGCTTCAGGCGAGGCAGAGCAGAGAAGGATCTTTTACAAGAAACACTACCAAGATTGAACCTTGCAAATGGTACAAGCCAAACTCAATAGGGGGTTTTTCTTCGTCTTGCTTACCATTTGCACAAACCGTGGACCAACCGATTTCCCGGCCATGAAAATGGCAAACAACTGCAAGTCACTACAATCAAAATAACTGAGTATAAGAAAACAAATCCTTTGAATAATGAAAATCCTCAATCCACGGACTTGATTTGTCTGGCTCAACTGGTCCAGGGGGGGGGGGGGCAGCTGCCCCCCTTGCCCCCCCGCTAGCTACGGCCCTGATGTTACGCTCTCAGTTCGTCGTCACCGTCACTATCGCTATTATTCAAAGCACCTTCAACTTCACTTTCCTGAGGAACAAGTTCGCTGATGTCCAACATCCCAAAGATTTGGTCAGTAAATTTGATGATTTTCTAGTACCGGACGGTGCCCCTTTTGTTACTGCGCATACGTTCTGCGCATCTCGGGTCTGGGGTGCGTTTCTCCAAAGCCCCAAAACATTTCGGTCCCGAAAAGCCATTTATAAAAACATGATCAACTCATTCTACAAAGCTGGTATTTCAACATGTCTTCAAGGTAAGAAATGTATAACTAATAGGGGAAGTTTGATGCTTAGAAAGTTCTTTATTTACGGGATACAGAGTAACTTATCGTGCTCAAAATCGGCCCGAAAAGTCTCGGGGCTTTCGGGAAACGCACACCTGGTCCGAGATATTCGGGTTTCTTAAGGAATTTGCATGCCTACTAATACAACGGTACTGTTGCACGGTTTATGACTATGTGGAAAAAGCAGACCTTAGCAAGGGCTATCAGTATCCTAACAGAAAATTGGGGGTAACCGCGCATTTTTCAGAGATATTTGGAAAGAAAATGCCATACATTCTTTGTATTTTAAAGCTTTTTTTAGAATTATGGTTGCTTAGTTATTTCTGAAAAATGCGTGCACGTGGTTAATACCCACATTTTTCTTTTTAGATTTCAATAATCCTTACTAAGATCTGCTTTTACCCCATAGCCATAACCTTTGCAAAAGTACCTCTGTATTAGGACCCACCGTCCTTAGCAAGGTTTGCCTACATCGCAACTTTTTTGTTTGTGGCTGAACTAGAAATGTTTATTGGTTCTTGATGAGCGTTAAAATGTTAGGATTTGTACCGCACTAACGGGTCAAGATAACGCAGCATCAACCAGTATACGAAGTCCATAAAAAGTACGATTACATTGTCAGTTTAGTTTCATAGTTTTCTGACTTCCCTTCCTACAAATTATTCTTATTAAGCAATTTGCAGTAGAGATATTTTTGAACAAAAAGACTTCGGAGTTTTACGTGACACAGTGCAAGAGGGAAGTCCAGAACATGTCAATGTTTGAGTGACAGTCAAATTACTGTAAAAGACCACAAAATGGAGCCGTTATCGATGACATGAATGCCGAAAGTGCTATTCCACGGTCTATAATAAAATACTTCTTAAGATTAAGTTGCTGTATTGTTTCACATTTCTGGGAACCTAATGGAAGCACTGAATCGTTTTATTGGTGACGCCTAAACAGACCTAAACACATGAAGTGTACAGAAAAGACAGAAAACTAGAAAGGCAAAACATTGCGTACTCACCATGGCCTTGCACCTTCATCCTAAATATCACGTTTTAACGAACACTAACATGACTAACTCAAGGTCTCACGATTTTCCGATTTGGCCTCTAAATCTCACGGTCAATCAGAATATCTTGAACTGGCCAAACAATGAAGCGAGAAATTCTCTAGCGACCTCTGGTAGCATGAAGCGCGAAAAATAACAAGAGACCATTCAAAATATCGCAAACACCAGTACCTGAGCTTACGGGCTCAAAATAGTCTTGGGTGCCCAGGGTCTACCCAGTCTTCTCTCGATATAATTGTTTAGTGGGGAACAGATCCGTACAGTTTCTTATATTAGTATCTATTAAGGCTTTTAAGACTCATGTCACGTTTTTTAAAGACATTCTCCCTTCTCCCTTTTCATGCTGGTTCTCCCGACTCCCTATTTTTTTGCGTCCTTTCTCCTTCCTCCCTATTTTTTTGGGCCATTTCTCCCTCCTCCCTAAACCGTTCCTCTCCCCTCTTTAGATTCTAGCGTTTTTGTTGCCTGTTTATATGACCTAGATTTCAAATGGGTGAATTGAATCAAAAGGGCAAACTTTATGAACTTTTCATAACCAAATCCCGGGCTAAATGCCAATTCATTATCGTGCGTGTATTTTACTCCGGGAATATCCCAGCGTATGTTGATCCGTAATAATGTCCAAAACCCTCTTGAAAATTTTTGCGTACAACAATCGGTCGCGCCACCATTTTTCACAGGGTCCTTAGGGTCGATTAAGAATAAAACACAAACAGCGGTGACAAACATTGTGAATAAACGCATTTTTATAAACTTGACGTTTCGTATGCTAGTCAACATACATTTTCAATCAGTAATTTAATACTTCGGACTGTCCGTCCCGAGAAGCTGCAGCTAAAAAAGCAACGGCTTCTCACTGCTAACGTTAACATTGAAAGATGGTTGTAGTTCTTGAATCAGCAAAGTCTCCTTTATTTTACAATGAAAGTAAAGTCCGTTTTGCCGGACGCTAAAATGTCAAAAAGATTCCATTTAATGTTGTGACCAGTGGTTTTCATATGATCAGCTATAGCTGATGTGTGGTCACATTTGGAGAGAGCCTTGAAATGTTCAGTTTTTCTGTCATGAAGTCTTCGTTTTGTCTTGCCTATATAGAATTCATTGCAATCCCAGCAGCCAGCTTTGTAGATAATTCTAGACATTTGAGGGCGGTTCAGGCGATCCTTGTAAGGAAAGCAGGATTTGATGCGGCGATTGTTCTGAAAAATAATGCGCCGATCAATTCGAAAGTTCAACATCCCCCCGGGCAACCCCCCGGGCATTTGAACTTTTGAGGATTGGCTTGTTCAAATTCCCTCCCCTCGGGGCAAAAAAGCCGTCCAAAAGCCCCACCAATTAGTACTGAACTACCTCTCCTCAAAGACATATTTCGTATTTAATCAAACACTTTACACGCTTTTCAGAGATATACCGTAATGACGCCTTCAAACTTCTTTTAAGGTGGCTTACTACAGTTTTCAGAAGGATGTTAACCTTTTTAAAACTTTAGTTTAAAGCAAACAGGAGTTTTCTTTTGGGTCATTTGTTGCTACAACTGTTAAAAGAAATGATATTAACCCTCATTATCCTGGAAAAGAAATACGAGAAGCTTAGAAAATATCATTTATAACAGACCGAGTGCTAAGAGGGGACTGGAAACTAGACTTTTTTAGGGCTTTTTTCTCAAAATCTAGCCGTACAACCCTACATCAGTTTTTCAGGATTTGGAAAGTGGCTATAAATAAATAACTATGCAAAAGAAAATGAAAATCTGTAAGGCAGAATTTTTGCTAATGAAGAAAATCTCGAATTTTCGCTTTTTAGAGAATTTCTAAAAATCTCTCTTACAGATTTTGCTAGTATTTTGTCTACAGGTGAAACTTACTACTATGAATTGATTCTGAATTTTTGACTGTGGGTTATACGGTCAGTTTTCGAGTAGAGTGGGATCAAAAAATCGATTTGCGAGTTTTTTGCGACCTCCTTCGTGAGCAAAACAGAGCATGCGTGCAACTTAAGCGCGCGCTGAAATAGCGCAATATGGCGCGTGCGATAAACATAAGAATTTTTACAACAACTCCTCGAGGTTTTTGTCGAGGTTTCACAGATATTTTATACCGGTAGCGCTCACTAACTTCTTCAAGACTTCGTCCATTCATGATAAAGAATGCTAATAGTACGCCACGAGCGATTTCTACAAGCCAGATCTCAGTGATGTTTTCAGCTTTTTCTCGATGATGACGTAAAGCATTGCGCGCGCGAAAGAAAAAATGGCGTCAGAGAGAGTTTCTCAGCGCGCGCAATTGTGTCTCAGAAAAACTGTAGTAAGCCACCTTAAGGTGATTCCATTCAATTGCATTGCGCATGCTTTCTGCGCATCAATTTTTGCGTGATTAGCGCGCGCACGAGCGCGCGCGCGTCCGAAACTTGGTAGGTTTTCTATGAAAACTGAGCTGTTGAAGGAAATGAGATGTCGTTTTCTCCAAAACGAACTCGGTGACCCCTCTTTTTTATTCCATTTATTTGAAGAAAACACGACTCTGCATGATATATCCAAATTTTAAGAATTTTTCATTACTCAATTTTCAAATATTCTGATTAATTCATTATTACAATCTGATTTTTAGGCATTTCACTGGAAGCGTGCATGTGCTCGATTTGCTTATTACTTCATTACTTTTATTTTTTAGGCAACTTTAAGGCCTTTTACTGTAACATTGTTTTACTATCACAAGAATAATGCTTAAATTTTATTGCTAGTGATAACTTTCTTACAGTAGTGGGCGTCTCTGGTACAAGGAAAGGCTTTTTAACATTGCTGTCGATATATTACAGCCCTGTTGCGTGAAATCAGT
This sequence comes from Siderastrea siderea, assembly GCA_964030785.1. Taxonomy (NCBI): domain Eukaryota; kingdom Metazoa; phylum Cnidaria; class Anthozoa; order Scleractinia; family Rhizangiidae; genus Siderastrea; species Siderastrea siderea. Next base: position 6,403,059 of record OZ034973.1, read on the forward strand.
CACGGTGACCCCCTCTTTTTATTTTATGTTTTCGATGTACTAGGTGTAATTAATAACTGTGCCAAGTTTCAACAAATTCTCATTACAACTTCTTTTTCGATGGAATCACCTTAAGAATTATTCACTTACAAAGGCGAAATTCTATCTTGTAAATCCGTCAAACTCTGCAAAAACCGAAAAAACTCACGGGCGTATTACATCAGAACAAGAGATAAATCCGGTTCAAATTCCCCACCCTTCCAACGCAACGTTCAAATTCCCCCCTCCCCAGGCACGATGCACAGTCAAATGCCCGGGGTATGCCCCGGGGGGAGATGTTGAAGTTTCGAATTGATCGGCGCATAACCTTGAGGTTGATACAAGAGTAGAATTTGTATACACAGGATTTGACAGTTCCCAAGAAAGACATCATTATCCTGTTACCTTACTTGGGTCTTCACAGCAATCAAGTCGCTAAACGTTTGAAATCCTGTGTATACAAATTCTACTCTTGTAGCAAGGGGCCAACGTCAAGTTAACAAATTGACGTCAGTTTTTTATGCGTCTGTCCTCTTATTGATGATAAATTTCGTCATAACATTGTCAAAGTGTTGTAGATTCACGAGCCGCAGGCGAGTGGATCTACAACAAACTTTGACAATGTTATGACGAAATTTATCATCAATAAGAGGACAGACGCATAAAAAACTGACGTCAATTTGTTTTTTACAATAACAAAAAGCCCAAACTGATTTTCAAACGAAGGAAAGAAATGCTATCTAGAGTCAATGGAAGATGCGATTGCCGCAGAATCTGAATTTCATCGCTGTAATTCGGAGAATCACAGGCTCGTAAATTAAAACTTTAGTAAGAATAGGTCAAAAATACAAGGACAAATTCGAATTGCTCAACTAACCTTTAATCCAGTGAAAACTGTTCACAAAATAATCCGTTAAAACACGGTTCAGCTTAATTTCATCGACAGCACAAATTCCCGCTCACCGCCGATTTTCAGGTCTGAATCCACAATAAACATCCTCCTCTTTTCGCGCTAAGGTTGCAATGGTTTCTTCAGTTTTAACCCATAAAATTTAGATGATTTCCTCATTGACGACTACTAGATTTGTGGTACAATTCTCGCCTCATCAAGAACGCAGCACTAAAAAGTTTGTCAAACCTTTTGCTGATTGCGTCAGCTTTACGTGTTTCATCCGTCTGTACTCTTATTGACGATAAAAATTAGCCAATCAGCGCGCGAGAATTCGCTCAGTTATTGTAAAATTTATTTTCGAGGCGCATTGCACGATGGGACGTTTAACTACAGCGCGCCTGTTGTCGTCGTGACGGATGGCATGTTGTTTGCAGCTTTGCGCAGTTGCTTCGTCGAAGGTAGTGTGTTTTTTTTCGATGGTTGATTTCTTCAATTTAAAGCCCGTGTCTCTCCAAAGGAAGGTAAATTGTTGGACCCCACAAGATTGAAAAATTCGATGGGAGCCAGCTGGAGGCGGATTTCAGTTTATAAATTTCTGCAGGTGGGATGCTAGGGTTAACTGTTCAGCTACTGTTTGTCACAGCGTAAGCTTAAGTCGATTGCAAGCTTTCTTTCTCGAAGTTGACCATTTTATCTTTGAAATTGAAAGACTTTTCATTCACAGGCGCAAAGTAGTTTTGTTTTTATTACGAAGCTCGGTATCGGTAGTTTCTTCTGTTGACCAGCTCGATTCAAACTCGAGAAGAAAAGCGCTTTGCTTTCAGCCATTTTCCCGCCACTTTTTAGCAAGTTTAGTCACGGATTCCTGGTTTAGGCGTAAAATGATGTAAAAAAGTATTGCCGTACATCTTACCTTCACACACTAAGGGCCTGTTTACAAGGAAGTAGGATAACCCTAGTGCTAGGGTTACCCCAGCAGCCAAGGCAGAGTCAATTTTGTTTTTGAATTAATAACTAAAGGTACTTTGCATGGGGACTTTTTATGTGTATCAAGCTCAGATTGGGCTGTTGCATTTTAATTCGGCACCCCCCTGTTGAGGACTGTTCTTTCACTCTCACCCCTAAAGAAATCCATTAAAAATGTCTTTACCCCACAAGAAATCCTGTAAGAATGGTTCACCCCAAAAGGGTTAAAAATGAATACAACCCTCAAGAATACCATTAGAAATATGGTTTCCCTAGAAGAGTTCCATGAAAAAGACCCTTTCACGGTTTTTTCAACTTTTGACAAGGACCAGGTCGCGAAAATGTATCGACATTGTAAGAAAGAGTGCCTTGAAATTAGTAAACTTGCCGAGGTTGAGAGTGATGTGTCAGAAACAAGCGAAGATATAGCTCTGCAAAGTTGCAAAATTCCCCCAAATATCTAAGACAAACGAAAGTATATATACAACTACAAGGCACCACACACCATTTTGTTTTGGCATAAAGAGAGATTTATTTCGAAACAACGGAAAGAAAAATCAGTGAGACAACAGAAATAAAGCTCTCTGCCCACCAAACCCCCCAAACAAAATAGTGTGTGAGCGAGAAGGAGAAAAATTATGGACTAGTAAGGGCAGAGGTAACGCATTTCGCGACTCGCAGCTTAGCAGGCATAGAAAACTCTAGGTAAGTCTTATGTGCATCTGAGGACCAATCCCCGAAAACTTGAATGAGTTCTCCAGGAACCCAGCATTGAAAAGCCCAATTTGCCCCTCCTCTACGAAAGGAATGTCCACGATAAGTATGCGCCTGAGGGATACAGGCTTCTGATAAACGGCGACAAAAATCCTGCACAAACTGACGCTTAGTAACTGGGGACAAAGAGCCGTCTGAGGAGGCAAGCACAAACGTGGGTGAGGCAGAAGAAGCAGGCGTAAGGGCACACATACGAATAAACATGGTAACAGGACACAAGGGCGAATTGGGAATTGCAACAAGAGGCAACTGCAGATGACGCAACCCAGTCTGATTAGTTTTAGACCACTTAAAAATGACTATGAGGCCATGGGAAGCAGAAACGATATCTCCCTGACACAAAAGAAGGGGGCGGATCCTCAAAACGTTCTTTCAGCTTAGCGTTCTGCTGTTGTAACTGAGCAAGCTCGCGTTGAAGGGCCTGTAACTCTGAATTTCGCATCAGATCTTCATTTTCTGCCTTAGCTGCCGCTATAGCAGAACGTAACGAGTCGACTTCTTGGGCGCAGGTGGATCAACAGGCAATGACGAAACTGTTTTCTCCTTCCCAGAAGATGATTTTGTCTTACGCGTATTCTCCAAAGGAAATAGCCTCGGTGATAGACCTGCTTCCAAAGCAGCGTAATCAACTTTAGGAATATTATGACATTTGCGCTCAGACATTTAAAAGAAAGGTACTTAAAAGAAAAAAAATGTACTAATCAAAATGATAAGTGTGTACAGTAAATAAAACTAGAAATTATGTGTGGAACGCCCCTACTAATGCATTGTATACAACAGCTGTGAATCACGTGGACTGATTGATATACTATTACACAATGTAGATGAGTGAAACAACAAACCTACGATATGGAGAATTAAAAATTTTGAAAAGTCTTCCAAAATAAACCAATTTTCAGACAGTTGTATGGTAGGGGGCACAAACTTGCCCTCCACCATACAAATGTCTATAAAATTTTACAACTTTGTGGAGCCATATTCTTGTTAGTTTTCATCGCATCACTCTCAAACTTAGTAACTTTACTGATTTTAAGACACTCTTTCCAGTGGTGTCAATGGATTTTTGCTAACTGGTCCCCCTAAGAATGCCATTGTTATTCAATCATACCCATTAGGAATTCCTGCATTTTCAACCTTCCCTCTTAAGAATTCCACTGTTTTCCCACCTTTCTCCTGAGGAATTCCATTGTTCCTCAACAGAGGGGTGCATATGTTTAATGCAATAACCCCTTTTGACTTAAGCAGCAAGCAAAAACTTGTCCCAAGTAGGCGAGTTGTCCCTAGCTGAAGTGATTACAAGGAAACAGTTATCTTTCCTGCTAGGGTAACCTAATGTGCAGATAGAGTAACAATGTGACAATGTGTATTAAACTTCGAAACTGTGATATTTTATATAAGTTTCATTCATGACTTTTTCTGTTTATGACGTGCGTATTATTCGTGTAGTTTGGCAAATAAAGAAACGTGGTTTCACGTGCACAGCATTGAAAGGGCTTCGCGGCTTAACAGGTGTGTAAAATTTGCATTCACTTGACTTCCAAAGTTTCGCTGGTTTGGTCACTACTAAAGGTAGATTTCCATTTGCAAATATAAACCTAATTTTAACGTATAGATTTATACTTATTTGCGAAAACTCAATATTAAACTGCGATGGGCTTTGATGGGGGAATGTGTATCCAGGCCATGCACATGCTGTTGTTTGTGTGATGACAACCGTACAGTGAGGTTCTTTATTCGCTTTTTAACATCCACCGTCTTTTAAAAATGGATTTCTGTCAGTATATATGTAAAGGGCACTCGAGACATATTCACAAATACCAAGCGGACTCAATTTACAGAAATTTAAGATTAATGGCTATCCAGATATTGCTATCGTTCTTATTGTTTCATGCATATGCCCAAGTTGACATTGTACACGCTGAGAGTCGATGTTTATTAAATCCTTAAACTCGGCATGCAAACGGCTATTATTCATCCTTCGAGAAATAAATCGTTTTCTCAAAGTTCTTTTCGAGTTTGCATATTCGAAAACTCCTTGTTTCTCGATTCTCGATCCTCGATTCTCGTGTCTCGAAACTTGAATGTCTCAAGTTTGGAGATGCGAGAATCGAGTTTCGAGGATAGAGTCCAGACTGTCAACTTACGTTTGACTGGTACTGTAGCAGTGTGGTTACCCCAGCTGCCTTGTAAACACGTGACATTAAAAAAAAGGAGAAATGTGTGAAGGTTAGGGTGACCCTTTTGCTGGGGTAACGTACCCTGGAACTAGGGTTGCCTTAGTTCCTTGTAAACAGACCTAAAATCCCCTTTTTGTTTTCCCAAGCCTTGGGTTCCTGCGGTGTACACATAGCTGAACAGCCATGGACATTAACAAAGGCAACACAAGACCTGATGAGCAGAGTCACTTAGTTAGAGGTACATAATTATATGTTAATGATACTTATGTATGCACTCATTATGTCAGAATGAGAAAAAAACAGAAATCAACTGGCTCCACAGTTACATTGTGGAGAACTGCTAATTTGAGTTTCCTATCAATTGAAAGTAGGTTCAATTTTGCAAGATTTAGTTTTCCACTTTTTATTGAAGTTAGACCAGAAGTGAAATATCCTTACAAAAAGAAGTTGTGTTTAAAGAATTGTTTTGAGAGAACAGTTAATAAATTGAGTGTCAACTGTCATGATCCCATCTAAAACAACAGTGTCCGTTTGGCATCTTCATACAGGTCTCAAATGTTCATTTCCATAAAAGTAAGTTGTTGTTCATATGTCTTGTTGAAGCACTTTGTTAGACCTTTTTCTGGTTAGTGATATAGTCCAATTTGTCTAGGTCTGTGAGGTAGTACAAAAGTTGTTACATCAGTTAATCGAACACTGTCAGATTTGCATTTAGGGGCCTGTGATGACCTACCAAAACAAGAGTGGTTAAATGTAGTGGTAGTCTTGGTACTTTTGTTTATAGTCGAAGGCACCTATGTCAGTGATTATGTCAAAATAGCACAACCAACCTGCCTTCTCCCTCCCTCGTTCCCCCTATAAAGGGGCTGTCACCTCACCATATTTAAGTGGCCACCTCTCTACGTCATCCATGTTTTCTTATCCTTACTGCCAATTTGTTATTCAAATTAACCTTATTGAACCCTCTTCAAAACATTGTGGAGTGGCTTGACTGTATGTGGGAAAAAAGTGTATGACAGCATATATAACTGTCAAATCATTAGATTTTGCAACATGTTTCAGTTTTTAACCAGAGACAGACCTTGTAGTACTTAGCAATGAGCCATTTTCAAATTACCTTATTTAGCTTCTTTTTCAAGGCAGCCCCTGGACCACAGCCTTTCAATGAAAATGTGTTTTTAGTCATGCAAGTAAAACAAGTAGTCATACAAAAAGTTCTGCACTATGCCTTGCTTTGACAAAGCTTGGCTAAAGGCAATTCAAAATTGAACTGTTGTTTGTTTGAATGGACAACGAGAAAATAACTCCTCATTTGTAATGTTGTTTGTAGGTGCTAGCAGTGCTTCAAATCATGGTTCTACTACTTTAAGCAACATTTTTAGAGTCACTAGAGAAGATCCACGCCCTTCAAAAAGGCCAGCTTCAGCAGTCTCTTCATCAAGTGAAGGTTAGCAGTGCACCTTGCTTCTATTTTAAAAATATGTGTTCAATACTTGTAGCACCGGCGGGCATTAATCTTCAGTGTGGATAATCAAGGGAGTTTGTGTCGCATGCAAGCGTTGGTGACAAAATAACTGTCCCACAGATGAGATCTCTTGGTTGTTGCAGAGGCGTCCCAGGCTCACTACTGTCTAGCAGGCTACTTTAGTGGCAAAATATAAAGTGGTGTATGTAACTTGATCGCCAGTTTAGTCAGGAAACTAAAATAGCCAATTAAGTTTACATTACAGGTCAAACATTCTCCCTGTGTTGTTTCTTGACCATCTTGAAGCCTTTCATCTGCATTTCAGCCAGTTTTTGGATGAGCATGTGTAGCACACAGTTCGTACCCTACAGCACACACATGGTCTCTGGCTATGTTTTTTTATTTTTTTGACACTTTGCTTTATGAGATGATGCAGAAACGACAACTTTTTCTGAAAAAGCGTGCTCACATGCACATTTGTTATGTACAATATTAAACCAGTCATGCAAGAAAAAATAAGACTTGTCAAGATTGACCACTGAAGCTTTCTATATGTACTATATTATAATCTGATAACTTGAACTATTAGGTAAGACACGTAAAACATTAAGAAATATTGAGTTATCGGAAGTGTAAATGAAAGTAAAAATAAGGTCGAATGCTTTTGATTTGAGTGGGCAAGAATTTGGAGATGCTATGGCTCAAGTTGTCAAGAATAAGCACGATCACATGTGAGCCAACATTTCCCATTACACTTATAATGAGTTGAAATGTTTTGGCATTCATGAACAGTGAAAACCTTTATTTTCTAAATTTTTAAAATAGCAATCACAGTATTTTGTATCTACGACATTATCAGAAACTCGGAGTACCCCCTCCCCCCTGGGATAATAACCTCAACAATGTGCTCAGGAATGCACTCAACTCTACTACAATATCTCGTAGTTGCTATCGCAACCACAATATAAAAATGGGAAGCTGTTTTATCCTAGTAGTTTCTGCTTCTTGATGCAGTTGTGAGAAAACATCACTCTTCCATTTTGCACTTACTGTTGCAACATTTAAGAATGGTGCCTCCTTTTGTACATCTCGGGATATTCGGTTTTCTCAAGGAATTTGCCCCCTAACACGACAATATTTTTGTGCAGTTTATGACTGTGGAAAAAGCAGATCTTAGTGAGGGCTGTCAGAATCCAGAAAGAAAATAGGGGGTAACCCTGCATTTTTCAGGGATAATTGAGCTTAAATTTGGAAAGAAATTGCCATACATTCTTTGTATTTTAATGCTTTTTTAGTTTTATGGTTGCTTAATTATCTCTGAAAAATGCATGGCTACCCACATTTTTCTTTTTGGATTCCAGTAGGTCTTGCTAAGAATTGCTTTTTCCCCATAGTCATAACCTTTGCAAAAATACATCTGTATTAGGACGCACCGTCCTTAAAGGTTGCTACAGTTGGCTAACATCTTAATCTTACACACCAGTTTACAGCATAGAAGAGAGAGGGTGGGAGAATCACGGAAGCATCCCTAGAAGCATTTGTAGTAAGGGAGTAAGATGAATTAATTTTGTTCCTGATTTTAGCTGATGAATAGTTTCTCTTTATCAAATAGATGTAGCTGTAGGCACCTCAGATGCTGACAAAGATGTTCAAATTGCTTGTAAACGAAGCAAGTCAGAAGCCACTGGAGAACAAACTGATAGTGATGGTAAATAAAACCACTTTGGATCTGTAATTTTGCTTTTAAGGAAAGATGTGTGTATTTTAACTAGTAGAAACATTAAGTTGAAGCAAAGTTGTGATACATGTCAAGTGCAGATCCAGACTGATTTCCACTTGTTTATGGAAGTGGGTCACATTTTTGTGATAAATACATTTTCTTTAAAATTTTCTTTACATTTCAAGTTTAGTGAAGAAATAAGTAAACAAAGCAAAGTCAGTCTTAATGACCCATGTTTGGGCCACTTAGCTGTGCCATGCAAGCATTAGGTGATAACACGTGATGGACAAGTGTCTCGTTTATGCTGTTTTAGGTGGAGAATTTGATATGGATGTTGTCTTTGCTGTGGACTATTGTTCAAGTGTGTCGCAAGAAGAGTTTCAAGTGGAGTTAAACTTTGTTAAACAGTTGGCCCAATCTTGGAACGTTTCCCCAGAGGGCCTTGTTGTGTATGGGCACAGTGCTAAAGCAGTGCCCTTCAATCCAGATGATGGCAACTTGTTTACTGTTCAGCTAGGTGAGCTGAGAACCAAAACATGGCTTGAAAAAAAGACAAGAAGAATGGATTTGGGATTAACTGAAGCAGCTGGCAATTTCACTGCAAGTTCCAGTCAACATCAGCTTGTTGTTTTGGTAACAACTGGCAAACAAATATCAAATGCAGAAAACAAAGATGATGATCAGGATCAGGACCTCCTTGTATCAGCATCTAAGGAACTGTCCTCAAGAAATGTTAAAATCATCATTGTGCCAGTTGGCTTGGAAACAGATTTCAGGCAGCTTGGATTGATTGTGAAGCGGCCACAGTCTTTGTATCCACTTGCCAGTTTTGTTGACATGACACCTGATACAGCTCAGAAGGTTGCATCCAACATTGTTACAACCATAGGTGAGTTTGTTTTTCAGTTGTTTTTCTCAATCTGTGTACAGTATTCATCAATTTTCTGAGGGCAAGAACCAAATGCAGTAATCATGGTCCACATTTTTTGGTTTGGATAACTTAACTGTAATTAACCATCTAACTCTTGGCTTCAACATGAATCGTTTGTTTTTGCAGTATTTTGAGTAAGTGAAGTGCTAACATTGTACAAATGTAACCATTCGATACATACAATTTTAAATGAGGGAGGGTGGGAGTCAAAGCATGAAGACAGCAGTAGAAAACAACAGTACAACATGGGGCTAGCATGATAACAATAGACGTTGCTCTAGAGCTTGATGTACAGGTATGCTGAAAACTGAAACTGAACCTATGATATAAACCAGCTGTTCTATCCAGGAACAATTACAGTCAAAGCCGATCAGGCGTTCTCGTCGTAAACGGACTAATGAATTTGTTAATGGCATATTGATTCCGTTCGTTGATTGAATAATCCATTCGTGAAATGGATAATCCAACATTCAAATTGAGCCTCGATTCAATAATCGAATGTTAATTGGATTACTGAACAAGAGCTATACCATATATGGAAGGGAATGCGACCGGCAAACATGGCGGACTTGAATAAAGAACAGGTAAGTTATTTTAGTATTCTAATTTTTCCATCAACACGCCATTAGTAGCGAATGTTGTTCTTTTTCTACCGGCTTTGGTACATACGATTAATTCTTCCTTTTGATATTTGCCATTTCGGTTAAAGAATAGTTGTGAATATTTGCAAAAGCATACCAGTTTGATCGATCGATTGATCTTTGATGTCTGCTGTGTCACGCAACCTTTGCGCTATTTTACAGTCTCATCTTGCACTTTATACTAAAAATAAACTTGAAATTTAGCATTTCAGGAGAAATATATTGCAAGGTGTTTGTTCGTTAATCAAATCAACATTCGATTATTGAATCGAGGCGCAATTTGAATGTGTGGTTCCAGAAAATATCCATACCCCTCCCACGGAAGGTTTTTGGTTAGCATCCCCCCCACCCCTTAGGAATTTCCATTCCAAGGGGGTCTTTGATGACCCCCCCTCCCCCCAGGAATTTCCACGTTACGCGAACATGGTTTTTGTTGTAACATTTACTATTATAACATCCATTTTCAACATATAACGCTTTGTTATTGTTCTATACTATTTGCATGTTTGCTATCGGGTTTGAAATGCTCTGTTTTTCACGAAAATTTGTTTAAACCGAGTGTTGTAACGTTCTCTTAACGTTGGTGCCGAGGGTTGCCGCGAATAATTTGCGTGCCGAAGGCGACGTATACAACGAAGCCAAAATTCTGAGAATTGAAATTGTGTTTGCCACACTCAAACCTGCTGTCAAAAGCGAAACTGTTGAATGTAAATTACACTAAAAATCGATGGATATGATGTTCGCAAGAGAATTAGAGTAAAATAGCGGCTTTTTTTCCTGGGATTATGCACAAGTGAATTTGCATACCGTGAGTCTAAAAATAAATTGCACAGAGGTATAAGAAATCGAATCTTTCTTCCCGCACTTTATCCTTTGTTTAAAATTGAAATAGTAAAGAAGGTCAAATGGAAACTCAAAGATAATGACAACTGTAAAAGAATTTGTAAGAAATAGCTAATATAGACTGAACTTTTAGTTTCAGTTCAAAAATGCATCAAATTTGCATAACGCGTGAAATCTGACCTTTTCAAATTATGAGCGTCACTGTTTATGTAACGCAACAATTCTACCTCGATGATATCCGGTGAAAAGCGGCTGAAAACCCTTTGCCGGATTGCACGATAAAAAGATTTTTGTATTTGTTTAAACACTTTGGTGTTTAGCGAAAAACGTTCCCATTGAAAGGATTGAAAACGGTGCAATATTCACCAAAGGCCAAGGAGACACGCAATTTTCCGTAAACGCGAATATGCGAACCAGGTCTACTGAAATTTCATACAAATCAAAGTCGCAAAATTTGGCATTTCAGTCAACATATTTGCCTAGTTTTGAAGGTCAAAACAGCCTACGTGAGTATTACTTGGTGCTTGGGATCAATCGTGCGTTGCTTTCAACTTTTTCGTGTTTCTTCACCCTCTGGAAAAGGAGCTTCCTATGAACCCCCCACTCCCTTCCGAAATTTCTGCCTTTGAACCCCCCTCCCCCTCGGAATTTCCAGTGACCTTCCGTGGGGGGGGGGTATGGATATTTTCTGGAACCACACAATATTGGATTATTCATTTCACGAATGGATTATTGAATCAACGAACGGAATCAATTTTCCAATAATGAATTCATTAGTCCGTTAACGACGGGAACGCCTGACTGGCTTTGACTATAATTATTTTAAATCAAATCTAAAATTCCCAAATTCTGCTGTAACAACAATAAGCACTTAATGACTGGCCCCAAGGAACCAGTAAGTGTTGTTTCCCTGAGACCCTCATTGGTCTCTGAGGCAAAACCGACAGCTGGCCACTGACACAAATTTTCCACCATTTCAAGGTGCACGACCTGATCGTGTGGGAGTCGAAGTTCAAGTTGTGGTTTCTCTAGGGAATTGTGAGTTTTGTTTTCCCTAGAGAGTTAGACTGTTTTGACACATGAAGTGGCATGTTTTCATCTAATCGGAACACACATTTGAGTTGTGAGGTATAACAACAAGGGTTACTTAGCAACAGCTTGGATTGAGGTTCTTCTATCGTGGTATAACAATGATTACTTTGTTACATGTATACATATTGAGGAGATATAAATATTTGACATTGGCTTGGGGAGCTAGAAAACTCCCACAGGCTTTTTTTATTTTATTTTTTTTTATATGTATGCTTTATTTTTCTATACATGTACTTTATTTACCACTTTTGAAAGTCCTTCCATGAAGAAAATAACAGCAATTAATCAAGTATGGAAGCTATACAAATTGTATTCAGAAATGCTACCTTATTCCCGCCCACAAACCTGACAACAACACTGGTTGGTTTTGGTCATCAGACAGAATTTATTTCCTAGGCCCTGTATAAATAAGAACAGTCTTGGAGAAAAATAAACCTCTGTGTCACCTCAGTCTTTGAATGTCTATAAGATGGGTTGGGTTGGATTAAATCATGAAGACAAAAACTGAAATTTAGACTTAATACTCTTTGATCAAGTGTGTTTTGCATGTCAGCCAGCTATGAATCTCATTGCAAAGGAGTGGCGTAGGAGGGTGTTCTACAGATCTAGTCATAAAATTGTATTTTCAGGGTGTGTAACTAGTTTAGGAAATTGCTCTTCTTACTAGCCTGAAAAAAAAAATCAAGCCTGCAGGTTTTTATAATAATAATAATATTAATAATAATACTGTAGTTGTAATAATAATAATAATGATAATAATAATAATAATAATAATAATAATAATAATAATAATAATAATAATAATAATAATAATAATAATGATGATGATAAATGATATTATTATATGGCTAAAGCTTGATTGGCCAATACTCGGGGCCGGAATTTACCGTAATGCCCATGGGCATTATGAGTGATGTTAATGCCCGGCTGGTAAAGTGGGAATATGGAAAATGTGAAAGTAAATTTGATTCAAAGAGTTCGAATGATTTGAAGCTAGATGAAAAGCGACAGTTTCTTTGAAAGTTTCTACTTTTTCTTGTGCGATATAAATGTTTTGGTGTGAAAGAAAACTGCTGGGTTTTGAATTCTTTCCGGTAAACTGTTTCATTCATCCCAGTCTGCCACGACTCACTTTTCAAGTAGTTAAGTGTTAGACACAGCCATATAATGAACTTCTTATTAACTCTCACTAGCTCCGGACCATATTGGGAGAATATCGCCCTCAGTCTTTCTTGCACGGACCTTGCTTCACTCAGTCTGTACCAGAAAGACCTCGGGCAATATTCTCCCAGTACAGCCCTCACGCTCGGTTAATAAGAAGTAAATAATAATACTTTATTTTACAGCATTATTTCCATGCTTATCAAATAGTGCTTTTTTTTTTTTTTATTTATTTATTTTTTTATTATATTGATTGCTCACACATTTACAAACATTACATTAACAGTGTTATTATTACACTACTTACAGATATTATTTGCACAAAACTAACTTCTAACAATACATTACGAACTACAGTTACAATACAATGTAAGTTAACCTTATTAGAAATAAAAGAAAAAAAGAACTTACAAACACTAGCCTATCTTATACCCTATAGAAAATAGTCCCCGTAGCATTTAAAAACAAATATTTTTTAGGAGAGTAATATTGTATAATTAAGGAGATCGGAAGAAAAAAATTACTACTAACAGGGTCAAACCAGGACTGAAAAGTTAAATTTGATTCAGTTTTTTTTATATAGATTTTTAATTTGAAAGGTGGCCGAGGAGAGGTTTCCATTTCTCTGATGAAGAATTAGGATCATTTTTTTCAATTTCATAGCTTTTGTTCATGAGATGCAAGAAGTGCGAAAGATTAGGGATTTCGTTTTTTAATTTACAGACCCAGATACAATATCTGCTCATCAGACAAGAGAAATTAATTTGCAACTTTGCATTTGAGGTGTCTGGCTTTAGGCCGAGAGCAATGGTCATGTCTAATTTATTCCCTTTTTGCGTACATAGGGATGTCTGAAGCCATTTAAAAAAGCTTTCCCAAAAACGAGTGGTCTGGTTGCAATGCCAAAAAAGGTGGAGCAAAGTTTCTGTTTCCTTTTCACAAAAGGAACAGCGGTCACTGTCTTTGACGTTAATTTTATACAAAAAGGAGTTTGTAGGTAGACGTCGATGAAGAAATTTAAATTGAAATATTATTAGTTTGGTACTTTTTGTGCAAATCTTTGTAGATTGAAAAGCTCTTTTCCAGTCAAATTCACCTTTTTCCAAGTCGCAATCTTCGTGCCATTTCGCCTGAGAAGTTTCCGGTGCTTCGCTTTTAGTTGCAACTAGAATTTTGTACGTTAAGTTGCTGGGTTTTTTTGCCTTGAGGAAAATTTTAATGAATGGTTCAATCTCATCTTTTTCGGGGCTATCTATGTTTTCTTTGAAACGTTTTCTTAGATTCTTCAGCGTGGCAATAATCCCCCCGAATGCTAAAGGGCAGGCTTTGAGTCCGTATTTATTCTGAAATTCTTCATAGGAGAGAGGTTTGTTTGCGTCTTTCATGAGAGACCTAATGGTCGATATTCCATTTGCAAGCCATTCTCGAAAATAGATGGGTTTGCTGTCTATTCTGATAAGAGAATTATTCCAGAGAGGCTGTGATTGATAATGTTGTAAGGAGGAGATATTGTCAGTGTAATTAACCTCGGACCAGATCATCAGAATTTCATTAATGAAGATATTGGTAGATGAGAAGTGATGCTTGATATCTGTTTTGTTTAAATTTCCAAGAAAAACAGCTTCTCCGCCATATCTTCCAAGTTCTCGTTCAAAGAAAAGTTTCCATTTTCCTAAGTTTGTTTTGTCAAGATATTTTTTAATCCAAATAGTTTTCAAAGATTTATTAAATGAGAAAAGGTCAATCATTTTAAGCCCACCATTACTGTAATCGTTAATCATAATGTTTCTTTTAATTTTATCGGGTTTCCCGTCCCAGAGGAAATGATAGAAAGCTCCATTCAGTTCTTTGATAGCCTGGTGGTTTGTTGGGAGAGGGGAAAGAACATGAACAAGCTGTGAAGCAATTAGGCTCTTTAATATAGCGATTTTTCCAAGTAAGCTTAGCCTTCGGTACTGCCAGTTTCTAAGTAAATTTCGAACTTTCTCTTTTTTTTCGTTAAAGTTCAGCTTTACCGTTAATTCGGGTTCTATTGAGAGCCACACGCCTAATGTTTTGATTTTTAAATGCTGCCATCTGAAACCTTTCTCGGGAAACATAATGTCTTGGCTTCTTGCTTTTGAACCTATCCACAATGCTTCGGTTTTTTTATTATTGAGTCTGAGACCAGAAATCTTGCTAAATTTTCCGATAACATCGAGCGAAGTTTCAAGCGCGTCTTTTGAGCCGTCAAGGATTAATGTCGTGTCGTCAGCATATTGGCTTAATTTGATTTCTTTTTGGTTGACTGAAATTCCTTTAATATGTTGGTCACTTCGGATTGCGCTAGCTAAAACTTCGACGGAAAGGACAAATAAATATGGAGAAAGAGGGCAGCCTTGCCGCACGCCTCTCTCAATTTTAAAACATTCGCTCATCCATCCGTTGTTCATTACGCCACTTTCGATATCACAGTAAAGAGTTTGTATCCATTTTTGAATGGAAGGGCCAAAGCCATAGTGTTGCAACGTTTTTTCAACGAAAGACCATTCGAGTGTGTCAAAGGCTTTTTCGAAATCTAGAAGCAAAATCAAGCCCGGGATGCTTTGGTCATTGGTGTAATTAATAATACTGTCGATCAGTCGTATGTTTTCGCCGATAAATCTACCTTTAATAAATCCTGTCTGATCGTTATTAATAAGTTTTGGAAGAGTAGACTGGATTCTATTTGCGATTGACTTTGCTGCTATTTTATAGTCACAATTTAACAGAGATAAAGGCCGCCAATTTTTTAATATTTTGAGGTCTGCTTCTTTTTTAGGGATAAGTTTTATTATGCCCCGTCTCTGTGTCATTGCGAGTTGCCCATTCTCGTATGCAAAGTTAAGAGCAGCGAGAAGAGCGCCTGAAATATCATCCCAAAATATTTTATAGAACTCTGCTGGTAACCCGTCAGTTCCAGGGGTTTTGCCGTCGGCCATTTGCTTTAAGGAAGTGAGACACTCTTTCTCCGTGAGTGGGCCTTCACACAAATTTTGTTCTTCTTGTGAAAGATGTATTGTATTTTCGGCCGGGAAAAATTTTTCCATGATAGATGGATCTTGTTCAGAAGTTAGCTTTGTCTCGTACAGATTTTTATAAAAGGAAAGACATTCCTTTAAAATATCTTTGTCTGTCGTGATGACGATGTCATTGTCGGTTTTTAGCTGGCTTATTGTTCCTTGTTTGTAATGTCTTTTTTCCAGATTAAGAAAATATTTGGTGTTTTTCTCACCTTCATTATGCCATCGACACTGCGATCTTAAAATAGCCCCTTTTGTTCGGTATTCTATTATCTTTTCATGTTGATCTTTTTTGCTTTTCAGCACGCCTAAAAGTTCTTCCCGCTGCTTCGCTTCAATGTTTTTGTCTTCTAATTTTATTTCAATCGCGGCTATGGTCCTTTCTATTTCGTCTTCTTGAAGAGCGCTTTTTTTCTTTCTTTCTTTGGAATAATATAGCGATGATTCTCTCACTTTAAGTTTTATCATTTCCCAAAGGAGAGCAGGAGAAACAAACGGATCATTTGAATATTCGTTTTTTGTTTGTTGGATCGTGTCTTTTATTTTTGAGATGTAATCAATGTCCGATAGAAATGATGTGTTCAATTTCCAGAAACCCGGCCCTCTGGGGTTAGCGTTTGTTGTAATTTCCATGGTTACCATCGAGTGGTCCGTTTTGTATCCAGGAACAATGTCTACGGTGTTGACATTGTTTATTAGACTTTGGCTGATCAAGAGGAAATCGAGCCTACATTGAATTTGTAAATTCTTCTGTCGCCAAGTATATCTTTCTTCCTCTGGATTTAGTACTCTCCAAATATCTACAACATCCCAGGTTTCGCAAATGCCTTTAACCTCTTCAAGTGAGTTTTTATGTGTGCTGGCACGGCCCCCTTTCTTATCTTTTGAAACATCCATAACTAAATTAAAATCTCCTCCTATAATGATCTCGTCGCATTGGAAATCTTGTAAATAAATGGCTATATCTCTGAAAAAATCAGGTTTATCTTCATTTGGCGCATATAGATTGCAAAGAGTGATGTTCTTACCATTTGTACAAATGTCGCAGATGATGAAACGACCATTAGGATCTGAGCGTGTTTTGGTGATTTGCAGATGGAAATTGTTATTAAACAGGATGCATGTGCCTGC
The DNA here is from genome assembly GCA_964030785.1 of Siderastrea siderea. Taxonomy (NCBI): domain Eukaryota; kingdom Metazoa; phylum Cnidaria; class Anthozoa; order Scleractinia; family Rhizangiidae; genus Siderastrea; species Siderastrea siderea. The sequence goes on from OZ034973.1 coordinate 6,419,911, forward strand.
CTTGTTGCTAGCACAACAACTAAACAGGGCTTTGTATCCCCGTTCGGCTGTCCACAAATGAATATTTTTTTCTGTGCAATGCACTTCTTGCAGCATGTATATGGAAAACTTTTTCTTCCTTAGCCAGTTAAAAATTTCTTTCCGTTTAGAAACCTCTCCGAGACCCCTTACATTTAGAGAACTAAATTTTAAATCACCCATTCAACATAGATTTCATGGGGTATATGCAGTCCGTTTCAGAAATGTTTGACCCATTCATGAGACCTCTATTATAAATTAGTTTACACTTTTGTATGCCATGAGACTTGTGAAAAATAAGTGTCATTATATTTGCACAATAGGCCAGTAAATCAAACGAACAACAAAAGTTTACATAAACACACACAAACGAAGCGGCTCTTGCAATCGCCCTCGAAATTTTGGATTCAAAACCAAAAGTTAGATTAATTCGGGAGTAAATTGCCTAGAGCTTAATAAAACTTAGCTATTAGGATGCGCTGTGTCGATGTTTACTACCTCAAAGCGATCTACCGTCCGCATAAGCCGTTTTTCGGGCTTATTCTTAGAGGAAAACAAACAGCAGTAATGAATATATATTCTTAAATATACATATACGTTTTCCTATTTCGGGTCGATAACAAAATGTTATTACGAGATTTCTAGAGTTTTTCCATCTGGCCAGAGCTTACCTCTAATGAACAATTTGTCTGGCTGGGCCTTGCTGAAGGCTGCGGGAATCTTATTTTTTTTCGCTTTCATCAGTGTCGGCATTTGTCGTTTCCTTCTCTGGACGATTTCGTACGGCAGGTCCTGATACATCTTGTAGTTGCTGTCTTTTAGACGTCTTCCCAGGGAAAGGATCTGCTCGCAATCCTTGTATCTTAGAAATCTGGCGAGAATAGGTCTTGGCTCGCCCTCCTTCTTTTTTCCTAACCGATGCACCCGCTGAATTTCTACGATGCTTGCGTTCAAAAAGCCCAGCTCAGTTTCTAAGAACGAACGGAGGACTTGCTCGGTGTCTTCCCTGTCGCTGCCGTCTTCAAATTCGAGGATGTTTTCAAACTTTATGTTCTCCCGTCGCGAGTACGCTTCTAGATAAAGGCGTTTTGTTTCCAAGTCGGCCACTTTTTTATTAAGCGCCTGGTTTTCTTTTTCGAGGTTAGTAAGCTTCAGGTTGATGTTTTCATTGTGCTTGTTGATGCTTTCAAGTTTAGAGCTGTGTTTCCCTTCAGCGAAGTTCAAGCTTTCTTTCAAGTCGTTGATGTCTTTGGTGGCGCTGGCTTGAAAACTTTCCAGAGTCTCAGTTCTCGTTTCTAATTTTAGAAGGTTAGCTTGAATATTGTTGACAGACTGCTCGATAGCATCTAGTTTCCCAAGCTTTTCGAGAATTTGTTGGAGTGTCTCCTGCATTTTATCAGCTTCACTCATGATGCACGGACCCGTTAATGGCGGCTCTTCTTCGTCGTCCACGTGGAGTTGCTCGGTGTTATTTTGCGTGTTCCGAGGTTTTTTTTGTTCTGGCGACTCGTTCGTAGAGGAGTTAGACGACCTATTTTTTCTCTTTGTCAACGTTTCCATGGGATTCAGCCATTAAATATTGAAAAATTTTGACGGCCTTGGCGGACGATTTGCCCACGCTGCTTACTCCTTCGAGGCGCGCATGCTCCTCAAATAGTGCTTGACAATAACGGTAATTAATACTAATAATGATAACGTTCAATATGAATGCTCAAAAAGAAAAGTTTTAACCTTATTTTTAAACATAAATTAAGACGTATTATAACAAAATTCATGTTACCGCAGGTTCAGTTGAACAGGGTGAGTGGAGTAAACACGTAAAAATAATTATAACATCTTAACAAAAAGTTCTTTGTGTAAATACAACATGAAAATATGACACAGGACTGTCGCAGGATTCAACTTAAAATTGTACATTCATACTTGTGAAGTCCTTGGCAATTAAAAAAATCAATAAAAACCAAATGAATGATTTATTAACATCTCTAGAATCAATTAGCATAACTCACTTTCTGATTATGTACTGATGGTTATTGGTACTTCAGGCGTGGAGGTTGTGTCTCTGGGTTGTTTTGTTGTTAGCAGTGTGTGGCTCTTCCAACGGTAAGCTGTGCGCCTCTTCTTTATGTTGGCACTGCTTTGTGTGTAGTGGTTTCAACGATATGGTTGATGTAAGATCTTTGTTCTTGCCGTGTGCTGAGGACAACTTTAAGCCATGTCTCCTTCCAAAGGAGGTAGGATTTGACGTCACAGTTGTTAAATTTAGCATTTTTTAATTGATGCTGCCCGATCTGAGTTTCAGTCTTGAGCAGAAGGTCTTGCATCTTCTTAGCAATCTCTAAGAAGGGCTAGTGTCATATTCTGGTGGCACTTGAGTGCGGGTTGAGCTGTCTCAGGTCGAGACAAATTCAAAGGGAATTGTGTCCTCAACTGGTGTTACCACATCAAGGTCTCAAGACTCTCTACCTCCACTTATAATGTTCACTTAACGCTAAAGGAAATTTGTCTGGGAGATAAGATAACGGGTTGGAGAGACAGATCCACTTCTAGGTGCTGAGTCCCTTCTAGTGCCCCTATGTCATCTTCCTCCTGCTTCCCCCTTCCTGCCTACTCTTTAGATAATCCCTGGTGACGTCACTAGTGGTACGATGGGCTTACTCCTAGAGAGTGTCTAAGTTAGCGCTTGGGAACTTAAGGGATAAACATTAGACTAAATAACTGTATTCCGTTATAAAATAATCAGCACTGGAAAAAAAGGGGTTAAGTTTTTGGGCAAGCTTTTTGAAGCAACGATTGTTGTGTTGAAGATATTTTACTGACAGTATTCCTGAAAGGGAAACAATTCCATAAAGTGTAGTATACGCCTAGCATTATAACGTAGAAAGGCTCATTCTGTTCCATTTAAAAAAAAAATGTTTGCTTCTTTTATTGCAGACATAGAAAAATATGCCAAGAAAAAGTTGTACAGCTCAGTCATTCCGCAGAGTTTAGGATTGTGGGAAAACATAAGTCTCTGCTCTGATGTCTTGGAGGGAGCTTGGTATTTGTTGTACGATGACCAGAAGGAACCTAAAAGGTCAGAGACAGTAAAAAGGTTTATCAGAGAAAGTATTGACAGCTTTCATAGCACACTTGTTACAGAAAGTAAGATTTGTATTTCACTTGCTGTGTTTGGGCCACTTGGAGCTGGTAAAACGTTTTTTTCTCAATTTTATTCTAAATTGGGGTTTACCCCCTGAACATAGGGTGGAAAATGGGCCCCTGCCCTCTGGTTTTGGAGGCAGTCAGACACCTCTTCCAATTTATGTAAAATATGGTAAGAATGTTCAGGTATGTTTACGCAAACAGAAGAATGGAGTAAGCCCTGATTACGACACATGGTTTACCGAGCCAGAACTGGGTAAAGACACGCTGGCGCGTGTAAACAGCTTACTTAGAGAGAAGTTTCAAGAAGTTGAAAATTTCGGAGATGCAAGATGTGTAGAGGTTCAGGGACCATTTCCAGTCTTCCGTCGTCTGAAGAAGAGGGCGATGACAAGCTCAGGCCACCTGGAATTGGAAGTTGATGTAGAGTTCGTAGATGTGCCTGGTTGTGGTGATGAAACTGGAAACGAGTTGATCAATGTCGAGTTAAGTAGGGCTGATGTAGTTTTGTTTTTTGATTGGGGAAAATCGGGTAGGCCAGTTTCCTCGGAAGACATTGCACAGATATTTCGTAGGCACGAAGAGTTAGAATTTACCTCCCGTCCCAAACTTGTTCATGTAGTTAACGACCGTGAACCGTCATGTCTGTCGGGATGGAATTTTGATGTCTTGTACAGCAAGAAGAAGGAAGAGTTGAAAAAAGCATGGTCAAGCTTTCTCGCCAGTAGTCTGGAAGATGAGGCCGTGCCAGGGTGTTACAAGGACGTAAGAGCAAAGCTTCCTCAACTTAATGGCGAGGATCTTTTGGAGAAGTTAGTCGAGGAAAGTGAAGTGATTTATTTCCATTCAGAAAACTCTAACGTTCTCGCTTCCTTGCAGAAAGTGATCGATGATCATGTTGTCTGTGTAAAAATCAAACAAACGATCCATCCTTTTCTGCAAAATGTTCACTTGGTAGCCAAAAAGCTAAAAACCCGAATCGGCAACAGCATTAGTTCAGAGAAAAAGAAAGGTAAGGCTGCTGAGATCAAGGACGTAAAGGTAAGTTTTGACATACGTCCAAACATCAATGAAGCGACTGATGTTGTCACTTCTTACTTAGCCCAAACAAAGTGGCCACCCCTGTCAATTGGAGAATTGCTTCCCTTGTATGATGACTTCATGCATTGCAGTGAAACACTTGCCTTTCTCAAGAATTTGCTTCGAGAATCACTGGAGACCTTTACTAGAGATCTGGTTTATTCTTTTATGAATGCTAACTGGTCCACTTCACAGAGTGTCTCCGCAGATCTCACAGATGTAGTTGAAATTTTGTGCGAAAGCAGGGTTCAGGAATTTTGTGCACATCATGCCCCCGCTTACTTGCGGCATGTTCTGGAGGAGCGCAAAAGCCCAAAGCTGACAGCCTTGGAAAAGAAAGAGTGGTTAGGTGCTGATGCTGAAGAAAAGAAAGGCCTGTGTGAAAAATTTCTTCTTAAGGTCCTGTTTTCATTCTTCCCGAAGAAAGAAACTCGCAGCAAGCGACTGAAGAATTCCCATTTCTATTTGATTGAGCAGCTAAAGCAAGATGTTAAGGATCTCCTTGCCGTCAGATCTTTTGATGATAATGCCAATAGGACTGGCATTTTGGAGGTGTTGTTCAAGAAGCTTAAGTCTGTAATCGACTTTTGTAGCAAGTCCATTCGTGAGATAAATCCCCATCCCTGCTTGGACGTGGAGGCTAATATCTCACTTCCCGACAAAATGGTTCCTGCTAGTAAAGACAGTGAAATACCACTACAGTCAAGTCATGACAAAATTATAAAAACTGTCCAACAGCTTCTGCTAAAACCTGCTTCTAAGGGAGCAAATGCCATTCGTGAACTGGAAAAGAAATTAAATTTAGGGAAGAATGCTTTGGAACCTCCTCAATCCCAGAATGTGAACCAACATTTATGGGCAAAAGTTCTGCTTAATGTGCTTAGTGACAAGGATCATTTTAACGTCGAACTTGATCGCACTTTAGTCCTAGACCATCAGGATGAAGAAGTATACAGACTTCTCACTCTGGCCCAGAAACGTCTGTTTGCCCATCAGAAGTCCTCTGCTGTCTGTAAAATTGTTGGTGAACAGTCATTGCCTGAAAATGAAATTCATTTGAGGAAGAGTGTTCAAGAAGAAAACTGTCTTGAAGTGTTGGTCTCTGCGGGGATGTCTGACAAACTTAATGCTATTAACGCGACATACATGAACAAAGATCCTTCGCAGCACCTGGCACCGATATTCATGCCAACAATTCGACCTGGTCCAAGACCAGATATTCAAGGAAATTACTTCCTTGAACAAGATCCCTGGAGTAAAGGTGGTTTTCTAGACGAGGAATTAGAGGAAGAAAGTGACAGGATGGATGAAGAAACTAAACATGAAAGTAGTCCAGACAGCAAGTTAGAATTGAACATTTTTCTTGTTGTGGAGTCGCAACATTTGAAAACTTGCCAAAGCACTATAGCTGGTCTCCGGCAACCAAGTAATGTTAACTTGATGTACATTGTTTTGCCTCAAAGAGGGCGGGGAATTGGCGTAACCAGGGCAATTATCAAAATGCTGGCAGAATGTTTCAACTTTACTTTGTACTGGACCATAGATGATGACATCCAGTTCATGTATCAGTTTGATGGAAATGATCGCAGGTGGCAATAAGTGTTCGTTAACCAGGGGCCTCTTGTTTGGACAGCGTGTTTTCCAAACATGCTTGCAGGAGACCGTGATTAAACTCTCAGATGATGAAAGGGATGACCTTTATGAAGATGTCACCTCCCATAGCAGTTGGCCATCATTTGCGAAAAAAACAAGGCGACGCGTTCGTTCCCTTCTCATAAATGATACTTCTTTTGCTGAGGTCCAGAAGAACCCAGCTCTTTTGCATACTCCATTTGCTGATATCTCGGAAGATTGCCGTGGAGATCCTGACAAAAAAGAGCAGTTGAGGGCTTGTGAACAGCACTTTGTTGAGGAATGCCGAAAACGTCTATTTCAAGACACACTCAATCACATAGCTGGTGTTTCCCTCGCCCATGAGTCAACCAAGCGCTATGATTACATGAGTAAGTACCCAACCGCCGATTATATGCTCAGTAATCAGCGTTACCAGGTAGTTCTAAACAATGTTCCTGCTCTGAAGGGAAGGAACTTTGTCACCGACGAGATGATTTTCCGCGAGGAAGAATTTCAAGTTAATGACCCAGACAAACGCAATACTCCTTATTACGGCATAAGAGGCGAAGACAAGTTATTCTGTCGTGCACTCACAGTCAGTGGTGTGATTGGCTATCAAGTGATTCGAATCGTTCATAGCCACAAGAAGCTGGTGAATGTGTTTGACAGAGTAAGCCGTTCTTATCTTCCTTCTCAATCGCCTTACGGATCGGAGGATGAAGACGAAGATGAAGATGATGACATGAGGGACTGACAAGACACACCAGCTGGTCATTTACCATCTTAAGATTATTTCACTATGATAAGAAAGTCTAACAGACCACTTTGCATTGGTAAGCAAAATGTCAACTTCTTGTTCATTCGTTGTGAAACATTTGTACTGGAAGTTATTAGTTGAAATGAGTTGAGACAAGGAAGCTACCATTGTCACGTCTCAACTTTGTAAATAAAGTCCGGTTTGCCCTTCAGCTGTTAATTTTACATTCTGTGCCTTCATGCATTTGTCGTGGGTTGGCTAAAATATAGGAGCCAGGGAAACCACTGTGGTATGTCAGTAAGGCTTTGCTTTTCGCATCAGAAACATGCTTTTTTTAATGTAAAATAGGGCCAAATTTTATTGATGGTTTAGAAAGGTGCTACTTAAAGGGGCATAGTCACACTATTTTGGTTCACTTTAAAAATAAAAAATATGTCCTCACATCAATGAACGCCCACAAATAATGGTCTAGTTTTGTTACCAAAGACTATGTTACTTCACTGAAACTATTTTCTGTCGTCTGTTGCTACGGATGACACGGATGGAAATGGATTGCAACTTGACAAAATTAGGCTAAACTTTTCAAATTCTTTCAGCGTGTTGACATTAAATCGATATTAAATGGTCATGGTTTGTTTTCTTTTAATGAAATTAAGTTAATATGTTCCTTTAAATGTTCAAACACAATGTTGGGCATGCATGGATAAAGTTGGCTACCGATAACTTTAGCACAGTTGTGACCAAAAATCTGCGAAATCCTCGTGACTATGCTCCTTTGAGCATGTCAAGCAAAGGACAAACGTAATTCAATTTCTTCTTACTGTATTTTCATCAATTTTTGGTGTGCTGGCAATCCAATGCGAGACCCAATTTTTCTTGGGTGATGGCAGAAAGTTCGAACATTACACTCAAACGAAGAAAACCGTGAACACTGAAATTATTTCTGGAATGTTTATTGTGTTTGGACCAATCACATGCAAGACCTTGTAACCGCAGAAAACTAATGGGTTTCTCAGTCACGGAATCGAGTTGGTTCTCCATTTGTTTTGAAAGACCTTCATCTTAACTTACAAGGATTTAAATTGTTATTTCTTTTTATCTGAGAGCCACATGCACTACGGGAGCGAAAAATGTGTGAGGGGTCTTTGGCTTGTTGCGGCTGCATTGTAGCAACGACCGCGGACTGTCAAAAGCGGCGTTCGTTATTCTTCAACAGCCTAGTGTACCGTTGCTAAATTTGAAAATATGTCATTTTCAAAGTGTGCAACTACACGTTATGTGATGCAAGCCCGGCTCGAAGGCACGGATGATTCGGCCTAAATAAATCAAGTCAGCTGTGCTGTCAATGGACGAATTTGGAGAGAGAACATTGCCGTTTTTACTTCAAGGTGAAATAACTGCCGCTTGAGTTGGTTTTATTTGAAATGCCGGAAACACTGATCGTTGCGTCAATTTGTCGAAAAATTTTATTCGGCAAAAGCGCTCAAACCTATTTTCGCTTGCGTAGTGCGTGGGGCTCTCAGATAGAAAGGAATAGCACTTCCAATTTCTGTAAGATAAACGGGTGAAGATTAAACCTTGTCGTCTTTCGAAACAACTCGATTCCGTGACTGAGAACCCATTCGTTTTCTGCGGTTACAGGGTCTCGCGTGTGATTGGTCAAAACACACATTCCAGGAATATTTTCAGTGTTCACGGTTTTCTTAATTTGAGTGTAACTCCAGCTGGAACTTTGCCAATATACATTATTTGATCCAGAGAAATCCCCCCCCCCCCCAAAAAAAAAAAAATTCTGATAGTTCCTAATACAAGTTTTAATGTACGTATATCAGGATATTTGTAAGACCTCGGCATATTTTATCGCCGGGTTTTAGGGATTGTAGGAATGATTACCGTATGTAAAGCTCAAATTTTTCGCCAAAAACGTTTACCGACCACTGGTGGCCCAACAAAGAAACTGGAGCTTTGAAGCCTTTAACGCGCGTATGGAAGTTAATGTGTTACTTGTGTAGGAAAGGGTTTCTCTTCAAGTCTGTTCTGCGGAATTCAAGTTAGAATCGACTGATGGAACACAGAGAACTTGGAAATGAGGAAAACGTTAGTATAATTTCAATGCCCTGTTTTTAATGCCAAAGAAAGTAGTCTTGCATACCTCGTGGCACTTTGACATTTTAACGTGACACAAGCATTATTGCGAGCACACTCGAAGGGAAACGAACAGACTGTTTCTTCTCATGTTGTCCTTAATCATCTTCACTTGGAATTAACGTAACATAAGCATATGAACTGGCAAGGAAAACAAGCTTGTTTTTTCTGCTAATGCTAAAGTTCTAGTTAGGACATCATAAGAACCTGGCTGTTTGTTCTCGTTTTCTTTGTGCTTATCCTTGTGTCGTTGCTGTTCTCACTATACTTGTGCCTATATCGATGTCTCTAGTGAAAGTCAAGCCTATTTGTCTAATTTCAATTTCGCGGGCTATGTAAAATTACTCTAATGTGTGACTAATTTTTGTTACGCCATAACAAAAATTAATACGGTATACGAGCTAGAAATTAGACATTTAATTAATAGGCCAAAATAAAGGAGGGTTGAGTCATTATAGCTAGAAAACCTGAAAAGCAAACAAGTATAAACTCCAAAACCGTTCAAGAAACAAGGATTTTCTAGTCTCTATTTTAGCACGTGCAAGTAACGATGCAGAAGAATATAGAGGAAGAATAAAGATTGATAGTGTAGATATGTAGGCTCTTTTCCATCAATTTGTTATCCTAGGAACAAAAAACAAACAAACAAAAAACAGAACAAAAACGAAAAAGATAAGCAAAAATTAAAATAATTGTACTCATAATGGTTTCTTTGCATTAGTACAATTTTATTGTTCAAAAACGAAAACCAAAAAAAAAAAAAATGAAAAGGTATTATAGTATACAAAGTGAAGTATTTTCCCGATGCTTTGTAAAAACAGTTTCGCGCCAACCTGTTTGTGTAACTATGCTTTTCTAATGCTAATCGGTCGTAAACGTTTATTTCTGGCATTTTATAGCAGGTTACTTTACTTTTAACTCGATAATGGTGAAGTATTTTCCCGATGTTTTTGCAACCGTTTGGCGCCAAATTGTTTGTGTAACTTTTCTAACGCTAATTAGTAGTTGAAGGTTTATTTCTTACATCTTATCGAAGGTTACTTAACTTTTAAATTGATAATGGTGTCATGAAGACGCCGAAACGTCGTTTTATATCGTTAATTTTTGCTTGTTTGCATCAGTAAAACTGTAGATAGTACATAGTGAGGTATCCTCCCGATGCTTTGTAATGTATTTTACCTTTTACAAATTAAAAAAAAAAAAAAACAGCACGTGGACATTGTCTTAGACCATTTTTAACCCTTTTTAAAAGCCCTAACAGCGACGAAAATGAAATTTCTCTTTACATTATCACTACTTGTTCAAACATTCAAGTGGTGAGAATAGATTAAGTGATCACGAAGGATAAGATGTCTTGATATTTAGACAAATTCTCCTTACTTGTTCCATAAGAAATGTATGGAGAACAGTAAGGAGAATATGTATTTTCATACCAGGGCTTAAAGGGTTAAAGATCATTGTAGTTTGTTAGTCCCAAGTCATAGCTTCAATTTTGACTACTTTTTAACTTTTTTAATTTAGTTTTTAGGACGTTACAGGGTTAGTATAGAAATACTATGTTGTTTGAACAGTGAAAATTGCATCTTTATGAAACAGAGCAGCTTTTAAACTCAACTCAAAGATATCATCTTCGCGTGGAGCAATCACCAGCTGGAGTAAGCCTTGTGCCAATATATACTTTTTTCTCCTTCCCCTCCTTGGCCAAAGCCACAGATTGTTGTGTTTGAAAAGTTGCTCTGTTAGGCAAGGTTTTTAGGCTAAAAATGCTTTATGTTTTGCTTGTGAGATAGAAACCCTCCCTGTTTAGTCAAATAAAATTATTTGCTATGTGGCTATTAAGGCTGGTAGAAGTCATTGCTCATAACGTGAATCGAGGCATACACAACCAGACATGGTTAGGTTGACGGGTAGGCTGAATTTCCGCCGCTCTCTCGAGTCCGGTCTTTGTTTCTCATTTCCCGAACAGCGGCTGGTAATCGACCCTAGTTGCCGGGGAGATGTCAGAAACAATTCAGTTCGTACCCCCGGATCCTCTCCCTATTTCTAGCCCCCTCTCCCCCCTCCTCGTGTAGAAGTCCCGTTTTATGTTTTCCCCGCTACAAGCGAAAAATGAGCTGTAACTCAACAATCGTTTGCCCTTCCACAACAACTCCTAGCACTGTTTTTTTTTCTAGCTACGCGAGCATTAGCGTAACGACAAGCCCGAGGACCAATACAATTCCTTTCCCTTAGTTGTAAGTATGACTAGTGTCGCAAGCGGAAGCATAATAGCAAGTGCAGGAGTCTATTTAAACTGAAACGCAGGCACAAGCACAAGGAACAACACGGTATGATCATTTCGCTTGCGTTTGCGTTTACGAGAATGTGCTGGGATATGGTTGGTAGAATCCAAAGTCCTTTTGTGGTGATAAAGGCACAAATCTTGCTTGGTTGGAAAGCTCGCCAAGATTTGGCATCGTTTTCGATGTCATCGATTTCATTCAGAAGGCTTGACAAGAGCCCGCGAAAAACTACGAACGGTGATGCGCAGAACGTTTTACCTCTCTGAAATCCCCTCCCTCCAACAAAGGACTAAACCCCCCCCCCCCCCCCCCCCGCTTGGTTGCTGTTTCTACTCTCCCCAATCTTCCTCTTCTTTTAAAATCCAAGATGGCGGCTTTAGCGTTCGCTCGCCCCAACGACATCGTTGGCGTGAGTCTTCCTGGACATAAATGGTCATAAATGGTCATAAATGGATACCAAAGTGGACGAGCACGAGTTCCTGCTATCAGTAAATTATACTTATAACTAAAAGGTCTTTGTAGCAAGAAACAAGTTAATATTTTGAAGAACAACACAACACTTTTTAGTTTCAAAGACATGTTTCGGCATCACTGATGCCATCCTCAGTTGAAGGAAAAAGTTACGACAAAGCTATTTATATGCAATATAGTGATTAGAATTGTAAATGAAAATGTATAGCTAACTAAATTCGCCCAAAAGTTAGCGATAGGTAAAACTTTTTGGTGAAGGAAAAACCAACAACAGATTCTTTTCCAGATTCACGAAGAAAGGAGCCCATTCAAGTGCAACTGTCCTATTACAGCGCGCTTATTAATGAAGCGTACCGTATTTACTCGAAAGAGCGCGGCGGCGCTTATTAAATTTTTCGACTTCCTGGTGCGACGCTTATTTTGAGCACGGCGCTTATTCGGGGGCGGCGCTTATTTCAAACTGGCTACTTGCGAATGACAGTCAGATGTAATCATTCTTAATCTTTGTTTTGTTCATAACAATAGCATAGGAAGGGCTTCAAAAGTCTAAATCCCTTTTGCACATCCAAATAAATAACAATAACAGCAACAACAATATCAGCCGTATAAGCATTTCAGCATTAGCCATGTCAAAAATCAATAAGCGCCGCATTGTTGCTGGAAGGATGCGGCGCTTATGCAGGGGCGGCGCTTAGTAATACTTTTTGCTCCTAAATGCGGCGCTTATTCGAGAGCGGAGCTCTTTCGAGTAAAAAAGGGTACACAGTGTAAAAAAGCGTACACTGTCCAATTAATGCTCACAGTTTCAGCGTTTTTATATAATATTTTGTATCTTGTTTTATAGTTTGTATTTAATCTTATATCTTTTTATCTGTACATAATTATTTTAATTTTATGGGTCCTCTATTGATAGCAGTTTTTTTACAGTGTAAACTACTGAGAGAGTCACCCTATCGAAATAAAGGTTTCTATCAGGACTGCTTAAACCCAATCAGATCAGATACCAGAATAGCAGCTACACTCTCCTGAAAGCCCTTTCTCTGGACAGGGCTAAAGTCTGACTCTTTTTGGCCTGTGAGCAGGCGAACAGGCTCTGTGAGTAGTTCGCGCGAGTAACTTGGCGGCAGAGCTGCGACTCACTCGCCGGCGACAGAAAAATGGGGCGACTTCTCGCTTCTTTTCCGGCGCGCAATTCGCGGCTCCGTCGCCAAGTTACTTGCGTGGCCAATAAGTAAAACACGTATTCCTTTGAAAATAAAGTACCTCGAGAAACACTTTTACGACAAAGAAACACTTTTACGACAGAGAAACACTTTTACGACACCACCTTACGCCAGTCATTGATTACTGTTAATTGGCGTGTCCAGTGACCACGACTGGTTCCCTGTAGTTGAGAGACCCACTATAGGTCTCCCCTTTTCCTTGAGTGCATAGTTAATGAATGACAGTTTCAGGAAGCCTCGCGCCCTCCTTTTTCATATGTTAACTTACTCACTGAGTAAAATAAACATATAACAGTTCCAACCCTGGCAGTGCAAAAACAACTTGCTAATAGAAATCTGTGAGTTTGGACACCCAGCCGCAGGCGCTCCAACATGTATGTCACAGCCCCTTTGTTTCCTCCTTTGAGGTCTGACAGGTTTCTAAACCATGTCAGTTCCTATTATTCTTGTGAGCGTTCGCGATATTCATCGCTTGTGCGTTGCGTTTCCACGTAGAAGGGTTCGCTGGCGTTCTCCCGAACCCATACAGACCGAAAAAGATGGCGCTTACCAGTTAGTCCACCGACTCCTGGGAGAGAGATTATATACAAAAGAATGATATTCTCTAGGCTATTCCCTAGAATGAGTTACTTTTCCATTTGCATTGCATGCGAATATTGCGAGGATTTTTCGCAAATTGGTAAGCACCAGAGGTATTCCACCAACCACCGCCAACAGTTACCACCCTGAAGATTCTTGGGTTTAAGGTTTACAATTACAATTGGGGAATCGTTTTGAAATTTAAAGTGAAAGACAGTTGTTTTTTCGAAATGACCTTCTCTTTATTCAGCACAAGGACTGAACAGTGAACTGAACTAAGATGGCACAGAGACTGCGAGTAGTCTCTTATTTCGAGCGCACGCGAAATTTCGTGGAGACGCGTCTCGAGGGAATTTTCGGCGCTTCCAAGAAATTGTGCGTGTGCGCGTGTATTTCGCTCGCCCCTCAATTGCCATCGCCAAAATTAGAGACTACTCGCAGTCTATGGCACATAAGGTAAGATCGTTTAATATGGAAAGGGGGGAGGAGGGAATGAAGATGTTGGGTGGGGAGATGAAAGTTTGGGGGTGTGTGTTGGGGGCTCTGGAAAAATGATGAGGTCACACGGGGGTGCAGAATTTTTTTTTTTTTAATATGACCTGTGTAGTTTTTATTTCCGCCCTAATAAATAATAACAAGCACGTTTCCAGTACATAACAGAAACTTTCTTTATTTGAGCTTTAATTATTGTCTGATACTGACAACATCCCCTGCTCTTTGTCTTCGTCTTCTTCATTGATGAAATCATCTTCACAGGAGTCTGATGTATTGGCATTATTGGCATTGGCTTTAAATTTCCTTGCTCTTAGCGTAGCTAAATATGCCTCAGTGTGTTCTACGTCATCTGGCATTACATCCATTTGGATGAGACACTTCATCTCTGTTTTATGAAATCTTGGGAGAAGCTTAATAGTCCCCAGTTGCTTAGCCCCATGGGTTTGCACAAGCAGCTCGTGAGTTTGTTTGATTTCCATAGTTTTCTGCCGTTTGACCGTCTTTCTTTTTTATTCTTCTTTCGCCGCTTCACTCTTTTCCTTTCTTGAGCAGCAACGGTGTCTCGAGTAAAATGAATGCTCAGACGAGTGTTTTAGGATGCTGCGTTAGAAAGATAAGTTCATTACTTGCCCAATTTTTGGTACAATTTATCGCGCTCTTGCAATCTGAACTTCATAGAGGCTGTCTTACCCGCAATTCAATTCAAGGTACTCATATAATTTGAATATCTGGGAGTCAAATATAATGGCCGTCATGTGTTGAGGGTAAATATTAACTTAGCGTAGCTATGCTACTATCGGGGAGGGGGAGGGGGCTATGAAATTTCAGTCATGCTGTTTTGGGGGGCTTTGAAAATTAATGAAAACGTGAAGGGGAGCTTGGATCTTTTCAGGTAAATGATGCTGCATCTTCATGCCCACCCCTCTCCCCTTCTTCATATTAAATGAACTTTCCCTAACCATTTACAATACCTTGCACCTCCAGGCTTTATGGCATGCAACTGCTGCATGCAGCATGTTCGTTTCAAGCCGCCGTGAAATGTTTTCTTGGAATTTTTTGTGATCCACTTGATTTCCAAGCGATAATAGTAGCGATAATAAGATCCCTTTAGGCCTTTCTGCATTGAGCTCCCAACCTAGTACCCAGGCGTTCTCCTCCCGCTGACGTCCCGAAATTTCGCGCCAAGCCGTGGGTACAAGGATGCCTTCCCGTGAATCTTCACAACTCATTCGATTCTGGTTTCGCTGGAGAGGAGCATTCGAAGGTGAGGTCATTTTCCACTATCGAGCACTTTTTCTGTTTATTTGTTGTTTCCATTTTCTGTTTATTTAAATTAAGTGAGGTGCTGCAAGAACACTGATCAATGCATTAACTGATCAGATTCCTTTGAATAACTTGCATAATTTATGCCGAGGTAGAAACTTCCATAGAGAGACCATTGTTTCTATAGAACATTCAAACTAAGGTAGCATATTCGTTCGGCATGCTGTAGTCCTAAAATTTCAACTTGATCATTCCTTAGTTTTGTTTTGTTTAAATTATGATGTAATTTGCTTATCTGGTTAAACACATTAGCTTGAAATGTCCACGCTGAACGTTTGTGCTTTAAAGGGGCATAGTCACGCTATTTTAGTTCACTTTAAAAATAAAAAATATGTCCTCACATCAATGAATGCCCACAAATAATGGTCTAGTTTTGTTACCAAAGACTATATTACTTCACTGAAACTATTTTCTGTCATCTGTTGCTACGGATGGCACGGATGGAAATGGATTGCAATTTGAAAAAATGAGGCTAAACTTTTCAAATTCTTTCAGCATGTTGACATTAAATCGATATTAAATGGTCCTGGTTTGTTTTCTCTCAATATGTTCCTCTAAATGTTCAAACACAATGTTGGGTATGGATAAAGTTAGCTACTGATAATTTTTAGCACAGTTTTGACCAGAAATCTGCGAAATCTTCGTGACTGTGCTCCTTTAATATATGTACATGTCAACATAGCTGGGCGAATTCTTATGCCTCATTGCTCCTTATTGTCTGAGGGGAGGGGGGGGGGTTCTTCCTTATATAAGCTATATAGGTATGTGCGGCGCCAAGGGTATGGTTTTTGAGCCTTTTTGGTCTGAAATAGGGTATAGATTTTGACCATTTTGGTCTGAAATAGGGAGAGGTTTGTGCACTCTGATATGGGAACTGGTATGGTTCTTACAAGAAGCTATCTTTTTATTAATTTTCTTCTCCAAAGAACTGAGGTTTGATTAACGGTAGGAATTTGAAGCCCTTCTCAAATGTTTATGCAAATGTAATAAGGTTAGGGTCTGGTCTGAAATAGGGTATCAAATTTTGGGTCAGGTCTGAAATAGGGTAGGGAAAATCATGTATTTTGGTCAAAAATAGGGTAAGGGCTTCCAGAAGCATGCTGCATACCCCCACCCAAATCTTCAGGAAGTACCCCCCCCCCCCCCTGGGCTTATTGTCCATTGCGAGGCATATGCTTTCCGTGAATTAATTTACTGGGCAAACTTATGGAAGAGGGTCTACTTTAAAAACTTCAGGCTGATCATTTCAACACAGTTTTGTTATGTTAGTTTATGGCCTGTACATTCCCTTGGGAACAAAGGGCCATACACTGAACCTGCAGTGCATGGGAATGCATCTCAATCTGTAGTTATCTTGATGTCCTTGCCATCTTTGAAAGCCCGCTAGCCCTACTTCAAATTCCCTGTATCTTAAATAGTTATTGGTTGCCTTAGTACAACAGGACTCGGACGGGTCATGGAAAACCTGGAAAGTCATGAAATTTTAGAATTTCATTTTCCAGGCCTGGAAGGTCATGGAAATTAAGCATTGGTCATGGAAAGTCATGGAAAATGAAGGTCTACAAGGGTCTTGTACCAAATAGATTTAGCAGTTGCTTTTTCTGTGAATCGCAAGAAGAGAAAATTAATGAGTCATAAACTGGATCCACTTCACCTTTTTTGTAAACAAAAGGCTAAATTTAGGTCATGGAAACTGTTAAAAGGTCCTGGAAAAGGTCATGGAAAGTCCTGGAATTTTAAAATGTTAAAAGGGTACGAACCCTGTACAAGACTATTGTAGTGATGAAGGTTAGTTGTTCCTGTTTTATTGTTAAATTAACATTAGTAATACCTCACAATTTTCCTACTTCCAAACATTTTTCACCTATCCCCTTTTTCCCCCAGACGCCTTCTTACACTATGCGCTACTGCTTGCAGACTAATAAATGGAATGGCAGCTGCTTCGGATCCAGGTGAAGTGCTCCATTCAACAGCTGAAAAAACAAATTTCCAACGCATTACACGACTTTTAATAGCAGGAGGAACCTGCCTACTGAGGGAGATTTTTGATGACAGATGTCCACCAACTCAACTTCCCACAAAACTGGGTAGTCGTGCTACACAAAACTTGCTTAAAACAGCAAAACTCACCAAGCCACAGTGGGACTGTCTTTACCCTTCCCCAGGGGCATATGGCAAGTCGACAGATTTTGATGTTACTCTGCTATTTCGTTTACTGAGGCAGAGGACGATATGTGGCCTTGCTACTCCATCCACGGGCTGGGATGTACTACCAGCTGTGACAGACCACAGTTTACCTGCAGATTTAGCAAGAATTAAGTTTTACCGTAATAAAGTGTATGGTCATGTTGTTACGATGGGGATCAGAAATGATGACTTTCTATCACTTTGGAAGGAAATTAGTAAGGCTCTCATTAGAATTGCAGGAAGCATCAGTCAGGAAAGAAAAACTAAATGGCAGGAGGCTATCATCGACTTTTTGAAGAATCCTCTCACAGAAGAGGATGAAAGAAATGTTGAAGAACTGAAGAGGTGGTATAAAGCTGACACCGAAGTAAAGGAATCCATAGAAAATCTGAAAAACACAATTACTCAAGAAGGTAATCGCCTAGAAACAGCTGTTCGAGAGGAAAGTCAAGCCACCAGGGATGAGCTGCGTCAGTCAATAGACAGGCTCAGTTCTTCAACTGCCTGCTCTCAGTCAGCTGGAGGTATGTTAAATATACTGCAAACTAGCTTTTACATGCCCACTCTCAAATAAATTCCTGGTATCCAATAAATGACCCCTGTGAAATAGGCAGTTTGAGAAAAATGTCTGTCTCTAATAAACTCCTCTTGTGTAATAAATGCCCCTGTCTAGTAAATGCCTTTTGTGTAGTAGAGTACCGTATTTTCTCGATTAAACGCTGGACCCCGAATGAACGCCGGGTTCAATTAAATGCTGGGTCCCGGCGTTTATTTGAGATCGGTATATTAAATCAGGATTATGTGTCGTGACTGCATACTAGTTCTCTTTCTACCATTATATTTTTAAAAATTTATGCACTAACTTTCAAACCAAACTACCTTTTAGAAAAGTACTTCTCACTAAAACAGATAAAACAAACGACGCATCAGGTATCATGTCAATCTCTTTTAAATCACGGTAACGTTTCTCCAGGCTTGTACATCAAGCAAGGATCATCTTGAGGGTCTCTGCAGCATTTCTCCAGCAGTTCCTTGCAATTGAACCGTTCCATAATTTTGCCTTTCCCAGAACTGATGGCGAGGGAACCTCGTCACTGCCTTGTTCAAAATTGCTTGCACAGTACGTTTGCTGTCGAGCAGTTACCGAATGGATACACTTCCTCTGTGTTTCATGCACGTGGAAACGTAACGTTGAGAAGAGTTCAATGACTGTTTCTGTCAGTGATGTTTTTTCTTTGATAAGTAACTTACCAGATTCACTTAGATGAAACAAAGTTGATGACTTTTTTTCACATTTTTTAAACGTTTTTGTTGAAATTTGGTTCTTGGTTAAATACACTTCCAATACTGAAAAATGCATTCAATAAATAAACGCCGGGCCCCGAATAAATGCCGAGTTCGAATAAACGCCGGGTCTACAAGGCCGAGATTTAAATAAACGGCCCTGGCATTTGATTTAAGAAAAGTTAAACCTTTGCTTTAGAAAATCTTGAAAATTTAATGCACGCCCTGGGTGTTTAACATTTACAGTAATTGTTTTCGATCACAGGTTATATCAAGAAGGAATGAAAGTTGAAAGGAAAGGTAGAGAGAGAGAGAGAGAGAGAGAGAGAGGCATTTGGTCTCTAAGAAAATTTCTTGCTATGGTAAGAATCGGTTGTCTGCAAGAAAAGAATCAGGGATGTTTCCTTTTTTGTTTGGAACTCTTTAACTGAGTGTTAAACTCTTTGCAGTGGTGTTTTTTGCAAACTCAATGCATTGCAACGTGTTTGTGTTTGCATTGAATTTTGAAGCCAATGCATTTCAGCTTGCTCATAAGTATGTCACACATTATTAGAATCAGTTTGCATAAGAATGAGTTTAAACAAATAATGTCTGTTTTTCTCACTTCCATGAAGTCACTTCAATGAACCTTGTGTTTTATACGCCATCTGTCAATATGCTGTCAACATAAATAAAGCAACATTCAATCAAGTACTAAACAAAATTAATGCTTCCAACAAGCAGAGCACTTTGATTGTTGCCCGGCAGTCCAAAATTTTTGAAGGGTTCCGACGGAAAGGCTATTCTAACGTGCTTATAGTAGTCAATGTTTGTTTAGAATTACCAAGAAATTCAGAAAAGTATTTTGGTTTAGTAGTTGATGAGTTTCTAAGCTTGCGCATACTAGAAAACCGCGTTGTGGTTTCGACACTTACTAATTTAGGGCTGGCTATTAAGCCTCAAATTTATTGGTACATGATACTACATGTAGGAGTTATGGGTTCCTTTTATCACTCTGATTGGTAGGATCAAGCTCCTACTAGTGGAATCAGTACAAGGGCCAGCTTGAGATAATGGAAAGATTTCTTACTTGTTTAAAATGCCTTTAGATTGTGCACAGTTTTTTGCCTCCACATCTCATTTAATGTCTTTTTTTTTTGCCAACAGCTCGTGTTCAACTGCACATTGATTGTGAGGCCATCATAGAACCTGGTCAACGAGGGAGAACTGGAGGGACAGAAGTAACTCCACAGGCATCCCAAGCTTTCCCCCAGCCCCAACCTGTAGTTCCTTTTACCTCCAGTGAACAATTAACAGTGCTAACAAAGGGCGTGGGGGTAGAAAGTGTTAGAAATGGTGGAATTCCTTCTACACAAGAAGTTATGAATGCAATTGCATCTAAGGCTATCCAGGCTGTCGACCCGTATAAACCAGGAGTGTTAGATCAGTTTCTACAGTATCTCACAAAAGTTCGCAGTGTGCTAGTTCTTGATACACACCAAGGAAGCTTAATTATCACAGTGAAATGTAGCTCACTGCAGATCCTTGATGACCTATGGGAAGATTACTGTTCAGGTCATCTAAATGAAATGGCACAGAAATTCCTGGTGACAGAAGACATTCTGGATGCCTTTGGCCTAATCAAAGTGAAACTCAAAACAACCATTTCAGAAGAGGAGTACAGAGCTTGTCGAGAGTATTTCTTGAAACAACCAGGTGAGCATTGCTTGAATTGAATAATCCATAAACAGTATTATTGTTAGCAGATGATAAACACCCTGACATGAGTTTTGCAACACACTTCTGATCTTTTTGTCTTGTGTTGCCCTAGCAACTATGAGATATTGTAGTGGAGTTTAGGCCATTCCTGAGTACATTACTGTGGTTATTTTCTTGAGCTCAGTTGTATAGATTCGCTGATGTTTGTGAGATCTTCATTATTCCCAAGAGAGGAACTTCACTGTATCATCAGGTGTCAGAGACACTTTCGTAACCAATAACTAGCATGTCTGGGGTCCTACTGTTTGGAAAGATAACTGGTGTTGTTTATCAACAATTTCAGTAGTATTCAGTAGTATTCAGTAGTATTCAATGTGTTGCAGTAAAATCTGAGAGAAACCGCACTAGATCACGGCAAACAACGGTGTGTTCTTATAATAGGTTTTTGTCAGGAGCATACATTAATTATACTAGTGTTGATTGTGAAGCATACACAGTCAATGAGAACAGTTGATTTCTGGTTTTGATTATGTAACAATGTTGTGTGGTGTTATAAAATGTTTGATTTTTTAACACAATGCAATAATTTATTGAACTAAGGACATAGGACACTTTATTAGGACACTAGGCAACCCAAATTTACAACACTTAACAGCTCTTAACAATAATTTACAATAATTTATGAAATTACAGTGACAACATTTAACATCTCTTAACAATAATTTACAATAATTTATGAAATTACAAATATGACAACTACACTGTACCTATTACATTAAAAAAATAGTATTAAAATAGAATATCAAATTTAGTTCAAATTTTACAGTAAATCTACAAGTTAAAATTTTATGGTAGTCTACAAGTTTATAGGAGTTGAAAAACAAATGGAATGAGAAAAGTATGTAAATGACAGGCCAAAAAGTGACAAGAATGGAGTAATTTCTTTTAGGAAGAGATAAAAAGAGATGCTTTGGTATTCTGTTTTGATGTAATATGAAGACGCTTGTTAAGTACATGCTAATCGAAGCTGAAATGCAGTTGAAAAGCTTTGAGATGGTCAAGAAACACCACTAAGGAACATCTGTGCCAAGTTTGGTGATTGTACGCAAAAATGCACGATAAAATCGTAAAACGACCCTACTATTATAAAAACGACTCGATAAACAACGTAACCTTAGCTGCTTAGTAACCTGGCATGATGCCAGGTTACTAAGCAGCAAAAATTGTCGCATTTCGGGGTTTGCTCAACGGAACAGAGATGTTTTTCGTCGAGCAGATTCATAGTTTTATTAACAGGAACTGTCAGTTCTTTATTTCAAAATTGTGCGAGTGTGTGTCTACAACATTAAGGTTTATGTGAAGCAGATAAATCTTATTAAATGCATGTCGACTTGAACTGCTAGCATTTTAAGACACAGGTCGCTAAACAAAAGGACATTGCAACCTTCTCTGTCGTTTATTAGATGTTTGTTAACACAGAAAGACAATTATTATGCTAGTTGTGAAGAACTTGTTTAAGTGGTGCTTAACTCTCAATTTTTGACCTGTGTATAAGTCGAGGGTGATTTTTTGGAACGAGTCGAGGGCGACTTATAGACGGGTAAATACGGTAATTCATTTGGCTATTTATTGTCATTTTTAGTTTCCTGACTAAACTAGCAATCAAGTTCCAAACAGATCCTTAATTTATTTTGCCACTATTAATGTGCCTGGGTACCCTGTGCAACAACCGTGAGATCCTCTCTGAGAGGCGGTTATTTTTAAAATTGAAAAATCTACACTGATTTTTCTCTTAGAGGGAATTGGCAGAAATAGATTTACACAAGGAAATAAATAATCCTGGATTCTGGCCTAATGGCTGATATTTGCGACAACTCATGAAGGGGTTATTCCCGAAACATCGCGTCCAAAACTGAACTTGGCACTTTTTAACAAACACCATTTTTGTTTTACAAATGTTACACAAAGTGCTACACAGCATATTTATCAAACTTGTGTGGCATTTGCTTCAGCTTTTCAGAGCAATTTGAAAAGCAAAGGTCAGCTGTGTAACCTGCAGCACATTTTAGATGAAAAAGCCTCTCACGTGGTAAAGTTGCACAAGAGCCAAGGAGGCTCACACGGCCAGAGCTTATCCCGGTTTCTGTAGCATGAAGCAACTGAGAGTATTGCTACTCCTCCCCTGAATGGGATGCTAGTCCATCCCAGGGTTTCCCCCAGCAGTATGTTGCCAGTACCCATTTTATACACCTGGGTGGAAAGAGACGATGTGGGGTAAAGTTTCTTGTCTAAGGAAACAACACGATGGCAGGGACTGGGTGTCGAACCACCAACCTTCAGATCTGAAGTCCAACGCACTTACCACTACCCCACCGTGCCCCCACATAGGGAATTGCTAAACGTCTGTGAGCACCTCCCTTTTGCCATTTGCCCATGATGCCAGAGAGTGTTGCCAACACGTTTATGGGATTTTTAGATTTTTGCAGCTTTTGACAAAGATAGTCATATTTCAAATTTGCAATAATTTGTGTGATGGGCTAAGTGGCCTCTCAGCCCCTATTCTCACCGTGAAATCCAGTGGCACCAGTCAACGGCTGTGGACATACCAGCTCACTCAAAACGGGAATTTCTTTACAGTGGCCAATTTACCTTATCAACACAGTTGACAAATTTAAAACCTTTCTGTTTGGCTTTCCCCAACCAGTGCAATACAGATTTTTAGATACCATCCCCTAAAAAAATTGTAGAATGACAAGGTAAGTACCCTTGTTACTTTTGGAACTTTATAGTACACAGCGTCTTGTATATTTTTTCTTTCCAAGCGGTTGTGTCGATTATTGCTGTTTATGTTGCCCTGTCCTCGCCAAAACTAATGCTGTTGGGATATATTAATGCCATTGCACAATAATAAAAGGGAGAATTGTAGAGGTACAGGAGCATTGAAATAGACAGTAGTCACTGAGGGGGTAGCAAAACACACTTTTCTGCAATGTTTTTAAAATTTTCTCAATTTTCTTAGCTGATAAAAAAGTTTCTCTTCCTTGGACAGATGAAGCTACAGGTGCCACTGATGTTCACGAAGATGAATCTACCCATAAACGCATAAAATTAGAAGCCACTGGGGACCAACGGGGAAAAGAAGGTAAAGAGAACTGTTACAGATATTGATTGATTGATTCATTGATTGATATTTTGATTCACTCATTCGTTCGTTCATTCATTTATTGACATTCCCTGAAATGCTTGTCCCTAACGAGTGCAAAACAATATATGTTCTTTTTTTTACAAACACAATTATTGTCTCAGAGTCTTTTGATTTTACTTACCTTTGGGTGGTTACATTCATTGTAAGACTTAACAGGGCATCAAGTATCAGGAGACGAATATAAATCTTTTGCTCTACTTTTTGGCTCCATGTCACTGAAGAAATGTTGAACGAAATGGCATTTTCTGCAAAGCTAATTTTATCTCAGGGTTGGAAACTAAAATTTTGGAGCACTCGCAATCTAGGCGAGTGACCTTCAAATTGCACTCACCCAGATCAGTTTTCACCCGCCCAGTCTCCTCCATAAAAAAAAAAAAAAAAAAAAAAATATATATATATATATATATATATATATATATATAGGTTCCCCCCCACTCCTCCCGACCACGAATAATAAAATGTACAACTTTAATTTTTAATCACGTTTGATACTGTTCCTTTGTTTATTCTTTAAGCTTAGCTAATTTAAGGAAGTTTACAAAGGTTCCCAGTAGTTTAAACTGTTCATCTACTGTATCTGTGTCGAGTTTCTCTACAGTTCATTTTCAAGGTATTTTAGCAGAGATTCTTCGGACATCTCAGACTCTGAACTCAGTGAATGGAGTTCACTTACTGTGCCGTCGTGGTGGTCGATCGCGATCCACACCGTAATTTATTTCTTCAATAAAAAATCCCGTAAAACAGACCTTAACTCCACAATGAAAAAACGAACACACTTACTTCAAAAGTTGAAACGCAGTTTTATTGATACATATTCCTTAATTCCTGTAGTTTGCAAGCAAAGTGTCGTAATTGTACAGTAAAAGCGGCCGGAAATAGCCATCTTGCCGCCATTTGCGGCTCAGTGGACGACTAAGCGTATTTAATCACCAGAGGTATTACTTTGTACAAGTACATCCACAATGTAGCAATCACCAAGCGGAACCCATTTTTGTCCGTTTACGAACCAGGTTTGTTGGAGATTTCAAATTGTTGGTAAGCTATTCGCTTGTGGACAGTGAGATTATTTTGAAGTGGGAAGTCAAAAGTTACGCTTGTTTTGAATAATATATTCTGGAGGTGAAAATCATACGCGCCAAACCGGGCGAGTGATCCGTGATTTGTACTCGCCAGACAATTTTTACACTCGCCTGGGCGAGCGCCAATGTCCAACCCTGTTATCTATGGATGTCGCTGATGAAAAGTTTCCTTTCTTCTACTTAATGTTGCTACAGGTGCCATGGATGTTCCCAAAAATGTTGAATCTGGCCTGAAACGCAAAAAATCAGAAACCTGTGTAAACCAAAGTGAAGACGACGGTAAATAAAAATAATATACTAGATTAAAATGATTTAAGGGCAATGCTTTTAATGCATTGCAGTTGACGATTATTTTTAAAATTTATTTACTGGGGTATTTACTTGCCTATTTATTTGTTTCTTTTATTTATATGTATAAGCAGTGTACTACTACTAAGCAGTACAACGTATTTATTCAGAGAGGCCCAGTTCAGCAAAGCTGGTTTAAGTGGTGCTTTGTAAACTTAACACAGAAAAACAAATTACCTTAGACATCATGCCAAATACATTGCCAGTTTTTTGCATATGTTTAAAAAGAGTCAAGATCCCCAATCCTTTATCCTCAATCCTCGAGTCTGGCCTTCCAGGAAACCTTGAACTGTCACACCAGAATAAGACCAAAAGACGAGGACAGAAGAGAGAGAGAGAATTATCCAAAGAAGCATTTGTAGTAATTAAAACATAGGAAAACATTTAACAAAACAGTATTTTCTGTAATGATAATTTTCTTACACATTGTTGCTGATGAAAGTTTTCCGTTCCTTTAACAGCTGTAGCTACAGGTGGTATTGATGTTCATGGAGGTGAATCTACCCCAAAACGTGTAAAGCCAGAAGCCATCGTAGACCAAGAGGGGAAAGAAGGTAAAGAGAACCGATACGGATGTGGTGAATTGGTTCTTTCTTGTTTGTTTGCTTACTTGCTTGGTTGCTTGTGTTTTGTCTGTCTCACTCCTTTCCTCCCTCCCTTCCTCCCTTCCTTCCTTCCTTCCCTCCTTCCTTCCTTCCTTCCTTCCTTCCTTCCTTCCTTCCTTCCTTCCTTCCTTCCTTCTCCCTCCCTCCCTCCCTCCCTTCCTTCCTTCCTTCCTTCCTTCCTCCCTCCCTCCTTTCCTTCCTCCCTCCCTCCCTCCCTTCCTTCCTTCCTTCCTCCCTCCCTTCCTTCCTTCCTTCTTCCCACCCTCCCTCCCTTCCTTCTTTCCTTCCTTCCTTCCTCCCTCCCTCCCTCCCTTCCTCCCTTCCTTCCTTTGTTCCTTCCTTCGTTCGTTCCTCCCTCCCTCCCTCCCTCCCTCCCTTCCTTCCTCCCTCCCTCCCTTCCTTCCTTCCTCCCTCCCTCCATCCCCTCCTTCCTCCCTCCCTCCCTCCCTTCCTTCCTTCCTTCCTCCCTCCCTTCCTTCCTTCCTTCCTTCTTCCCACCCTCCCTCCCTTCCTTCTTTTCTTCCTTCCTTCCTCCCTCCCTCCCTTCCTCCCTTCCTTCCTTCGTTCCTTCCTTCGTTCCTTCCTCCCTCCCTCCCTCCCTCCCTTCCTTCCTCCCTCCCTCCCTCCCTTCCTTCCTCCCTCCCTCCCTCCATCCCCTCCTTCCTCCCTCCCTCCCTCCCTTCCTTCCTTCCTTCCTCCCTCCCTCCCTCCCTCCCTCCCTTCCTTCCTTCCTTCCTTCCCACCTTCCTTCCTTCCTTCCCTCCCACCCTCCCTTCCTTCCTTCCTCCCACCATCCCTTTCATTTTTTCCTTCCCTCCCTCCTTCCTTCCTTCCTTCCTCCCTCCCTCTCTTCCTTCCTTCCTCCCTCCCTTCCTTCCTTCCTCCCTCCCTTCCTTCCTTCCTTCCTTCCTTCCTCCCTCCCTCCCTTCCTTCCTTCCCACCTTCCTTCCTTCCCTTCCTTCCTTCCTTCCTTCCTTCCTTCCTTACCTCCCTCCCTCCTTCCTTCCTTCCTTCCTTCCTTCCTCCCTCCCTCTCTTCCTTATTTCCTTCCTTCCTTATTTCCTTCCTTCCTTCCTTCCTTTCTTCCTTATTTCCTTCCTTCCTTATTTCCTTCCTTCCTTATTTCCTTCCTTCCTCCCTCCCTCTCTTCCTTATTTCCTTCCTTCCTTATTTCCTTCCTTCCTCCCTCCCTCTCTTCCTTATTTCCTTCCTTCCTTATTTCCTTCCTTCCTTATTTCCTTCCTTCCTTCCTTCCTTTCTTCCTTTCTTCCTTCCTTCATTCCTTCCTTTCTCTGTCTCCTCACCCCTCGTTCTTCTTTTCTCTATCTCTAAAAGCAGCAGTTATTTATTTTTATTTTTGTAGTTCAGAATACACGCACTGTATTTTGTTGTCATCTTTTTGAACAAGTTTTAGCATGGTAAAAAGTAGGTTCCCCTTTATTCTATTGTTTGGTCAACACTGCCATTTGACAATGAATGACTTGTCAACAAAAATAGTTTGAGACAGCGAATTCAAGCATTTTGGTGCAAAATGAAAACTTAAGTGTCTGGAGAAAAGGTTGAGCCCCGAAGCACATTGAGTGAGGGTCTTTCACAAATTACAGTAGACCAACAGGTACTTTGATTGAGGGCAACTCTCACCTACACGATGGCACAAGACAACCTGACTAGTAAATACTTAGAAAGTGACTGTTTGTCTTGTCTTGTTTATGCAGCCGTGCCTCTAGATCATGATGTCGTCTTTGCCTTGGACTGTTCGTCAAGTGTTTCCGAGAAGGACTTTGAAAAGGAGTTAAACTTTTTGAAACAAATAGCTGAATCTTGGCACATTCCCCTAGACACTCTTTTTCTTTATGGGGATAAAGCTATACCGTTTCACCTGGATGGTGCCAAACCACAGTTTGATAATACGTGCAGGCGAATGGATTTGGCACTTACAGAGGCTGCTGGCAGTTTTGGAACAAAGTCCAACAACGATCAACTTGTCGTTCTGATAACAGCTGGCAGACAGGTGTCAGGTACAGAAAGCAGAGACGATGAACGTGATCGCCTCAAAACAGCATCTGAGGCCCTGTCCGAAAGAAATATCAAAGTGGTCGTTGTGGCAGTTGGATTGGACACTGATTTCAAGGAGCTTGGTTTGATAGTGAAACGGCCACAGTCGTTTTACCCATTATTCAGTTTTGATGACATGACGCCTGAAAAAGCCAACTATGTTGCATCCAACATCAGGAAGACCTTAGGTGAGATTACTATATTTTGTCATTTTGTAGTTTTGTTCACTTCATTGCTGGGGCACCTAATAGGGACGGACTTCACTCTCCCCCAGAGGGTACACTAGTGAACTGCAGGTGTTCTTTACCGTTGACATTTAAGGCCGGTACCTCCTTTTGTTACTGTGTATGTGATCTGCGCATATCGGGTGAGGCGTGCCATTTCTCGAAAGCCTCGAAACTTTTTCAGGCCAATTTCGGGCACAATAAAACACTGCATCTTGTAAACAAAAAAGTTTGCATGAAACTTTACTACAAGTTAAATATTTCTTACCTTAGACACAGCTTTGTAGAATGAGCTCTTCACATCTTTACAAATGCCTCTTCGGGGTGGAAAACTTCTCGGGACTTTCGAGAAACGTTCCGCTGCTGGTCCGAGATATGTGGGTTTCTTTAGGAATTTTTCTACTAATACAACGGGTTTTTTGCGTGGCTTATGACTGCGTGGAAAAATCAGATCTTTAAGATCAGGCGCTATCAAAGTCCAAAAGGAAAATTGGGGGTAACCACGCATTTTTCAGAGATAATTGAGCTTAAATTTGGAAAGAAAATGCCGTCCATTCTTTGTATTTTAAAGCGCTTTTAGAATTATGGTTGCATATTTATCTCTGAAAAATGCGTGGTTACCCACGTTTTTCTTTTTAGATTCTAATAACCCTTCTGCTTTCCTCTCAAAGTCTTAACCTTTGCAAAAATACCTCTAAATTGGGGAGGGGGATGCATCTCTATCTTCCTCCTTGATGCTAATGTGTAAACACTCTTTCTATATATCTGCAATTAGTATAAATGTACTAACGTTCTATCACTAATGCTGTTCTCTGATTGGCTACGCTACTCACTATCTATTCTGTTGTAGATAGTGAGCAGAGTGTTTTCCGGGCGTGGTGTGACCTATTTATATCATTTTTCAATAAAAACATGTAGTGTCTGCTGTTAAGTTTGGAACGTCTAGTAGATTTATACTAAAACAATTAGATTATTCGCTCTCGATTTCTATGCGTGATAGAAATATCACGCGATAGAAATCTCGAGCTCATAATCTAATTGTTAAATAGAAGGTGGTTCACATGCTTGCTCTAATCCAAATGTCCCACAAGAGAGGTTGCAATGGTGGACCTATGTACATGCATTTCTGAACATTGTTGGCCAGAGGAGTTGAGTTTACGCTTTCCCTAACAACTAAGATGCGGTCACCAGTTGGCTTTTCAGGCACAATTTCCTCTGTCCCTTCCGCCAAATGATCTTGCACTCAACTTCCTTTCTGCTTCGCTGTTTGTTGGAGTTAGATGTCACCTTGTATCTGGCATCTTCTTACTCATCACGTTTCCCTTGAAGTCTCTTAATACGCCCAACTGGTCATTCTCCCTTTTATCTTCAACTCCTAGTGCATCCAGCCTATATTTGGCTTGTCGTACTCACCGACTTCTCTCCCAAACCTGTAAATGTTGTCACTTGTGTAGTCATCACCTCCATGAACTTTTCTTTTACTGTTTCCTGGGGTTTCCTTTTCTGGCGATCTTTTCCTTCCTAACACAAATAGGAAAGCTCTTGTTTTGATTCTGAGGGTAAACATGTCGAGGTAAGATCATGCAAAAGGGAAATAAAACGAGTTCCAGTCCCAATTTGTGATGTATGGGAAGTCAATGTTCTCGTAATGGTACCATTGACACCAAAAAACCACCTTCATTTGCCAAAAATACCACCTCACCAACCAAAGATACCTATGCGCATATCACTACCTCTGGCGTTATGTTGTTTATCAACATTATCAGAAGGGTGATGGTGTTGTCTAGGGTGGCGAGACTGGTTGTTATCCAAAAGTTTAGTGATCTAAGACACTGCGAACAGATAACATCATAACATTTGAAAGTGGCAGAGAAGTGATTTGCGACTATTATTTTCTGTTGGTTCGCAATTGATATTCTTATGGGCCGACTACATGAGCTGGGCTGGCTCAGTAGAAGGGCTGGCTTGGTCTGCCGAGATGACTGTTCAGCCCGGTATTACATGAGGCGGGCCAGCCCGCCTGCGGCTAAATTTATAAGCTGTCATGTGAAAAGATGGCTACATCTAAGAGAATGAATCAAGTGCTTTTATTTTCGCTAATCCATTATTTTGGCGTATCATTTTCAGTTTTATGTAGCTTTATGGTCTGATGAACCTTTATGTGTTATATAGAAAGAGAAATATCGATCTTCTGGTGGGCCATTTTGCTCTGAAGCGAAATTTAGTGACGAGAAAGTGTTGGCCTGGCAATCATGATTACATGGTAAATTTTCATCCCAGCTAGCTGGGCTGAAATTTTTCCATGTAATCGCGAAGTTGATTTCTAGTGTGTTTCACAGACGTGCCGAGATCCCGGCAAACCGAGCCAGCCCGGCTAAGCGGGCCAGCGGTAATCGGCCCCTTATTGAATCTCAATTATACTTTCCTTCACTCTTCTAGACATAGAAGCATATACAAAGGAACAATATAGGAGCTTCTCAGTTTCGGGAATTCCCCAAGAGTCAGATTTGTGGGAAAAGATTAGTCTTTGTTCGGATGTCTTGGAGGGGGCATGGTACTGGCTGTATGACGACAAGAAGAAGCAAAGGCCACAGAAAGTTAAAAATTTGATCAGAGAAAGTATTGATAATTTCCAACGTACGCTTGTTAGCGATAGTAAGATAACCATTTCCCTTGCTGTGTTTGGGAACCAAGGGAAAGGTAAAAGTCTTATGCTCAACTTTTTGTTAAATTTGTTACCTGATACCTTGCCTGAGTTACCCGACGTACACAAGGCTGAAATAGGGCCCCTTCCGTCTGGAATTGGGAGAAGCAAGACACCTGTTCCAGTTTATGTAAGGTATGGAAAGAATGTTCGGGTATTGTTACGTAAAAATGACCCAGATGCAAATCCCGTCGTTTGGGTCTCGGAAGAGGAGCTAGGTGGTGGTACTATTACTCATCTGAAAAACGCACTGGAGGCAAAATTCGAGGAAGTTGAAAGATTAAGTGATGCAAGTTGTGTAGAGGTTGAGGGGCCGTTTCCAGTTTTGAGGCACTTGAACGAGAGGGCAACGACAGCCTCAAGCCACCTTGTTGATGTAGAGTTCGTCGATCTTCCAGGTTGCGGTGCCGAAGTTGGAGATGAAACAATCAGTGACCATCTAAGTGTGGCTAACATAGTGTTGTTCTTTAACAGTGCCGATCTCAGATCGGGGAGACCAGTTTCTTCAGAGTGCATTGCACAAATTTTCCGTAGGCATAAGGGCTTTGAGTTTGAGTCTCGACCAAAACTTGTTCACGTAGTTAATGATGAAGAAAAGTCGACTAAATCATCTTCTAGTTTTGAAGAACAAGAAAAAGAAAAGAAGGAAGATCTGGAAAAAGCGTGGTCATGCTTTTTGTCCAGTAGCTCCGAAGATGATTCTGTAAGGTCAAAGCTTCCTCAGCTTAATGCAGAGGCTCTTTTGGAAAAATTGAAAGGCGAAAGTGACTTGATTTATTTCCATGCTGAAAATCCTCGCTTTCTAGCATCCTTAGAGAGAGTAGTTAATGATCATGTCCACAGTGTGATGGTCAAAAAGATAATCCACCCATTCTTACAAGATATTTACTGGGCTGCCAAAAAGCTCAAAGCACGATACAAGGACATCCGCTACACTGAGAAGAAAAGAAGTGATTACATTGACCCACCAGAAACAAGTTTTGAATTGGAATTAAATAGGGATACAGCAAGCGATCTTACCACTTTCTTCATGGACCAAACAGAGTTGACACTACATTCAGACCTAGAGAGCATGTACTTCTTCTTGTACAACAAGTTCTTATATTCCAGCTACACGATAGGTTTTGTTTTGGAAATGTTGAAGGAATCACTTGAAGTCTTCACCAGCAAACTGATCTTTGAGATATCTAGCAAGTCTAGGTTGCAGGATATCCCTTCCGATGAGTTGTGTGAGATGCTGGTCAAGGGCAGAGTCCAGGAATTCTGTGAAAACACTGCGCCAGGTTACTTGCGTCAAGTTCTGGACAAGGGAAAGACCCAAATCCACAGTCCTAGCAAACAGGAAAAGACCGATTGGTCAAGTGGTAGTGATGTAGAAAGAAAGTCCCTATTGCGCGGGTTCCTTCAAAGGCTTCTGGAGCGCACTAGAGATTCCCTTGCAAAAGGAACTCGTGGGAAGCAAAAAAAGAAATCATGTTATGAGCTTATTCAGCAGCTCACACAAGATGCCAGGGACTTAATTGCCATCAGCTGTGCAGATAACCCCATAAGGGCTTCCATGTTGGAGCAACTGAACGTGAATTTAACAAAGGTAATCAACTTCTGCATCGACTCGATTCGTGAGATAAACCCTCATCCTAGCTTGGATGTCCAGTCTAAAATCTCGCTGCCCGAGAAAATGATGAATGCTCATAAAGACGAAAAAATACCATTGCAGTCCAGTCACAAGAAAATCATTGAAGAGGTAACAGATCTGCTGAAGCGTCTTAAAGAGGGAAAGGGAAAGCGTCGTTCTAAGGAAGTCATTTATCAACTGGAGACAAAGTTGAAACTTAAGCATAAAGTATTGGAACTTCAGCAGTCGCGGAATGTGGATCAGCGTCTGTGGGAATTGGCTCTGGTTAATGTACTCAGTGACAAGGATCACTTTGATGTTCATCTTGACCCAAGTCTGGTTCTGGACCATCCGCCTAACACGGAAGTGGAGAGACTTCTGAGTCTGGCCCGTGAACGGCTGTTTGCCTATCAGAAGTCCCATGTTACCTGTAAAGTTGTCAGTGTGGACTCACTGTCAGCGGAAGTACCGATAATTCGTCTGCAGAAAAGTAAACAAGAAGAAAACTGCCTTGAAGTATTGGTCTCCCCAGTGATGTCTGAGAAGCTTGATACTATTCGTAAGGAATCTATAGATCCTTGGAAGCACCTGGTGCCGATATTTATCCCGACCGTCCGCCCTGGTCCAACTCCAGACATTCAAGGAAACTTCTTCCTCGAAGAAGATCCCTGGAGTAGAAGCGGCATAGTAGAAGAGGAAGGTGAGGGAATGGAGGAAACAAGAGTGGAAAACAGTCAGAGCAGTGTTTTAAACCTTTTTCTTGTTGTAGAGCCACAACACTTACACACTCTCCAAGCAACTATTGACAGACGCCGCCATACAAAGACAAGGAACGTCAACTTGATGTACGTCGTCTTACCACAGAATGGACGAGGAATTGGAGTGATGAGGTCAATTATCAAGCTCTTAGCAGAATGCTTCAAGTTTTCTCTCTACTGGACCATAGATGATGACATCCAGTTCATGTATCAGTATGATGGGAATGATCACAGGTGGCGTAAGTGTTCAATTACCAGGGGCCTCTTGTTTGGTCAGCGTGTTTTTCAAACGTGCTTGGAGGAGACTGTCAAGGAATTCCCATATTTTGAAGGGTTTAAACTGTTTACGGAGATCACTTCCAATTGGCCAAGCTTTGCTGAAAAGACGAAGGCAGCTGCTTGCCAGCTTTTGATGGACAGACAAAGTCTAGCTGATGTCCAAAAGAACCCTAACCTGCTACATCAACCATTCTCAAACATCCCTGATGACTGTGGTGGAGATTCCCAAAAAGAAGAGGAGTTGAAGGCTTTTGAACGAGCATTTGTCGATAAATGCAGGGAACGCCTATTCAAACACACAATTAATCACATAGCCAGCGTTTCTATTGCCCATGAAAACACCAAAAAATCTGATTTCATGAGCAAGTATCCAAAGGCCCATTACATGCGCAGTGAACAGCGATCCCAAGTAGTTCTTAACCATGCTTATGCCCTAAAGGGAAGGAATTTCGTCACAGATGAAATGCTTTTAATTGACGAGGAATTTCAAGTTCGCGATGACGATAAATGCTCCACCCCTCACTGGGGAATCAAGGGAAGTGAGAAGTCATTCAGCAGCGCTCTCACAGTCGGCGGTGTGATCAGCTATCAAGCGATTCAAGTCTTTTACAGCCAGAAGAAGCGGCTAAGGAGTGTCTTTGACATGGTAAGTACCTCTTTCGTGCCATCTCAGGCAGAGCACAGTTCCGAGGATATGGATGACAACAAATGAGTTGGTACGAGTTTGCAGTTATGCGTTTGCTGAAGTCTGATATTGTTCACATCCAGAGACTACTGCAGCCCTGAATAATCTTTACCAGTAAGACTTTGCTTTCGCTTTCTCGGCTAGATGTACAAGGTAGCACCAATTCATTTGGTCAAAAGTGAAGCGTCGTGCGTAAGGTAAGCCAGGGATAAAAGAATCTAAAAATTCAGAGCACCAAACGCTTTTTTGTTATCTTGTAGCTTTGTTCTTCTGTTGGCGAGCGTACGATCCTATGTGTTTACCACTTGTTAGTTTCCTCGCTTGTACATGCAAAGGGGAATATTCGGAGACACAGAACAACTTAATCACAGTTGGTATTTGTATGAATTCATCGTTCCAAGGGTACGTAAACGGTGAAATGTTTCCTATTGTAGTCTTGAATGTGTACGGGAAATGCGAGACTGATGATGTTTTGGCTTAAATGATACCAATTCGTTGTGACCCATCACAGCATTTATAGCATTTCACCTTGAAAACGAAGGTGTATAAAGAGAAGGTGTTGCTGGGTAGGCAAGTCTGTTCAACAAAATTGTGTCTTTTCTTCAAAACTCCAGTGCACCGACGATGCACAAATGATGTAAAAAGGAGTAAAAAGACAAAACACTTGAAACATGTTGTTACCGAACCTCGTGACACCTCCCCAGTACGAGCGGGGTAATAATATGGTATTCTATAACCATTATAATACCTACATTGTAGTGACTATTTTATGTCATTACAGATATTGATTCTTGTCAGTTAGAAGTAATAGGCCAGCAACTAAAATAATTCTGTGCCTAGGTGGGTGCATGTCCTGCACTTTTTACTTGACTTTAGTAAGTACGTGTATGACTTTGGTTTTATTAGTCGTTTCAACGCACAGCTAGAGAAAGATGCAAAACCAAACTTACGTTTTTCCTAGATACGTCACTAGTCTTGTAGTAAAAGTCAACTTAGAAGAGAAAAAAAAGCAAGGACCAAAAAAAAAAAAAAAAAAAAAACAAAGAAACAAAGTAAGCGCTTTCCATGTGTATGGAAGAACCGGTTGTTCCTGTGAGAAATCAAATAGAGCGGTCCATTTCACTTGAAAAAGGGAATAACTCCAGAGGTATTCCTGCCTTCTCGTTTTTATCAGAATTAGCAGAACATAACTGTACCATTTGTGTAATAACACTTGTACCGTGCTCCTTGATCGGATACACGATCTGCTTTGGCGGGAAAAAGCCCACCCGTTTTTACATACAAATGGAAAACGCTGAGAATGTTTACATTAAATGTTAACATCACGTTTTTTTGGCCTTCAAGAGTTTAACATTCTTTTGTCAAGTAATAGCGTAGTGTATGTATTAACAACGTTAACAACAAATAAGTATAGCTTAGATGGTACTGTAGAAATGAGTATTTAACATAGACATTTTCCATCACTTGCCGGCAATTGTGGTATTTTTGGACTATTAGAATGTGATAATATTGTGAAAGTAGTTTTCGTTTCTACTGCTTATTTTGATATTCTTTTAGTGTATGGGTACATAGAAGAGAAATACTTAGACTGTTGCTGTAAAATATATGTAGTGGAATGGCACATCATTTGTATTGATAATATAAGATTAATGTAATACATGGTATTAGACAATAATGGATAATATTAAAAGATAATTAATAATTAATAGTAGTAGATAATAGATGTTGTGGTTCAATTTTATCCTTGGTTCAATTTTTCTTTTTTCTTTGTTTTATACTCATTATCATACATTACCACATACAAAAACAAAGGAAAATAAAAATTCAACCAAGGATAAAATTGAACCACAACACAGATAATATTTTTTTACAATAGTTTTAATAGTTGTGGTTCATGATATGGGACTTAATTTGTAAGTGCCCCTGTTTGCTCTTGCAATATTACAGTCGCTTTTCCGTAGTGTGTGATGATTGCTAAGCGAAATGAAAAAGAGTAACTCTTGATCTCGGCTAAAAGTGGTCTATATGACAAAGTTGATTTTCATGTTTAGCTTGTTTGTTCTCTTTTGGCGAACAGTGTTGAGATAAAGAAATTTTATTTTTTTTGAATAGCTTAGTAAGTTACAGGATGAAACATCCTTAAAAAAATTATTTTTTGTAGTAGTTTTATGGTATGTTGTATGTACTTAGAGTTGTTATTAACATTTTTTTTTCAAGTGAAGCAGCTTTTCAATCCGAGGTAGCAGCTTTTCAAATGTTCGTCGTACGGATCTTGTCGGAATTGGTCTTGTCCAAACATCTACTCTTCCCCACCCCACCCCATTACTCCCTTTTGATTTTATCCTGCAGATTGTCGCGTTTAAAGAGTTGCCTTATTAAGTTCCTTCGACTACTGATAGATACGTTGTTTGTAAACTGAGTTTTAGTCTTACGTTTATATCTGTACGTTGTAAGTGGTAAGGTTCAACGAATAAAAATTATTTTGTAGCTGACTATTTAGGCATTTCACTGTCGAAGTCGATGTTTATAATGCTTGGCGCCGAACTGTTTCCGCTTGTACAAACGTTTTTGACAACTTTGTTTGCCATCATTTTGACAACATCTGATGGCTTCCATGTCAACTGGGAGAGGTGGAGCTGTCAATTTTACGTTCACACTCGCGACTCCTCCTCCTCCTCCTCCTAGCCTGCGTGCAGACGTCTATTTCCTTTGCTTCTGCGTGAAGCAAAGGACATAGGAGACGTCTGCACGCAGGCTTCCTCCTCTCAGAGTTCTTGAACGTGATTGGTCAGTTAAAACGGAAGCCGTGAAAAAGTTGTCAAGAACTGATCACAACTTTTTATCTAGTGGCAGCGGTTGGGCTAGCGGTACTGTAACGGGGCTTGTAACTTCAATTGTTTTGATCGTCCATTTTCTCTCTTAGCGCCACTATTTTCATCAATAGGCTTTTGGAAGACGTGGTCCAGGAAAGTGTAACTCTAGCATCCCGAAGACATTTCGGGCCACTCCCGGAGACATTTCGGAACTCTCCCAAAAACATTTCGGACCACTCCCGGAGACATTTCAGGACTGTCCCAGAAACATTTCGGGCCCCTCCGGGAGACATTTCGAGCACGAAAACCTAAAGAGATGTGCAACATTATTTCGGGCTTAACTGCCTCTGGGAGTTTTGACAACGTACCCCCAAAAGTGAAAGATGAATATTAAGTTTTTTCTCACATGCTTATTGCCTTTCAAAGCAGCGTTTTACTTCTCAGGACTAATATAGACCGCGTGACAGCATACTTACGCCATGCTGTCACTGAATTACGGATCCCTCTGCGTCCACAAATACCTAATAATAATACCTGATTTGTAGAACACCAAAATCCTAAAAGTCCAGTGACGCTTTACAATATATAATTTAAAGGAAACAAAAAAGAAACTATGCGCAATCACGATTAGAAGCTTCTAAAATACAAAAACGTTTTTAACAACAACAACAACAACAACAACAACAAACACTAAAAAAGCTTACAAAAAATGCAACATAAGAGTATACATAGCTAACTTTTCCGCAGCTCTCTAGTTCATATTTTTGGATGGTCAAACACCTAGTTGGACTATATATAGCTTTTGAGGAAATGTTTTAAGTAAGAACCTCAAGGTGCTAAGTCGTTCAACGCCTTATAAGTCAATAGTTCACTCGTTCTCTGAGGAGCAGTTAACGAAACTCTCCTAAAATTGGTGTGATGTGAACGTATCTTCCAGTAATTCAGAGAAGTCTAGCAGCGGCATTCGGTACATTCAAACCTCTATCAAGGACACACGACGGGACAGGTTGATGTCTGTCAGTATTATGGAGGTATCTGTGGTACAGAGGTATTATATGACGTAAGCCAGAATTGCGTACCGTTCTCAAACAGCGGCCATTATGAATTTCGAGGCTTTGCCAAATCCTCCAAAATGCACCAAAATTGACCAAAAAGTAACCAAAATCAACAGAGAACACAAAAATTATCTAAATATGTAAAATGTACCCCAAGAAAGTTGTAATTTCTCCTTAAAAAGAGTGATATTTGCAAATTCTGAGAAAAGGCCTGTCAAAATGTGGTTGCCATGGTAAAAAACTAATTTGTGAACTCCAACACGAGACCTGATAACACGTAGTGGGGTCATCTTGTAAAGATCCTGACCAGTGTCCTTTGCTCTACATGACTCAGTCGAATTTAGTTTCAATGTTCCTTGGGGGTCTCAGGGAAACAAAACTCACTGTTTTCCTTGGGGCCAGTCAGATTACGTGCTTATTATTCGTTATGGCATCTTTAAGGCAATACAGAGCCGCTGTGGGGTAGCATAATTTGTATCTTAAAGCCAACGAATTTTCACATCGTGTTAAGGGAAAATTCTGGCCTATGTTATCATATCTATTTTATTTAGAAGCTGTGTATCTTCTAGCTTTAAGAAATGTTGTTCACGCGTGGCAAATCAGTTATTACAAAAAGCTTTGGTTTGCACAAATCTGCTTGGCTTGTATCGTTTCGACAGTCCACTTTTGATTCGTCTCGCTAATGTCGTGGAAATGTATCCGCGACCTTCCTGTTATGTAGATTCCTCAAAAACAGCTACAGCTGTTTTCCATCCGGCCTCAAACCACCCACCTCCCAATCCACTACTACCGCATAAAAAGGAGATGGCATGCAAATTTCCTTCATCACTCGACGATTAGAGACAAATCATAACCGGTCCTTGTATGTTTTTCTTTCCTTTTTTTAGGCCATCAAGATAGTCAGTTTCCTCTGCTCACACACAACTGACAAAAATTTAGGATGACAATGGCGGGGACCAAGCCTGGAACCACCAACCTTCAAATGTAGTCCAACGTGCTACGCCAAAAAAAGATGGAAGCCAAAAATGTGAAGCAACACCCATCTCGAATACATGTACCTATAGCATTGCTTGCTGTTGTAATATAAACTTCTTGATGTCATTCTTGATTACTTTAAAAGAAAAATGCTTCAAGGAAACTTCTTTCAAGCACCAGAATTATATTTCCAGCTTTAAAAAAAAGAACACCTTGTTTTCAGTTTTTAAAATTCAGTTGTCAGCTCCTGTCATGAACATTTCATTTCATGTATCTTGTCTCTTTCTAAAAGAGCCATCTTGAAGTAATTAGACTGATTAGTAGTAACAGCTTGCAAAATTCAGTTTTGTTTTGGCTTGATATTTCTTATTAAATTTATTAATTATAGGATAGACAAGACAACAAAATATTAATATAACCCTTCTAAAAATTAAAAATTTCAATGGTAGATTGCCAAGACAAAAATGAAAGAAAACCCCAAAATACCTCGATCTAGAATTTCTGACCTAAAAAATCTCACACACCCTCATTTTAAGTCCCCCCAGGTGACAGGGCGGGAAAACTGTCCTTGCTGCACCCGCAGATAAATTAGTGGTCTTATTTTATTATTCGCAATTTAGTTTCCCACAAAACCCATAATTATGCATTGAAACTCTTTTATTTAAGCCGTTGGCATTTTATCCTATGCTAGAAAGTATGATCGCTTTCTGCACGCGTTGCGTGCCTTTGTTTTTGGAACTTTACCTTTACTTTAGACATTGCGCTTTCTTTTGTTTTGTCCCTAATTCAACCTTGCTTTACACGGCACGTCTTCGACAAAGACAGTTTGTTTTGGTTTAAACCTCAGTGTATAACAAAACCAAGGCAAACGGTAGCAGTCGAAAATCGCTCTTACAAGTTATCAGAACTACTGATGCGGCTGCCTTTAATATACATAAACGGCGGTCGCCTTCAGCAAGGTTCACTTGATAACAGACACAATCACACAGACCACACAGACGAAGGATGGTAATTCTGTTCAGCGATGATGAACATCAAAAGAAAACACCAAACAAATTGTCGTCATGAAGTCACGAAATTTTGCAACATTTGTTGAGCAACAAAACCTCAAACGTGTGTCATAGGCTAAATGCACAATGTATGGCAAAAAATGTACGGTCAACAATTTTAAAAGTACTAGAACGTTGGGAAAGTAAGATAATTTCACGGTTGATAAGTTTAACGTAGAGATGTAATCAAAAGGAAGTATAAATAGACTCAACAGAGCCTCTCGATCTAGTATAAACGTAAAAGAAATTCTAGTAACAGACGAATATCCATTTCTTTTTCCGTTTTCGTTATGTCTATAGCTTAATGCTGGAGGGTAATATGTAGCATGCATGTAAGCTATATTGGAGGTTGGTTTCCACGACCAACAGAACCCACCTCCTAAATTAAATACGTATTGAAAACCACCATTGTCAACAATGAATCAGTATTCGGACACGGGGAATTAGAATAATTTTTCGGTCCATTAGTTTACTCTATTCACGAGTCACTTTGATCACGAAAATGTAGACGAGAGAGCATCTTTTTCTGTTATCCTGGTAGATAGCTCTTGGACACCAACAAGTTAGATGTTTTTTAATCATCCTTGGTTTACAAATTTGGATTTTATTACCTGCGGTTATTCAAAAAGGTTATTGAAAAGACAAATTTGATACAACGACTGTGGTAGCAGTTTCTTCAAATTTTTGGTGTATTGCGCTTTTAGCTCTCACAAGACAGTAATAGGTGAGTAGAATCAACGTATGTGACATTTCATTACTGCTGTTCGACGCTGACGACGCGAAATAATAATAGCAATGGCATTTTTGTCGGCCAAAGGCATTGCCTCATTGATTTGTTTAAACTGAATGATGTGCGGTTTCTCTAAAAGTGTTTTTAGATGAAATGTTTACAATCATTGTCGACAATTTAATTGCAAATTTGCCGGCAACTGACATACCCCTACGTTCTTGTTAGCACGTTAAGATTAACTCAACTGAGCTAAAGTTAAAATAGTTCACACAATCAAGCAAGGACCAGCCTCGCACACCATTTTACCTTATTACCATTGTCTACATGTAAATTAATTGTTCATAAAAGCTCTAAACAAATTGACATCTTCCACATGACGACAGATTTTAAAGTGACACAAAGATGCTTCATCACACACCAATTTGAGTTTGCCAACACGAGTTGGCCAACATTAGTTAGACGTGCCAAGCCCGCTTAATGTTTACTTTTAGTAGAAGCATGTGTATTGTCTCTCGAAAAGTGTGCATGCAATATTTGCGTGTGCACATACACCGTGGCCGGCTGCATAATTATACGAGCTGTACATGACATAAAGGTGTCTATCTATGAAACGGAAGGATTTCTCATCCAAGTCCCTGAGTTTTTTTTGTTTTGAAAACATCACAATATATTTACTTCAAGCTTCCGTTAGCCAATTCCTACCATCCTCTGAGCAGTCTATTAATTTTAACCAGTGTCAACTAATGACAATAAACTATCAATTACATGCACACCACAAATACACATGCCAGAACCATGCTGTAGAGCCAAATTTCTTGTAGTAAAAATACCTCAATTTTTGTTAAAATATTATAGTTGCAGCCAAACAATTCAAACTGCAAGGATAAATTCATCATATCACCTAAGGGGTAAATTAAGGATGCACTAAGCAAATCGGTCTTGACCGTTTGAAAGCAACTAAAGTCAAAATGCAGGGCAAAAAGGATTTACAGTAATCCGTATGGTTTGGCTATAAAACAATAAGAGATTGACGTTAATCCTGGGTTTAATAGCTTAATCCTCTTTTGAACAACAGGGCCCCCTGAAGTCAAAATTTCAATCGAGGAAACAGAGCAGTAAAAACCGAAGTAAACCATCAAAATAAGCCTACCCAGGTTTGTCAACAGTTGATTGCCGCCTCATCAGACATGGGAGTAACAGTCAGTTTGTCACGACAGCATGACGGCAAAGATTCCTCTGTTAGCGAGCAATCCCGACGTAAAATTCGTAAAATGGATCAAGAGTCCGCTTATTAGGATAGGTAACGCGGTTTTGTTCTACATTTTCTTCAAGAATGACTGCTTTGTGTTTGAAATTCTCTAGAAAAATATCTATATGAGTTGGAAATGAACCGCGATTAGCCGTGTAATTAGCCGTGTTATTTTATATAAATAAGCAAGGGTATAGAGGATCAGATTTTTGGTTTAGCTGGAACATTTTCAGTTCTTTACAACCGTGAACACCACTACAATCCTGGACTGACGTCCACTTTTTCTCCAGCGAGAGTTTCTTTCCCATCAGCAACTGCTCAGCCAAACTCTGCAGCGTGAGTGCAGACTGCTACGACAACTGCACCAGCTTCAGAAAAAACATCTTGCGTTGGTAGGGAACAGAAGAAAAAATTGTCACTGAGGTCTACGGACGACTTGACGACACTTTGGGAAGCAAGGCTAAAAAAGAAACGAATGTAACTGTGAATGTTCCGATTATCAACCCATGCATCATCGCTTCCAACGGCATGATAACACTAGCTTTAAAGAAAGTGTTGTCAGAGAGTGTTGCCTTTAACCGATAACTGCGGTTAGGTTACCAGACCTTGGTTACCGGTAACCGCAGTTAAACCTCTCC
Organism: Siderastrea siderea; assembly: GCA_964030785.1. Lineage (NCBI taxonomy): Eukaryota > Metazoa > Cnidaria > Anthozoa > Scleractinia > Rhizangiidae > Siderastrea > Siderastrea siderea. The sequence goes on from OZ034973.1 coordinate 6,462,277, forward strand.
CGTGAAAACACGATTTACGTTAGGTGAGCGATGTTAATGCCCGGCTGGTAAAGCGGAAATACAGAAAATGTGAAAGTACATTTGATTCAAATAATTGGAATGATTTGAAGCTAAATGAAAAGAGACAGTTTCTTTGAAAGTTCTTACTTTTTCTTGTGCGATATAAATTTTTTGTGTGGAATAAAACTGCTGAGTTTTAACTGCTTTCTGGTAAACTGTTTCATTCATCCCAATCCGCCACGGCTCACTTTTCAAGTAATAAAGTGGTAGGCACAGCCTTGTAATAAACTTCTTATTAACTCTCACTAACTCGCTTCGCTCGTTCCATACCGGAAGGACCTCGGCAATATTCTCCTAGTACGGCCCTCGCGCTCGGTTAATAAGAAGTAAATATTAATAATGAGTTTGGGTCACGTTAATTGTGATCACGGTTAGGTGAACAATTCACAGTTTTGATTGTGTCATATCAAACAGACCGAACACAACTGCATAACTCTGGATCATGTTCGCGTCCTTACGCTCGTTTAACTTTCAGTCAGCTCACTCTATGTGTCTAACTTTTGTCTACCCTCCACTCACTCCTAGCAGGTGTAATCATGTGACTGATTGATTGATTATTAATTAAGGTTTATGTTCAGCCCAATCGTGTCACTATTGTTTACATCATGTTAACTAGGAGATTGGATAGGTAGATAATTCAAAGTTTTGATTGTGTAATCAAAATCTGCTTTTATGGCTGACCGGCGGATGTCCGAAGAACAGTCAGGGTTGATTGAATTCGATAAAGACTTCGAAAGACTGGCAGTCAAAGTCTAGTCACAGGTAGCCCAAGCTCACTATGAGAGGAGCGGATATGATAACCTGTGGCTTTTTGCATATATTATGACTTCGGCAAAATATAAGAGTTTGTATGAAAAATGAAACTAATACGCTTTAATTGCTATAAATGCGAAATAATTCATAATATCAATGGTTCACTTTGTTTCTGTGTTGTAGTAATTGCTATTTAATGGCCTTTTGGGGTGATTTGAAGCGTTTTGAGTGAGAATAAACGTCCTTACGTGTCAGGTGCAAGTAATCAAGGACGTTTATTCTCGCTCAAAACGCTTCTTATAACATAGAGGGCAAAATTACTGAATGCTGATTGGTTGAGACAGAGGGCATTTTTTCTTAATTTTCTTTCGGACGAGGGCAAAATTATTAATTCCTGATTGGCCAAGCGCCAAAACTACTCGCATTTAATTGGCTGAGCGCGAGAGCGCTCCATTTGCATTTTGTAGGCGTCTTGAAAAGAAAAACGGATTTTGAATTGTTCAACACAAGGATCGCTTCAAAGTTTGACTTTTAACCGGGTTGTGTGGTAAAAATGGTATGAAAATCGGCTGTTAGCTTGAAGAGAAATTCCAAAAGGTGAACTATATTTGTTGCGGGAAACAGCAAATGGTCATTTGTTTTGAAACTACCGAAAACTTTGGAGTGACTTGGTCGGTCACTTGGTCGATAATTTTTCCAGCGAGAGGAAGCTTTGCAACCCAGGTGAATAAAATTTACTCGGTTTGAGTTTTAAGTGTGTTTTGTCAACGAACTAGAATTGTATTTATCTCTTAAAATTTACATAATGGTCAGTCTTTCTTGTTCTGTGCGCTGAGCAACAGTTAAACTGCTTGTGTGGTGAATGTTTACGAGCGGCTACTTTCTGAGGACCGGCTGATTGTGTTTCAACGTGCATGGAAAGTTTTCCGAACATTTTGCCCTCTATGTTATAAACAAGTAATCGCATTGAGTCGTCGTAGAATTAAGGATAAATTTTCACTTGTATTTTCAAAGTTTTCACAAATTGCCCTCGTCGCTGCGCGACTGGGGCAATTTTGTGAAAACTTTGAAAATACAAGTGAAAATTTATCCTTAATTCTACTCGGCCTCATGCGATTACATATACAAATCACCACCAAAAGGCCATGAAATAGCAATTACTACAACACAGAAACAAGGTGAACCATTGATATTATGAATTATTTCGCATTTATGGCAATTAAAGCGTATTTGCTGCATTTTTCATACAAACTCTTATATTTTGCCGAAGTCGATTTTACAAGGAAATTCCGCGCAAAATTCGAGTATTTCAGGAGAATGAGGCCGATTATCCGGGACATCAAAAAGTAACCCTCAAGTTACCTCCGGTGGACAGAGCTGAATAACGCACTGCGCATGTTCGTTACGTCACTGCTCTCCTCCTCTCTCGTCCCCAAAGCTGCGATCCTTACGGTCAGCGCCACGGATCGCAGCTCTGGGTTGTGGAATGTGAATGAGTTACTGAATGAGTCAGTTTCTTGTTAATTGTGTTCGAAAAGGACAATAAATTGTGGAATATTTTGTTCTTAATGCCGATTTAGTGCTGGGAAATGTTAAAAGAAGAATTCGGTGTCTTTGGCGATATCATTAAGGTAAGTAAAGTTTTCGTTCAATAGAAATTGTGGTTGAAAAGCTTTTTATTTTTAAAAGCTGTATTGCGGCAAGTGTCACTGTTCATTAAGATACCTTATTCTCTTACAACAAACTTTTAAAATTTTATAATTGGAAATTTTTAAACTTGTAATGAAGCAAGTTGAAAGTTACACTAATGCAGACATGTACTTAATTTTAATTCAATTAACACCGACCATAGTTTTTGTTCAATGGCGGTGTTGCTCCGTAGAAACCAAAATCTTAATTTAAGACGTTTCTCTTTTGAACGAAAGCTTTACTTACCTCAGTGATAATAATGTCATTGGAATTTTTGACAGTTTACTCTTGTCTGAAGCGGTGCCATGCTTTTGATAGGAACACCTGTTGTTGTCTTTCTCTAGTTGTTTTCTGTGGCGTTGACAAGCGAGCGATTCAGCATTCACTTGACCAACACGACAAAGTTTAGCCTGAGTATCAGGCTTTCTGGGAGAAAGTTGTTATAAATCGCCTTGGAATTCACTTGCCCGTAGACTTCCACATTTAAAGCAATTGTCTTGGGCCGACTCGAAAACAGAGGAAAAAATAAAAGTCCCACAACCAATAAAACACCACTTGCAACTTTCGCGATAAAATAAAGCGACTGGGACATGTAAGCACAATTCGTAAAATCTCGTTTAAGCCAAAATTTCACCATTTTACCGATAAAAGCAAAATTTTTTCAAACTGAAATAAGATACAATATGGTATTGGCTGCCCAAAAACACACAGACTTTTCTTAACCACGCAACACTGTGCTTAACCAACGGGGTTGTTTACCGTACGGGAAAATCCCACAAATACCGGCCATTTTAAATAGCCCGCCAGGCCTGCCCAGTCGCCAAGCCGGGTTCGCGCGCGGTCGCCCGCGTTTCGCACCGCTGACCGTTCAGCGTTATTCAGCTCTGTCCCTCCGGTGACACCTCCGGTTTCAAAATCTACAATGAATTTGGAGAATTTTGACTCCCAATTTGTCAGGATTTGCGAAGATTTTTCCCCGTCAAATTGGCACTGAAGTTTCTCTTCGCGGCGAAAGCATTCCTCTCATTAATTATTCAGTTTGAGGCCAATCGAGGAAGAAAACTTCATGTAGAAAGCCATCTCTGTCCAAGACCAGTTCCTTGGGAAGCCGTGAGTCAATATTTGACAATAGAGTATTTTTGAGTCTGTTACATGTTCTGACTGAAAACAGTTCATCATCTAAGTTTTCCTGACCTTGCGTGACATGTCTGTCCTGTTTGTTTTTCTGTCCTGTTTTCTGTAGCGAAATCTTCAAAATTCACTTTCAGTGGTCTTTCGTATCTCGATTTAGTCTGTAATTTTATTTATTCCTATCTTTTCTTAATTTTGTTTGGTTAAAGCATCATTTCGACCTTTCGTTAGGTTGTGTGGTTGAATCGGAGTAAATGTCCATCCCAAAGGGAAGAGAGTTTGATATGACTGCGCAAACAAACAGCAGCATGCAGTTTTTGTGCGGAGGCAGTACGCAGAACGCATGTGTCCGCATCTGTGTCATCGTCTTTCAGACTTTGGTTGTTTACCATTTACACGGGTAAACCGCTCGGTTTACCGTTTGGGTCGGTTTGGGCAAATGGCAAGCAAATTTCCGTATTGGGAAAATTCCGTTCGGGACTGGCGCTTACCATTTGCAGAAATCCCTACCATTTACCAAAAAATTTGCACGACGGCGACGGCTAATGCCCTTGTCATCGGCTTCCCCGACGGTTAATGCTTGAGACAATAACCATTCTTGTGAATATTTCAACTTTTTTCTATCCTTAATTATTCGCAAGCTACTCTAAATCTGTCCTGACTAATGACAAATGTAGATGTATCGGCAAATATTAGTGAAGAACTTATAATTAGAACCTGTTGACCTCTAACAATGACCTCTAACAATAATATATACACAGGGGAATTCTAAACTTGCTTAAACTTGCAAATTCCCCATAAAGTCCCCATATTTCCCCACATCAGCTCGGCCCCCCCCCCCCCCCCCTCGGGGAAGCCGATGAGTCAGGTGCATAACGAAGAGGTCGCAAAACAAAAGCTTTGATTAACAAAACAACGACTCTGCACATATGTTATTTTTGGAATATTTCTTTGCCATTCTGTGCACAATTACAACGGGAAATGACCAAATTCTACATTATGTGTAGAACGCAAACACCCTACGGTGAATTTTCGTTTTTATAATAATAATAATATAATAGTAATAACTTTATTCACGTGTCAAGTGATCTAGCACCCTGTAAAGACAGGTCGCTAATTGGGGACACAGCTATTTTCTAATAATTTTCCAAATAAGTCCTTCCTGAACTGATACGCCGTCCTTACAAATTCAGCTCCTGGATAATTCAACTGCATTAGACAGGTTAAACAAGTTGGAATAATCGCCAAGAAGTTTCAAAGATTGCGAAGTCATTTTAAAAGTGACATTTTCCTTCCCGTTAAGCTCCCTAATTAATTGTTGTTGAGACAGAAAATGGCCACGATCAGAGCCTGAAACTGGTGTCAAAGATAAGGTTTGAACAAATGGTACATGAATGTCCGTTTGGAACATTCCGTCTGGAAAAACAGGACTACTTTTTCAGTCGTTGCGTTGCTCCCAGAAGTTTTCCACTGGAACGACCCGAAAAGTCATGTACCATTTACTTTCCAACAGGAATTTCCGGAAAGTTGTAAATGGTAAACAACCTTTGTTTGTTTTTTTTGAGTTTGGTACGGGTTCCTGAGTCAACAGTAAATTAGGGCAGCAGTTTTCTTGGGTGGGGGAAGGGTTCATTCAGAGGGAAGTGTAAGGAAGGGTGTGGTTTTCACAAACCTTGGGCTTTTTTGTCAGCGGTGTAGTGCCATGGTAACGAAACCACTGATGAAAGAATTCTTGAAAAGCTGTAGGGTTCTGTTTGTCTTCCTGAAAATGTTGACACGATCTGCTGACACAAGCTAAGCAGCTTATGTAGTGTGAGTACGATCTCCTGTTTCTGCTTCATGTTTACTATAAATGTTAATGATAAATAAATGAAATAATGGTTTTCTTATTTAATTTTTGTTTGCACAGTATTCTGGTTTGAATTTCAATGTATATTTTGGCCGTTGACAAAATCTGGATTGGACCGGATCGGACCGGACTGACAAAACCTGGATCGGATCGGATCGGACTCCCAAAACCTGGATTGGATCGGATTGAAAAAAACCTGGATCTGATCAGTGAAAGAAGGAGTGCTTTAAATTCCCAACAAAAATGGTCGGTTGGATCTCTGGATCAAGATGACAGAGAGAGATCAAGAAATTGTCACTGCACTGTTTTTGCTTTTTCCTTCTTCATTCTGTCGTGAAGACTTATTTTTCTTTGTTATGCATTTAAACTACTTCATTAACCGATTAGTTTTTTTCTAGAAGGATAGATCCAAGCAGAAACACAAAAAGGAAAGGTAAGATAGCAGTGCACTGTGTCAAAGTATGTACAATAAAGTCGGTACCGAATGGAGCCTAAAGTAACAATGATATCAAGATTAATTTTCCGTCTTTATGGTGCTTTATTTGAAGTTTTAGTGTATCGATAGATCTGTAAACTATTCGTCGCTAAAGTTTTCTATCCCAAACATGAAAATATACGATGAAGATGGATTTAAATACAATAATATCTGCAGAAATTGGTCATGTGACTGAACGATTAATACCCCTTTCAAAAATCAGTGACAAAAATACGATTAGTAAGAGAAAAAATATTTCAGTTTGAGGTCCTGCTTTGTCAATTGTAACAACTAATGAAATTTTGCATCTAAACTGTGTGTTTTCTTTGGTTTAACCTAAGTCACATTGTTGAAATGAACCAGAAAGTGGCTGAATTATTCTTGTATAACAAGTGGGTGGGTATTATTTTGTGGTAATTATAACGTCTTTGGAACAATTTTGTATGTAAAGCTAATACAGTTGATTAGTCACATGTGGATATCTTGAAAGGAATCTTCGAGTATAATGCTGTTATTGCTTGAAAGGGGTTTTTCAGAAAACAATATAATATAAAGAAACCTACGATTACGTCAGAAAACAAACTATTAGTTTCTTATACAGTGACTTGCATTATTGCATAACTTATTACCCTAGTAGAACACATTTTTTCAGTTTTGATAAGATGAAATCAAGACTTTTACTAAATCTAAACACCATTTTTGCCATGCTGGCTAGCTTATAGACACTGTACCGCTGTGTGAATGGCTATGGTAATTGACAATGCAAATCTTCTAAAATCGGGAGAGAAAACAGAAGAAGGTATCCTTGGTATATGGCTATTCTAAGAACTTTTACTTCCGTTTATTGACCTGTAGTTTTACTCTAAAAACCTTGCAATCATTTATGCATGGTTCAAATTGCAAGTAAAGAACGGTAAAGACGCGAGTAATCTCGATATCATTGTTACTTTAGGCCCCATTTGGTACTGACTTAATTGTACATGCTTTGGCACACACTTTCAGTTCCTTTTCTCTTCATTATTCTGCTGAGATCCCTCCCTCTAGGGAAAAAAGTTATGTAGTAGTTTAATGAAGTAGTTAAAATGCATAACAATAAACAATAAGTCTTCACGACAGAATGGAGAAGAAAAAGCAAAAACAATGCATTCACAATCACTTTCTTGATCTCTCTCCATCATCTTGACCCAGAGACAGCACTTCACCATTTTTAATGAGAATTTGAAGCGCTCCTAATGCTCCATCAGATCCGGGTTTTTTCGCTCCAGCCCGATCCAATCCGGCTTTTGTTAGCCCGATCCGATCCGATCCGATCCAGGTTTTGAAACGGCCGTATATTTGGTTGTTTGATTATAAAACTGCTGGCCAATTTGGCTGTGTGAGCGTAAGATTGCGTGCTGTTAATCATGCGACTGTATCGTCTTAAGTTCTGATTATGACATGTTTCGCTCGTTGTTGATGCAATTGTATCGGTGCGTATTATTGTTTCAAAAACTTTGTATGGCACGTTTCATGTTCATCATTAATTGGAAAGGGGCTTAATTTCCGAAAGCACCAAATAAATCACCAACCAAAATGAAACAAAAGAAGCTTTGATTTTTGGTAAGAGCAATTAACTCATAACTTTTTCATATCGGAAAATGAGGAAATTGAACTTAACACGAACATGAATGTCAAAATTGGCATCATGCCATTATGTGGTGATGATTCGTGCGCTTCGCGAGGGACGTCAGTTTTCCGCTTACGTTCAGTAATCCAACTAAAGTTAGTTAAGAACGTACTCTAACTATTTATGAAGAAACGACACTATGCTGTTTGGAAGCTCAACATTTTTACTAGCGACGAAAAAGCAAAAATGAATTACCTACAGCACGTTCGCGCGAATAAAATCACGCAATCATTTTTGACAGATCTAACAGGCTGTCACCTTTCAGTCACACAAAGCATTGACTCAATGCAGTGGTTTTCTTTCCGTCTAGCGTGGTCAGAATTTATTTTTATTTCAAATTTGCTCATTAATTTTTTACATGGGTAACTCATTTTGAACTTAAACCTTTTTCATTAGGTAATGCGTTTTTTAACTAACTTGAATTGACTAAGGGGCACCCTTTTAAACTCATTTTAAAAGCGAGTTTCACTTTCCATTGCTCGATCACGAGTCGAATTATGATAAGCAAATCGCGGTAACACGTTGGGGTAACAGTCGGCTAAACACCGATTCAAAACATTTATTTATCAGTTTCAGCTGTCCGCACATGTCCGCTATACGCGGGCCGTTTATTGCTAAATGCTGTAAGATACCTGTCATGTGACTGTCAAAAGGGTTCAGAAATGCTGCAAGTCAAACTTCAGCCAAATGGCCGTCATTTTACAAGACTGGAATTGAGATATGTGCTAAAGTAACAGGACAAATACAGCTATGACTTGTGTTATTAACTTCAGATAATTTATCGATTTTTCATTGTTTCTAAAGTTTTAGGCATCAACGGTGTAGCTCAGTCAGTCATGGACACTGACGAAGAAGAGAATTTTAGTGATGAAGAGGGTTGCCTAGGTAAATGTGTATTAATGGACACTGATGAAGAAGAGAATTTTGGTGATGAGGAGAGTCGCTTAGGTAAATGTATTATAATTTATGATACTTAACTACCCTCATTGCATGAACTGGACTAATCAATAACATTAATATTGGGTAGGGATTCTCCTTTAAGTGGTTTCTCAAGTTAAAGGGTCATCAAATTCATCGTAAACTGAAAGAGATATGCCAGCAAAGTCTAAGGAAATGTTTGCAATAAAATATGCGAACGCTTGGAGCCTTCAAACTACCAAAATCCAACCTGATCGATTATTTTGCCTTATTTCTGAGGTACAAAATTTGTAATTTTTGTTCTAGTATATGGAAGGAATATCATTTCGACAAAAATTGGCATATATATAAGGGTTAGGGTAGAACCTTGGGGCAGAACCTCTCTGTACAAAACTTTACTGAGTACCCTCCCCGGGCCCAAGCCGGTCCAGTCTATATGTTTTCTCTCCGCTAACAGCTTTTCCAATGAAACCAGAGCACGAAAAACATTTTAGCATTGTGATGCGAATGAAAGAGTTGATTGTACTAAGAAAACAATAAAAAATTGAGCATTGGTACAATTGTGTTAGGAGATATGTTATGCAAACTTGCAAACCTGGCAATTTAAATTCCAACGTGCCCGTTGGAGGCACGAATTGATACAATCAAAATTCAAGTATCAGAGCACTTTAGTTATACATTGAGTTTTTCGTCCTTCAATTAAATAGTGTATTTACTGAAATGAATAATACAATCAATATTGTAATTGTCAACTTTGCTTTTTATTATTTGAGGTTACTCTTTTTCTTACCTTTATTGAAGCCAATGAATTAATTTCTTGTTCTTGAAGGTCTTCCTCTTGTAGCTGCATTTGAGCAAAAGCTATATGTTTTTGATCATTGTTTTGACCGTAATTGAAGCCAATCAATTAATGTCTTGTTCTAAATGATCTACTTGTAGGTGTTTCCAGTACTGCACATCAGAAGTCGACTTCTTTAAGCAGCAGTTCCGGAGTCATTAAAAAGACTAAAAAAGGGACAATCACAGTTAAAAGGACATCTTCAGAAGCCTTTGAGGGCACTTCATCAAGTGAAGGTTAGTCTTGCATCGTGTTATTACTTAGAGAGTGTGTATTGAATTCAGAATTTCTTACAAGGAAGGGTCCTTGGAATAATAAAAAGTTCTAGAACAGAAAAAAAAAATTGGTCCTTTGAAACAATTTGAGCCAAATTAAGCTATTGTTTTCGCTCATTTGCATTGTTTTCACGATAATTGAAGCCAATCAATTAATTTCTTGTTCTAGATGATCTGCTTGTAAGTGCTTTCAGTACTGCAGACCAGAAGTCAACTTTTTCAAGCAGCAGTTCTGGAGTCACTAAAAAGACTAAAAAAAGGCCACACACAGCTAAAGAGACACCTTCAGAAGCCTTTAGGGTTTTCTTCAACAAGTGCAGGTTAGCTTTGCATCCTGTGACTGTCCAATGAGTGTGTGTTGATTACAGAATTTCTTATAAGGAAGGGTTCTTCCTTATAAGCATATTAATTTTATTAAAGCATAAGGTAGAATCTCGGGGCGGAGCCCCATACAAAAGCTTAGTCAGTACCCCGTCCAGGCCCAATCCGTTCCGATCTTTCTCCTGTTTTCTCTCATCTACCAGCTTTTCCAATGAAATCAGAACGTGAAAACAAGTTTCAGCATTCTGATGGGAATGAAAAGAGTTGATTGCACTAAGAAAACAGGTTTAGGAGACGTTATGCAAACTGGTAAACCTGGTATTTAATTCCAGGGCAACTGTTGCACTTACGAATTAACGCAAGCAAAAATTCGAGTATCGGAGCAATGAAGTTTTTACTTTGAATATTTCATTTTTCATTGAAAAACGTATTTGTTGAAACGAATGATGAAATCAATATCGTAGTAGTCAACTTTTCGTTCTTTAAAGTTTTGCTACTCTTTTTTAAATGTAGTTGAAACTAGTCAAATAATTTCTCATTCTAAATGATCTTCTTGTAGGTGCTTTCATTACTGCACATCAGAAGTCGACTAATTTAAGCAGCAGTTCCGGAGTCATGAAAAAGATTAACAAAGGGTCAAACACAGCTAAAAAAACATCTTCAGAAACCTTTGAGGGCACTTCAATGAGTGAAGGTTAGTTGTGCATCGTGCTATTACTAAGAGACCGTGTATTGCATTCAGAATTTCATATAAGGAAGGGTACTTAGAATCAGAAAAAGTTCCAGAACAGAAAGAAATTGGTCCTTTAAAAAAAAGGTATTGTTTTTGCTCGTTTGCATTGTTTTGACCTTAATTGGAGCCAGTCAATTAATGTCTTGTTCTAAATGGTCTGCTTGTAGGTGCTGTCAGTGCTGCACATTATTAAAATAATTTCTCCAAAACCGATTTGTCGGTTTTAAGAAATCATGCAATTATAAAACAAATAAAACTGCACGTGTGACTACTTACCTTTAGGTGGTTCATATTCCTGCAAAAATGGTCACGTGGTCAAACATGATATCGTTCCCTTGGTTTCCTTTCATAAAGATGGTAACAGTGGAAGAATGCAATTCTATCAAGCAAGAAAATGACATACTGAATATTCCGTCTTTCTTATTTCTTTCCAAGCTTAAAATTTACCATCTTTCTTTCTTTACTATCACACACGGTGCTTTCGACATTGCTGATCCTAGCAGTATGCAGGACGTGTGTCGCAACGAATTCAGTAAATATGACCTCGCTCGCCACGAGTCTCCCAGTAGCTCAGTGGTTAGAGTGTCCGACCGGTGTACGGGAGGTCATGGGTTCGATTCCCGTTGGGGACTCAGTTTTTTCTTTGTCCCACGCTCGTGAAAAACTGAATATTCCATCTTTCTTAAGAAAATCATATAGTTTTCATGTTATTCGGAAAGATATGTACGCTGAAAACTTGATTTGTAAAATACTAAACCTTATATTTCAGGTATTATTGTAATATCGTCAGATTCCTCAGATGCAGAGTCAAGCGAGCATCCAGAGTCAAGAGGTGGGTTAACTTATGGTAAGTTAATGTGTTTCGATGCTACTTGCCAAATTTGCAGTCATGCGCCCGCGCACTTTAAAAGATTTTACCAGACCATTGTCAAAACAGTAAGTATTTTGATAAGGCAACATAAATTCAATCATTGTCTTTCCCAGAATTCAGGTTCCCTTCACTAGTGGGTTAGCATTTTATGTACCCCTATGAAAGTGTGTCCGACGGTGTGTCCCTGTAAAAGTACCAACCCAGTTCCCGCTGGTCAAGGGGAATGTGGGCTATGAGATTGAGGTAAATCGAGAAATATGCCCCCTTCCATAGCTCAGAGAAAAAGACCAGATATAAGGACAAACGGGTGGGGAAATGAGTCTGTACCTAAAATAAGATGTGTTTTTAAGAGAAAATTACTAATTAGTTTTTAAGAAAAAGAAAAGAGAAAAAATAGAGAAAAGAAATTACTGCAGCTGCTAGTTTTCGGCAACGTAAAATAAAAGGATATCACAGGTGTTTTAACATTAAAATGGTGTTTTCAACGTCTTAAATTCAAACGTTCCTACAGTCTTAATGATGAGCATTTTCTCGTTATCAATTAGATGTAGCTCCAGGCACGTCAGATTGTGACGAAGATTCTCAAGTTGCTCATAAACGAAGCAGAACAAAAGCCATTGGAGCCATTGATAGTGAAGGTAAATAGAACTTATATGGATATGTGATTTTGCTTTGAAGAAAGATGTGTGCATTTCAACTAGTAGAAACATTGTGTTGATGCAAAGTTATGGTACCTGTAGCACTAACAAAATCCGGGCTACTACGTTTTGACAACCTGCGTTAAAGTTCCCTGCAGAGTCATGGGAATAGTGTCGTACAGTTAATGGTGGAGATTTAGTCTATAAAACCCTTCAGGTGGCTAGTATATGGCACTCGTTTTCGTTGATGAACACTGCAAACGCAGCTGATACACAGTGCTGACAAAAAATCGTTTTGAGCAAAAAGGGCGTGTTACACTTTGCAGGAAATAAAAGATATAAAGTCCGGTACTTGTTATCAGTGAGCGAAAGTCAAATAATTATCTAATTCCAGTGGCTCATTTACAATTTCCAGTACTTTGATGGTAGCCGCCATTGCCAACTGTTAGATTGGCAGTGGTGTCTCGACTGCCAATCTGTTCAACCAATTACACTTATTGAAACGTCTTCATAACAGCCATCTCTATACGATAGCCAGTGAATCTGTGTGAGGGTGGCCATTGTGGAGTGGCTTGACTGTATCCAGAGAAGTACAACCATCTGTATGTAATGTGCAGATGTATCTGCCAAGTTATTAGGCTTCAAGACATTATTTCATATGAATATGAATTTTTGGTCTCATGTAAATAAAACAAATTTTCATGTGCAAAGTTGTGCAATTTGCCTGCCTTGAATAAAGGCTAAAGGCAATTCAAAATTTGCCTAATGATTGTTTTTAAATGAACAACTATCAATTGACTAACTCGCCATTCTGAATGGTCTCTAATTTGTAGGTGCTAGCACCTCTACACATGATGATTCGACTTCCTTAAGTAACACTTCTAGGGTTACTAGAAAAGAACCACCCCCTCCAGAAAGGACAGCTTTAAAAACCTTTGAGGGCTCTTCATCAACTTATCATGAAGGTTAGTAGTGCGCTTTGTTTCTGTTAAAAGAAATGTGTATCGGACAACATTTGTTGCTCTTGGCATTAATGCCAAATGTGGACAATTTAGCCAGGTTAGGTCTCCTCCTGTAATGAGAGAGAAAATAGCAAACATTTTTTAGGTTAGTCTCTCCTTGTGGGTGAAGTTGTGAGAGAACGCCACTCCTCTGTTTTGAACTTATTGTTGCAACATTTGAAGGTTGTTATAGTCAGCCAACATGTTAGACTTTTAAACCAATATGCAGCGTATTAGGGAGAGGGTGGGAGAGTCACAGAAGCTTCCCCTTTTAGCATTTCCATAAGGGGAGTGAGAAGAAGTGTCCTTGATTATAGCTGATGAGCATTTTCTTCTTATCAATTAGATGTAGCTGCAGGCACGTCCGATTCTGACGAAGATTCTCAAGTTGCTCATAAACGAAGCAGATCAGAAGCCATTGGAGAACAGAGTGATAGTGAAGGTAAATACAACTTATATGGATCTGTGATTTTGCTTTTGAAGAAAGATTTGTGCATTTCAACTAGTAGAAACATTGTGTTGATGCAAAGTTATGGTACAGGTAGCACTAACAAAATAGGTATGACTCTTGACGTTGTGACACCTTAAGATCTCAAAAGGATGTTCAGGCTACTACGTTTTACAACCTGAGTGGAAGTCCCCTGCAGAGTCATGGGAATAGTGTATCGTACAGTTAATGATGGAGATTTAGTCTGTAAAACCCTTAAGGTGGCTAGTATATCGGAGCATAATGTTCAATTCTACAAGTTTGTCTGCCCTCGAAGCAAGGCTTTGAGGGCAACTGGTAATTTTTCAGGACAATCTTACACCAGGGGCATTACACCAATAAACTCATCATTGATGTGATAATGCTTCATTTAATTTCTACAATGTGCGTTCTTGAGGTAAAAAGTAAACAGCCAGTGATAGTCACACATGGTACATGAGGCTAAATAATGTCAAGGTAATTAGTTATCAAGTTGAAAAAATAAAGATCTGATATGTAACTTACTCTTTGTGTTCTCATCAATAAATCAAATATCAGATATGATATCAGAGGGGATGTTTCATCTGATACCCCCATCCGATTTTGTACCATACAATGTGTTTTGTCCAATGAGAAAGTGTGATAATTTATCAGTGGGTTATAATAATTTTTGAACTCCAAAAAGGACCATAGTAGGGGCATGCACAAAGTCCACCAGTGAATTGTTGTCTGTAAACTCGTCCTTTTTACACAACTTAAAGTTATTTTGTTTTCCAATTTTGAGCATCGTTTTCCCCACCAAACTTGACTAGTGAATGTGACAAGGTACCAATCATTTTCATGTCACTGGTAACAGAATCTTGAGTTTGATTTCAAGAAGGAGACAGCACATCATTTGTTTATTGTGCGGACGCAGTACGGACCTATTCTTCCCCATCTTTGTCAGCGACTTTCAACTTTTTTTGTCTATTTGAGTACGGTAGTCAGTACGATACGGTACGGGTTCCTGAGCCTAGAGTAAGTGGGGGATGCGGTTTTCATGGGGGTGGGTAGCCAGGTTTATTCAGGGCGGAAGGTGAATGGAAGGGTGTGGTTTTCAGAAACCTCAGGGTGTTTGGTCAGCGTTGTAGTGTCTAGGCAACAAAACCGCTGATCAAAGAATTCTTGGAAAGATATACGGTTCTGTTTCTCTTGATTTCTGAAAATGCTTACACGAGCTAAGAAGCTTACGTAGAGTGGGTATGATAATACGTTCGGCTCAAATGCTGTTTGATTTGAGTTAGCGAGATTTTCAAGATGCTAGGGTTCGAGTTGTCGAAATTTCACTTAATTACGTTTGAGTAAGCACGACCACATGTCAACGAACTTGTCCTATCACGCTCGTAATGTGTCGAAATGTTTTGGCATTCGTGAACAATTAAAACCTGTACTTTCTCACTTTTTTAAAAAGCCATCACAGTATTTTGTATCTATAATATTACCAGAACATTTTTAAAGCCACAAAACTTTACGCTTATCCCAAGTCGGCATCTGGACTGATTTTTTTGCTTGTTACTGATCCAGTTTTGTAAGAGGTTGACTACAAAGTACATGGTACTGATACTCCCTGAAAACAAGTTTTGAGACATCTTAGAGATTCAAGTGCTGTGATCAAATTTTTCATCGCTCATATGTCGTTGTTGCAAAGCCAAAAATAATAATACTAAAGCCATATGATTTGACAATATTAAGCTTTTATTTCGGCTAGAATTTCTCTCCCCCCACTAGAAAAACATATATTAGTCTGAAAGGTTTAATTTCCGAGAAAGAGTATAGTTGGGTTGATTTCTGGGGGTAGCAAAACTGTTTTTTGACTTGTGGTATAGCATAATTCATCATAGCAAAAAAATGCTATATTCATGGTCTTTCAGATGGCATTTTTGAAGTTAAAAACTTTGTGTCAGGCATATCAGTGACATCGTCAGCTGCAACGTCACAATTTGTTATTGCTTTGTGCAACGTCATAATTTGATTACTTTGTACGCGTTAATCTTGCTAACAAAGTGCGTGGAACAACAGTTCCAGCTAATGTATCAAGTTTGGTGAAGAAAAAGAAAACAAAGCAAAATCAGTCTGCCAATTTTTCAGGCCTTTTGGCTCTGCCATCTAAATATTAGGTGATCTCACTTGACAGACTTGTGAACAGCGGTCAATTTCTTTTCCTGTTTTGTAGTTTCAGATGGAAAGTTTGATATGGATGTTGTCTTTGCCTTGGACTATTCTTCAAGTGTGTCGCAAGAAGAATTTCAAAAAGAGTTAAACTTTGTTAAACAGTTGGCGGAAGTTTGGACATGTGCCTCCCGGGAGGGTTCCGTACATGTGAAAGGTCTTGTTGTGTATGGGCGTAGTGCTAAAACGGTGCCATCCAATCCAGGTGGAAACTTGTTTTCTAAGCAGCTAAGTGAACCGAGAAGCAAAGTATGGCGTGAAACAAAGACAAGAAGAATGGATTTGGGATTAATTGAGGCAGCTCGCCATTTCACTGCAAGTTCCAGTCAACATCAGCTTGTTGTTTTGGTAACGACTGGCAAACAAATATCAAATGCAGAAAACAAAGATGATGATCAGGATCAGGACCTACTTGTATCAGCATCTAAGGAACTGTCCTCAAGAAATGTTAAAATCGTCATTGTACCAGTTGGGTTGGAAACGGATTTCAGGGAGCTTGGATTGATTGTGAAGCGGCCACAGTCTTTGTATCCACTCTACAGTTTTGACGACATGACGCCTGATGCTGCTCAGAATATTGCATCCAACATTATGTCAACTTCAGGTAAGAGTGATTTTCAATTTGTTTTATTCTGTGAAGTAGTCATCAATTTTTTCGTTACCTGAGAAGAAGTGCATCATGGTCTAGTTTTCGGAACTCTGCTTCGGAACTTAACTATAGTGAACCAATATGAATATGTTGTTTTGCAGTTATTTGAACAAGAGAAATGCTAAAATTCAGCTGAAGCAACAACTAGGGATATCAGTGGCCTAGAGCCAGTTATATCTCGTTGAACACGATTCAGGTTTTTATTTCATTTTTCATTTCATATTGAAATATAAAATTTCCTAGCCCCCAGCTGTATAAAAGAAAATAGGCTAATGGAAAAATAAACCTCTCTGCCACCTCTATCTTTGAATAATTATAAGATAGAGCGGGTGGGTGTCGAAAAAAAAATCGTGAAGACCGAAACCGTGATCTTGACGTACATACTACTAGCAGACTCGTACCTAGTCGCTATGTATGAATCCGGGGCAAAGGGAGAGAAGATTGGATTCTATTGAGGCGCGCGTGGTGACATGGGAGGGGGCGAAGGATAAATAGCGACTGGCAGATTTCGTATCAATATGGCGGGCGCTCGCGAAGGAAGTTCTTTTCCACGCGAGGTAAATAATGCCATAAATGAAGGTAAATTAGCTTGCTCACATCGCAGTTCTATTAATAATGTTTTTAATAAAGCGAACGATATTTTGCGTTTCTACACAGTCAGCTTATAACCTACTGAGTTGAGCTTTTCTGATACACGTACAGTTTACCTTTCGTCAACTATTATAAATTTCACAAATCATTAGCTGAAATCTTTCTTCAAACTTAAAATAATTTTCTCAAATACCCAGAAATTTCTAAATCGATACCCTAATGTACAGGTTCCATTTATTTGAAAAGTGCCAGCGACAAGCCACAATATATATTTGCACCTTTAATGTAAACAGACGTTAGATCTTCTTGAAAGCTTCTTATCCTGAATTACGACCACTTACTCCTGTTCGCGATTGAAATAGGGCTGGTAACGTCTCCCTGCTCTTCGTGGAGAGATTATCTTCCATCTCCTGAAACGAGGAATCCAAGTATCTTCAGAGTTCAGTGCCGTTTCCGTTAAAAAAGGAACTGCACGGCTCTACCGTACGAAATCTGCCAGTCGCTATTTTTCTTTCGCCCCCTTCCCATGCCACCCCGTGAGCCTCAATGGAATCCAATCTTCTCTCCCCCTTCCCCCAGAATCATACATAGCGACTGGGTACGAGTCTGTGCTACTAGAGCATGTTGCAAAACTGAAACCGCATAACCAAACTTGAAATTTAATAGCCCTTGATCAGGGGTATGTCGCATGTCACCTGGGATTGAATCCGTTTATACAGGAGTGGTTAAGAGGGGACTCTTCTAAATCTCATCTTAAAGTTGTGTACAGGAAGGTCTTTGCGTGCCCGAAATAAAGTGAATGGAATTTATTTTGACAATGTATAAGCAACTGAAGCAGTTGCTTGCTGAGCCTGAAGAAGGTTTCAAGGCTACAACAGGAATCGAACCCATTACCTCCACTTTATCACTGCATCGCCCTACCAACTCAGTTATATAGTGGTTCAGTTTTAAATAAAAGGCGTTTATTCGAGGCATGGAATTCAATGGGGTTTTGGAAGAATGCGAGTTGGGGAATTGTAAGTTGTAGTTGCGAGTTGCAAGTTGCATTGGTTGTAGTTGTGAGTTAACAGTTGGAGTTGCAAGTTTATTATTTACACTTTCTTTGGTGTTGTTTTACAAGTTAAGAGTTCGATAAATTGACACACGACCAACTGCAACTTGCAACTTACAACTCGGAGATTACCCAGTCCCCATTTAATCTTGAAATAAGGGAATTCACAGAGAGTATTACAGAAAGGGACACAATTGCATGAAGTGTAGTAACATTTCATGTGAAAATGCTCTTTCATCACATCTTTTTTAAAACGTTTGCCTCTCCTTCTTCAGACATAGAAAAATATGCAAGGAAAAAGTTCTACAGCTCAGTTATTCCGCAGAGTTCAGGATTGTGGGAAAACATTAGTCTCTGCTCTGATGTCTTGGAGGGAGCTTGGTACCAGTTGTACGATAACCATAAGGAACCTAAAAGGTCAGAGACAGTAAAAAGGTTTATCAGAGAAAGTATTGACAGCTTTCATAGCACACTTGTTACAGAAAGTAAGATTTGTATTTCACTTGCTGTGTTTGGGCCACTTGGGGCTGGTAAGAGTTTTTTCGTCAATTATCTTCTAAATTGGGGTTTACGTAATGAACATAGGCTGGAAAATGGGCCTCTTCCCTCTGCTTTTGGAGGGAGTCAGACACCTGTTCCAATTTATGTAAAATTTGGTAAGAATGTTCAGGTATCTGTGTGCAAACAGAAGGATGGAGTAAGCACTGATTATGAGACGTTGTTTTCCGAACCAGAACTGGGGGAAGATACGCTGGCACGTATAAATAGCTTACTTAAAGAGAAGTTTCAAGAAGGTGAAGGTTTCAGAGATGCAAAATTTGTAGAGGTTCAGGGACCATTTCCAGTCTTCCGTCATTTGAAAAAGAGGGCAATGACAAGCTCAGGCCACCTGGAGTTGGAAGTTGATGTGGAATTTGTAGATTTGCCTGGTTGCGGTGATGCAACTGGAAACGAATTAATCAATGTCGAACTAAGCAAGGCTGATGTAGTTTTGTTTTTTGATTGGGGCAAATCGGGCAGACCAGTTTCATCAGAAGATATTGCACAGGTATTTCGTAGGCATGAAGAGTTTGAATTTACCTCCCGTCCCAAACTTGTTCATGTGTTTAACGATCGAAGTCAAGTGTCACATGCATCGTCGTGCAATTTTGATCGCTTGTGCGAAAAGAAGAAGGAAGAGCTGGGCGAAGCATGGTCAAGCTTTCTCTCCAGTAGCTTAGAGGATAAGGAGGTGCCTGGGTGCTATGAAGACGTAAAAGAAAAGCTTCCTCAGCTTAATGGCGAGGCTCTTTTGGAGAAGTTGGCGGAGGAAAGCGAAGTGATTTATTTCCATTCAGAAAATTCTGGCATTCTCAATTCCTTGAAGAAAGTGATCGATGATCACGTTCAATGTGTAAAAATCAAACAAACAATCCACCCATTTCTGCAAAATGTTCATTTGGCTGCCAAGAAGCTCAAAACCCGAATAGGCAGCAGCATTAGTACAGAGAAAAAGAGAGGTAAAGCTCCAGAGGTCAAGGACGTAAAGGTAAATTTTGACATACGTCCAAACATCAACGAAGCAACTGACGTTGTCACATCCTACCTAGCCCAAGCAAAGTTTCCATTCCAACAAGACATTGAAGAAATGCAGCACGTCTTGTACGATGACTTCGTGCGTTACGGAGGAACACTTCCCTTCCTTAAGAATATGCTTCAAGAATCTCTTGAGATCTTCAAAAACAGGCTCATATATGCTTTTATAAATGCTAACTGCCCCACATCGCAAGATGTTTCCACAGATCTCATAGACGTTGTTGAAATTTTGTGTCAAAGCAGGGTTCAGGAATTTTGTGCATACAGTGCACCGGCTTACTTACGTAGTGTTCTGGACGAGGGAAGGAGCCGAAAACTTTCTGCTTCGGAAAAGAAGAAGTGGTCACGTGCCAATGCTGAAGCAAAGAAAGGCTTATGTGAAGAATTTCTTGTTAAAGTCCTGATTACTTTCTTTGCGAAGAAGGAAACTCGCAGCACGCGACAGAAGAACCCCCATTTCCAGTTAGTTAACCAGCTAAGAGAAGATGTTAAGGACCTCCTTGCTGTCAGGTCTTTTGATGATGATAATGCAAGCAGAACGGCCATTTTGGAATTGTTGTTCAAGAGGCTAAAGTGTGTAATCGAATTCTGTAACAAATCCATTCGTGAGATAAACCCCCATCCTTGCCTGGATGTCAAGGATGATATCTCAATTCCCCAAAAAATGAAACCTGCCAATGAAGACAACAAAATTCAATTCCAATCCAGTCATGACAAAATAATAAAAAGTGTGGAACAGCTCCTGCTAAAACCTTCCTCAAAGGGAGCGAATGCCATCCGCGAATTGGAAAAGAAGTTAAATTTCGGGAAGAATGGTTTGGAACTTCGGCATTCCCAGAGTGTGGATCAGCATTTGTGGGCAAAAGTTCTGCTTAACGTGCTTTGTGACAAGGATCATTTTGACTTACAACTTGATCCCACCTTAGTCCTAGACCGTCAGGATGAAGAAATAAATCGACTTCTTAGTCTGGCCCGAAAACGTCTGTTTGCCCATCAGAAGTCCTCTGCTTTCTGTAAAATTGTTAATTTACAGTCAGTGCCTGGGAATGAAATTCGTTTGATGAAGAGTGTTGACGAAGAAAACTGTCTTGAAGTTAAGATCTCCTCCAGGATGTCTGAAAAGCTTGATGCTATTCGCGAAAGTCAACAACTGGCACCCATATTCATTCCGACAATTCGGCCAGGTCCAACACCTGACAATCAAGGAAATTATTTTCTTGAAGAAGATCCCTGGAGTAGAGGTGTACTTCTAGATGAGAGATTGGAGGAAGAAGGTTACAGGATCGACGAAGAAAAGAAAGATGAAGGCAGTACAGAGAGCAAGTTGGAGTTAAACATTTTTCTTGTTGTGGAGCCTCAAGACTTGAAAACATGCCAAACCACCATAGCTGCTCTCGGGGATCTAAGGGCAAGCATTGTTAACTTGAATTACATTGTTTTACCTCAAAGAGGACGCGGAATTGGCGTCACCAGGGCAATTATCAAAATCTTGGCAGAATGTTTCAAGTTTGATCTCTACTGGACGGTAGATGATGACATTCGATCTATGTACCAATTTGATGAAAATGATCGCAGGTGGCATAAGTGCTCACTTACCAGAGGCCTCTTGTTTGGTCAGCGTGTTTTTCAAACGTGCCTGGAGAAGACCGTGAGAGAACTGTCAAGGGAGGAAAGAGATGACCTTTTTGACGACGTTACTTCCCCTAGCAGGTGGCCGAAATTTCCCTGCAGAAATTTAAAGCGTGCTGTTCGTAGTCTTCTAATAAATGATACTCTTTTTGAAGAGGTCCAGAAAAACCCAGCCCTTCTCCATTCTCCATTTGCTCAACTCTCAGAAGATTGCGGTGGAGATCCCGACAAAGAAAAGCAATTGAAAGACTATGAAGAATACTTTGTTGAAGAATGCAGGAAACGTCTATTTGAAGACACTGTTTATCACATAGCCGGTGTTTCCCTTGCCCATGAGTCAACCAAGAAATATGACTACATGAGTAAGTATCCAAAGGCTGATCACATGTGCAGTGAGCAGCGTTACCAAGTAGTTCTAAACAATACTTGTGCGTTGAAAGGAAGGAACTTTGTCACCGACGAGATGATTTTCTGTAATGAAGAATTTCAAGTTCGCGATAAAGACAAACGCAATACTCCTTATTACGGCATAAGAGGTAGCGACAAGTCATTCTGTCGTGCCCTCACAGTCATTGGTGTGATTGGCTATCAAGTGATTCGAATCGTTCATAGTCACAAGAAGCTGACGAATGTGTTCGACAGAGTAGGTCCTTCTTATCTGGCTTCTCAATCGTCTTACAGATCTGAAGATGAAGATGTTGACGTGGAAGACTGTTCGTGCACAAACGAGACATGACGAGACGCACTAGCTGTGATAAGAAAGTTTAACAAACCGCCGTATATTTGTGAGCAAAATGTCAACTTGTCGTTCATTCGTTGTGAAACATTTCATGATCCTTTTTTACCAGAAGGTATTCGTTGAAACGGGGTAAGTCAAGGAAGCTACCATTTTCATGTCTAAACTCTGCAAATGAAGTCCGATCTGCACTTCAGCTTTTAGGTTTTACACATTCTGTGCTTTCATGCATTTGTCGTGGGTTGACTAAAATATGCGAGGCAGGAAAAATGCTGTAGTTTAACAGTAAGGCTTTGCTTTTGGCTTTTTAGATCAGAAACGTTCTTTGTTTGTTCAAATGTCAAGTCGAACCAAATTTAATTGATATTTTAGAAGTAATATATCAAACACGAGAAAGAGTGTTTCATCAGGATATCCAAACATCGAGAAGTGGGTTGAAAAAACGAGGCGCAGCCGAGTTTTTTTAACCGAGTTTGAGGTGTTTGGATACCTGATGAAACACTCTTTCGAGTTTTTGATAGGGCTTCTCAAACCATTCATAATTCTTGGAGAAATTCAAAGCAAAAGTTTGCAATATTTTATGCTAATTAAGATCCGGTTTCCAAACCTCCGTCACGGTAGTGATTTCGTTTGTTTTCTCTTTATGACTTATTAATGAGTTTGAGAAAGGTAATGCTCAAACAAGTCTAGCAACGGACAAAAGTGAATCAATATTGATTACCGTAATTTCATCAATTATTAGTGTGCTGGCAGTACAACGAGAGAGCAAGGTAGATCTTTATTACAATTAACATATTGTTAGTTTTCTTGGGTGTTGACAGAGAGTGAGAACATTTACCCCCATCTGGAACTTTGGCCATCTGTAATAATAAATCCAGGGAAATCAAAATAAATCTGATAGTTCCAAATACAAGTTTTAATGTACGTATATCAGGATGGGTTTAAGACCTCACTATATGTGGGGAATGAGTGAGTGACTACCGTATGTATAGATTAATTTTACACCAAAACCTTTACCAACCACCTGTGGCCCAACAAAGAAACTGCGGCTTGTGAAGCCTTGAAAACTGAGGTCTGTAAGGGAATAGGTTACTAGTGTAAGAGAGGGTTTCTTTTCCAGTCTGTTCTGCGGAATTCAGGTTAGAGTACACTGATCTCAGATGGGACACAAAGGATGCACAAATGTGCAAAACGTCAAATCTCTTCCAATGCCTAGTCTTCAATGCTGAAGAATGCAATCTTGCATACCTCGTGGCACTTTGACGTTTTAACGCGACACAAGCAGAAGTTCAAGCACAATCCTCAATCGTCCTCATTGTGAATTAAATTGGAATTTACA
This sequence comes from Siderastrea siderea, assembly GCA_964030785.1. Classification (NCBI taxonomy): domain Eukaryota; kingdom Metazoa; phylum Cnidaria; class Anthozoa; order Scleractinia; family Rhizangiidae; genus Siderastrea; species Siderastrea siderea. Next base: position 6,485,739 of record OZ034973.1, read on the forward strand.
CGAAATAAGCATATGAGCTGACAAGGAAAAGGAAAACGGACTTGTTTGTTTCGCTAGTGCTTAAGTTTTGTTTATATCGCATTAATTTCTAGTGAGGACAACATGGTCATGAGAACCGGTCTGTTTTCAAATTATGCTTGCACTTATATTTGTTCTGTGCCATTGCTGTTTACGCTATGCTTGTGCCTACACCAATGGCTCTAGTGAGGCTGTGTCTTTGTCTTATTTCTATTTTGTGGGTTATGTAAAACTACCCTAGCTAATATGATTAATTTTTGTTATTTTTGCGAGCTTGAAATTAGACATTATTGTCTATTTTAGCACATGCAAGTAACTCAATACAGTATAAGGTACAAAAAAAATAAAGTTTGATATGTAGATATGTAGGCTCTTTTCCACCAATTTCTAAAACGCAATGTGAATAACATACGCGAATATAGCAATGAATTTAAACTGAGAAAAAAGAAAGTACCATCCCAGCCAAAAACAAACAGACCAAGAACGATGAAGACAGGCAAAAATTAACTATATAAAATGAAGTTTAGGTGTCGTTTAATGTCGTTAACGTTTTGCTTGTATTTGCATTAGTAAAATTCTACTGATCAAAAATGAAAAAGTATTGTAGCATACGTATTGAGGTATTCTCTCTAGTTTTTGTAATGCAGTTTACTACCTTTCAGGTTTCGGTGCCTTCATGACACCGTTTTCGATTTAATGTCAAATAAACGTTCTACTACTGATTAGTTTTAAAAAGCTTAGTTACACAAACAGTTTGACCCCAAACTGTTTCAGTTACAAAATATCCGGAAAATACTTCACTAAGTATACTACAACACTTTTTTTGCATTTTGATCAATGACGTTATGATCGAAGACAAGAAAAATTAACCGTATAAAACAGAGATTCTGTGTCTTCTTGACACCATAGGTACACCATTATCGAGTTAAATGTAAAGTTGTCAGAAATACACGTTCGACTACTGATGAGCATGAGGAATGCATAGTCACGCGGCGCCACTATTTGTGTAACTATCAGTGCTTTTCTGTTGCTAATCAGTAATCGAATGTTTATTTTCTAGTATTTTATTTAACATGATTTAAATTGAAAAAATATTGTAGCATACGAAGTGAGGTATTCTCGCTATGTTTTGTAATGTTTTGTACTACCTTTTACAAAGTCAAAAACAAAACAAAACAAAACAAAAACGGCACAATCGACGTTGTATCTTAGACCATTTTAAGGGGTCATTCCAGTTCATAGTTTTCAATTTTGTCTACATTTTACATTTTTAATTTAGTTTTTAGGACGTTACCGGGATAGTGTAGAGGTAGTATGTTGTTTGTATAGTAGAACTAGTATGTTAATGAAACACGGCGCCTTTTAAATTCAACTCAAAGGTTTCACCTTTGCGTGAAGCAATCGCCTGCTTGAGTAAGCCTTGAACCAATATGTACTTTTCTCTCCTTCTCCTTGGCCAAAGCCACACAGATTGTCGTGTGTAAAAAGTTGCCCTGTTATGTAAGGTCTTTAGGAAAAAATGCTTTACGTTTCGATTATAAGATAAAAACCTCTCTGTTTAGGGAAATAAAATTATTTTTATGTGGCTATTGACGCTGGTAGACGTCACTGCTCATAACGTGAATCGAGGTATGCACAACCAGACATGATTAGGGTGCCGGGGAGATGGCAGAAACAATTCAGTTCGTATCCCCGGTTCCTCAGCTCCCTATGACTACCCCTCCCCCCCCACCTCCGCGTGTAGAATACCCGTTTTATGTTATCCCCGTGAAATGAGCTGTACCTCACCAGTCGTTTTCCCTTCCACAACAGCTCCTAAGCCTGGTTTTTTTCCTAGCTACGCGAGCAAAAACGCAACAACCAGCCGGAGGACCAAAATAATTCCTTTCCGGTGGGTTTGGGGGATGACTGGCATTGCAAGGGAAAGGGAAAGCATAACTGGTTTGAAAATTGCTTTTGCGTTTTCGAGAACGTGCTAGGAAATGGAATTTTAGATGTTTCTCCTGAAAATTCAGAATAGAGAAGCAATTACAGAATACATGCAGAACCCGCACTTTGATCCACCTCACCTTCACGTATTGTAGCACTTTGAAGAACGAGCCATAAAATTTTTTGTCCTCTGAGAATAATGCCAGCATTCAATACAATACACAAAAACTTGGATTTATCCACTGAGTTGATAAGGTAAATTGGCCACCGCAAGGAAAGTGACGTTGTATGCGTTAGCCCTTTGTCAGAGCGAATCAAGAAAATGGTGGGTTGAGTACAGTTTGTGTAAAAAGGTGAATCTATGCTATTGGTGGAAACATAGCAACGTAGAGAACGAAAAAATTACTTGAATGAAAAGCGTTCCTTGATACCGTGGGGATTAAGCATGCGGATTTGAAAAAGTTATTTTTGCTCTAAATATTTACAGCTTTCCCTGTTACCCTGACATGCCTGATGTAGGGAAAGGGCACAGACCGGCATGGCTAAAATGATCAGGGAGACTGAAATGTCGAGCGACTGGTTTGGATGCGTCTTTGTCATTTCTTTCGACGTCTCGTGGGTGTTCGCCGGAAGTGGTTGCCTACCGCAGTCTCCTCCCCGTTTCGCCGATGTATATCTTTTTGCATAAAGTGCATCGTTTGCAATAGATAACATTTGGAGAAGTGCACTGTAAAGAGATTAGTGATATTGAAGCATACGTCTAACTAGAAAGTCATTGTCTGAAGCGTTGTGTTCAACAAACTTTTTAAAATTCTGTCAATACGTCTTTGTCTGCTGCGTGATGTTTTCTTAGCCGGACACAGAGAGCATATTACTCAGCCACGAGAAAGATAAAATTTCATGATTGTGAACCACCCCCAGTTCAGAAATTTGGATTTTATAGTGGCAAATTCTCTTCACCGGACTTTTGGGGTATTGCACTTTTAGCGTTCCCAAGACAGTAATGGGTGAGTATTATCAAAGTATGAGACATGTTATTATTGCGATTCGTCGTTGAAAAGAAAAGTTACGAGGCGGCTTCAACACCATCCAACAGTGTTGAATAAGACTTTGTTGAACAATGTTGAACGAGGTGACCAAACGGGTGCAGCAAAAAGAGACAAAACTATCAGTTTGTTTAAAAATGCAATGAAAGCATAAAAAGAGGAATGAAATTTGATTCATAAATAGCTGGCATTTCTTCCGCGTGGCATAAATTTTTGCTGGAGTATTATTCATTCTGCAAATTGCAATTTATGGGGAGAATAGGATCAAATTTTGCGATTTGGAAATGGAAAATGAGGGAGGGGACTTCAATATTCCATTTCTAAAACTGAGCTTAGCTTGTGAAACAGGAACTTACTTTCACGCAGTGAACTGTGACAACATATTAATGATTGTATTTCTCGATACTGAGAGGTTTTACGGCGTATACAAAGCCAAACCCAACAAGTCAATGTTGGAAAACGACAACCAACGTAAGCTAAACAACTGACACAGCAAGGAAACTTTAAACAACAGCAACACAGCAGATAATTCTGTTAACAGCCACAGGGGAGGGGTGGGGAAAGCAAAGTAAATATAATAGCAGGGCTGATTTTACCACATCGGAACAATCTACTGCCAGGCGCCCAAAAGTGTCACCATTTCTAATAGGCCATTTCCAAGTTGTCTTGTACTTCTTTTTCAAAGAGAGTCTTGGTGCACATATGAGTTTTTCATTCACATGCCAATATAACTGATTTGTGCACGAGGCCTCGCTTTGAAGAAGAGGCACGAGACAACTCCGAAATGGTTATTAAGTCTAGTATTAAGTCACACACTCGTGCGAGATCTAGCCTGGTACCCAGCGCCCCTTCACGCTCACTTGACGAAATTTCATGACGTCACCAAATAACATACCGCATCCCAGACGGTGAAGACATCACATTTCGCGCCAAGTCTAGTGAGAGGAAGAGAACGCCTGGGTACTAAGCTGTGTGATATCCAACCAGAATTGATAAATAGTTTCCATGAAACCAAACCAACTCAACGGCACAAGTGAACTTGAGTTGCTTTTCTGAGAGCAATCCTCGAATTCTAATTAGATAATCAATCTCACGAAAGAATGTAAATTACATAAAAGAGGTTAAACGTTTGCACGTCCCTCAGGAAGTTGCTCCTATCTGTACTGAATGAAAAAGCTCTGTACTTAATAACAAAGCGCAGTACAGTCTCGCTAGCTCGAATCCAGGTAGACTCGGACTTCTTAATTATGGTTAATTGAATCCAAGAAAGTCATGGGGGGAGGGGTATCTCTTTGTGCCTCAAAACAGGCAAAAGCCAAAAGCAGTAGATCATTACAAGCTTTCGAAGATTTTTGCATTGTCATTTCTGCCAAAAGTTTACTGACTTTTGTAGTCTTTAAACTTAGCTGCTGTCTCGTTAAGATGAATTTCGGCGGCCCTTTAACACAATTATATAAAGAGAAATTTCCCTATCCTTTCAAAAAACCAACACAAAAAAGCACAAAAAGGCACCCTTTTGGGTAAAACCTACCCCGGAGAGCTCACTATAGGGAATACTCCCTTCTGGGCATAGAGTTAATTTAGGTTAAGTTTCTTTTAGCCAATCCCGCTAATCCGGATTTTGCGAACCAAACTTTTATTTTACGTTCCATCCAGATTGCAGTCTGAACGATTCAATCTCTGATTGCTACTCATTAGTTTTCTGAAAGTAGAAATAAGAGCATCTGGTTGCGGATGACTAGGATGGAAATGGATTAAAACTTGAAAAAATTGCGCCAATCAGTTTTTCAAGTTCTTCCCTCATTTCTTGAACAAATCGCTTAAAACTGATTTAGCTCCTTTAACTCATACAGCACGCGTTACTTCAAAGTGTAAACAAATACGGATAATTTTTTTTCTCAGTTGTTTTATTTTTCAGCGAGCAAAAAAATCTAAACAAACTGGATTAATCACGGATTGATCATGAAAATGAAAGATTATTCAAACCCTGTTTAATTGTAACGGTTTTTTACACTGGCAGTTTGGGTCATCGAAAAAGCCTGCTTATTAACCTATTCATCCACTGTATGATCACACGGAGAAATGGTTTTGTTTGTTTACGAAAGACGAATATTTAATTCTTCCTCACATGCTTATTACCTTCCAAAACCCTATGCTAACTCAGTTACGGAACTTACGTAACAAGCTCCAAAACTCATACACTCGCTGTTGTCCGTTTCCAGGTCATATTCCTTTTTGTTTGACCCTCTGGCATCCTCATTGACATTGAATTTGTACGCGAACCACGCATAGAACTCCCGGATGTAACGCGGCATTCTGGCCAATGGATTGTCATTGATTCCTCTATCCATCAAACAAGTTTCAAAAATTACACAATTTTATTCAATCCCTGAAAACACATTTTATAACTATAGGTATAAAAAATTACAAATGGCGATTACTACTGTGCCACGATAAAGTACTCGTTGGAACATCCTGTTACGCCTAAGAGACAGTACAGTTATAGACTACATATATAGCTACAAGTTATTTTTCTCTAACTTAAAACTTGCTTAAACGTGCTTAAAACTATATTCAAATAAATTTCCACAGTATAACCATGATAACTTAACCATTACTAGTTAATATTGGTTATTATTAAAAGATATAAAAGTGAAAATTTTGAACTCACTGTCTTTTCTCTCTCTTTAATTTTCCTTAAATCCTTACGTTTTCCATAACAATAATGTGTAAATTCGTGCATGCATCAGTGAAATCTAATCATTCGCGCACCATAAAAACTAAATCCCTACATTTATACGATCTCTACTCTATCCTCAATCTTTTTTTCCGTATGGCCCTCTAGGTTGGTATCTGCGTAAAGCCTTTCTACTAATTTTTTTTTTCTTAAGACGTTTATTGTCGATTATTTTAGTTTGAGACATTCAACTTTATCGTGCGCCTTTGCAAATTATTGAAATACTATGTTATCACCAAAAAACCTTTTGAACTTGCTAGAGTAATAACATGTAAATATTAAGCTAAACTACACTTAGCTAAACCATAAATAGTATTTAGTAACATATAAAGAATGAATGACCGTGTTGAAACACACGGACACGATATTTGTGTAAGAGTTATTAAAAGAATGCATCTAAGCCCTTAATATTTAAATTAACAATCTTCGTTATTGAATTTCAAACTTTCTCATTGGTCTACCGCTTACATGTATCAGCGAATTGCTTTTTGCCTTACAGAGAAATGGGCGTCCTGTCAGGTGCTGAAACCGCTGCGAAGCAAACGTTTGGTCCCAAAAAATATGGCGAAAAATTTAAGCAACGACTACCAACTTGAGAATTTAACAAGATAATAAGCCATTTCCGACTTGTCTTGAGCCTCCCTTTCAAAACGAGGCTGGGTGCACATCTTTTTACATGAAAATTGGTTCTATTTGCATGTGCATGAAAACTCATTTTCATATGAAAGGCTGTGCACCTAGCCTAGCTTTGACAGGTGGGCTAAAAGCAATTCGAAATGGTTGAACATGAGGTGATTAAAACCAACCAGGTGCATACTTTATCACCTCAAATTCAACTCGCGGAATAATTGTTAATTAAATATAATTGTCAATTACTCTCCGAAGTGGAGATGAAATAGTGTTGAATACATGCCGAACGCAAAGCGGCAGGGAAAATATCTACTACTCTTCACCGACATTGAGATGAAAAAATGGTTTAGTATATACCAAACCAGTGGATAGCCAGCACCAAATAGTTACTCTGCTTCTGAGAAATGAGAAAAAATTCGCGCGCAAAATCCAGAACGATGCCGGGAGGCGAATAGCGAATACTACCCGAGTTTGAGTAGCCAATCAGAGCGCGCGAAAAATAATATCCACTGGTTTGGTATACACTAGTAAAAATAACCACCTTGGCAGAGCAAATCACTTTGGGAATATTATACTCATGTATCCGATTTCCTCTATAAATCACTCATTCCTTTGGCATTACTACTGAGTTTTATAGGTTTGATGTTGATTATTCCATCAGCCTTATCATCCCAAATTGAATATTATCTACATTCTACTTTGAATATCGCAAGATGGCGACGAAAGGATAATCACAACACCCAACACCACGTTTTTAAGGATTTCTAAACCAACAAACTCTGTGAAGGACCACTTGAGCTTGGCAACATTTCGCAAAAAATTGATTCGTAAGTATGGCGCTCATCCCTTTATTCGTACAAATTAAACCTTGCGGCTGGGTTTTAGTTATAACAAGATGTTTGCTAATTGAGCAATGGTAGAAAGTGAGAAAATATTTCAGCTCGGGAAAGGTTCTCCTTGCCATTTGTGTACAATTGATCTGTAGAAACGAAACAACTTCCTCTCTAAGTGCCATGAGGCTTTATTGCAATTGATTAGGCAGACACAGTACAAGTCATGAATTTGGAATTTGTGTTAACACCTTTCTTGACAAACGGGTGTCTCTTAGGCCTGCAATACAGCTTTTCTGCCTGTTGTTCTTTCCTGAATCTAGAGAAACACGAAGACAGAAATTTCGACAAACGTTTTGACAAGTTCCGTTTCCCTACAGACTGCTTTTACAGACATCTTTACTCTAATCCTTATCGTCGGATCTGTGCGGTGACTGGGATAAGGGTAAGAAGGACCTCCAGCATCGAAGATCATCCCCATCCATAAGTTTCTTGCGAGAGTAAACGATTCGAATAACTTGATAGCCAATCACACCACTGATTGTGAGTGCACGACAGAATGACGTTTCGTTGCCTCTTATGCCGTAATAAGGAGTACGGCGCTTCTCTTCATCGCAAACTTGAAGTTCTTCGTTACGAAAAATCATCTCGTCGGTGACAAAGTTCCTTCCCTCCAAAGCACAAGCATTGTCTAAAACCACTTTGTATCGATGTTCACTGCGCATATAATCGGCGGTTGGATACTTGCTCATGTAGTCGAAGCGTTTGGTTGATTCATGTGACAAGGAAACGCCGGCTATTTGATTGACAGTGTCTTTAAATATACGTTTCCTACATTCTTTAACAAAGTCTCGTTCACAAGCCTTCAACATCTCTTCTTTAACGGCATCACCACCAGAGTCTTTTGGGATGTTTTCAACCGGAGAATGAAGAAGGCTTGGATTCTTTTGGATCTCCACAAAAGATTCTTCATCTATGAGAAGTGCACAGGAACTTGCTGCTGTATGTAAGGAAAAACTTGGCCAATTCTTTGTGACATCTTTATAAAGATGAAACCTCTCATTATTTGATATTTCTCTTACGTTCTTCTCCAGGCACGTTTGAAAAACACGTTGACCAAACAATAGGCCCTTGGTAAAAGAGCACTTACGCCACCTGCGATCAAACTGATACATGAACTGGATGTCATCATCTATGGTCCAGTAGAGAGAAAAATTGATGCACTCTGCTAAGATTTTGATGATTGCTCTTGTTACGCTAATTCCTCTGCCACTCTGAGGTAAAACAACGTAAGTCAAGTTCATGTCGCTTATTGTTGAGTGCTGGAGACCGTTTATAGTAGTTTGGACAGTTGGTAACTGTTGCGGCTCCACAACAAGAAAAATGTTCAAACACAAACCGCTTCTCTGTTCATCGTGCTGTTTTCCTTCGCCTTCCCTTTCAATTTTCTCCTCTGGGCTATCATCCAGAAGTAACCCTTTACTCCACGGATCTTCCTCAAGAATGTAATTTCCTTGAATATCTGGCGTTGGACCAGGTCGAGTCGTCGGCACGAAAATCGGTGCCAGATGCTGTGAACGATCCTTAAATTCTGAGCTAGTGGACAAATAGCTTGACCATCCTTTGTGCAGGTTTTCCTTCTGCTCTTTGTACAAGAGATCAAAATCACGTTAGGCTGCACGGGAAGGATCGTTTAAGTTGTTGACTATATGAACAAGCTTGGGACGGGATGTTAACTTCAACTCTTCATGTCTACGAAATATCTGTGCAATGTCGAATGATGAAACTGGTCTCCCCGATCGACCAAAGCCAAAAAATAACACGATATCGGCCTTGCTTAGTACCAAGTTGATGGACTTATCTCCAGTATCATCACCGTATCCGGGCAAATCTACAAACTCAACATCAACGCCCAACTCAAGCTAACCTGGTACCGTCATCTTCCTTTCTTTAAGATAAAGGAAAACTGGAAATGGGCCCTGAAGCTCTAAGCATCTTGCACCACTCAAACGTTCCCTTTCTCGAAACTTTGTTTGGAGTAAGACCTTGACGCGTTCTAAGGTGTCATTACTCAGTTTCTCTTCGGGAAACCAAACATCAGGGCTTGTATCTTTACTCTGTTTGTGAAACAATACCTGGACATTGCTACCATATTTAACGTGAATTGGAACAGGTGTCTGACTGCCTCCAAAAGTAGAGGGTAGGGGCCCATTTTCTACCCTATGTGCACAGGGTAAACCCCAATTTAGAAGAAAGTTGAGAAAAAAACTTTTACCGCACCCAAGTGGCCCACACAACAAGCGAAATGTGTATCTTACTTTCTGTAACAAGTGTGCTATGGAAGTTGTCAATACTTTCTCTTATCAATCTCTTGATCTTCTCATGCTCTCTTGGTGTTTTCTTATCATCGTACAACGGGTACCAAGCTCCTTCCACTGCATCAGAGCAGAGGCTAACGTTTTCCCACAAACCTGACTTCTGACAAATCACTGAAAATGTGAAAAATGTTTCCTCTGCAAAGGTTTCTGAGTCTGAGGAAAACAATAAAGTAATGCTGAGACTGTCTGCACAGTGCATGTTACACAACCACACATCAAAATGTTAATTTTATCAGGGGTTTTCTTTGAGCCCCAAGGTAAAGTAAAGTTTCTTAAACCGCAAATTAATGAACTTTTAAATATTTACGGTCTAGGTTTTCAGTGCATTCTAGCCTTCCACGCTGATAGTAAAGCCAATTTTCAAAAAAAAAAAATTAAAGGGGTATTTTTTCTCCTACCATTCTCCAGAAAAAAAGTTTTCGGACTGTTAATGAAAAGGAAAAATTCAATCACAAATTTGTTCAAGCGTCATTTAAGGGACTTAATTATGAACTTTAATGCGAGGACAAGTGGAAAAAGACTGATCACAGATTGTGGAAAGCCTCATTTCATTCTCACATTCAACTTTCAATTTACGTTGCCTACTTTCTTTGACGGGTTTGTGCAACTTTGTGCACCAATATATTTGTAATTGTAAGAATGCCGCACTCTTGAATAAACCTTGCCAATTTGTACTCTTTTCACTACATCACCACACGCAAATCTGGAAGCACGACCAAGCTTAATAATCTATTCCCCGATGTGCAAAGTGATAAATCTAAGAAAGTGTAGGCTCCTCGAGGTCCTTAATGTACTAGGCACACAAGGCATCTACCAGGCACCTTAAGACATTACCCCCCCCCCCCCAAATATTTATTAGACCAGCAAAACGGAGGAGAGACCTGAAGAGAGACCCGAAGGAGAGACCTGATTTCGCAAAACTTTAGGTGAAGCCGTGTGAAAATACCAAAAACCCTTAAAATTTCATTTTGGAATACGTAATCCTGTTTGTTTGGCTTAATTTGCGAAAACTGGAATTCCAGGGAGAGTCACCTATGGAAAAGAAGAAAAGCCCACGCGACGTAAACTGGAAGTTTACTTGCAATGTCGAACATCAGCCTTGATTAGTACCTTGCTAGAAATACGGCGACAACGGGCTAGAAATGACACATCACACGAAAGATATTTATAAGTGAAAAAGGCATACAATTACTTGAGCTTAGTGGTTCACAACTTCCGGAGCGTAGCAACATGGCTCACCAGGCAAGTGCTTGGCCCAGTTTCTGTAGCATGAAGCAGCTAGAAGCAATATTACTCCCCACTGCTGGTCCATCACAGCATTACCGACAGCAAGTTGTCAGGTTTTAGGTAACCCTTGCTCGTACCAGTTTATTCACCCAAGTAGAGAGAAACAAAATGGAGTGAAGTTTTGTGTTTAAGGAAAAAATGCAGAGACAAGGCCTGGACGTAACTGCCGTAACTGCTATCAAGCATCCAAAGCAGTAACCAAAAATAAATACAATACCACTGTGTCTACAAGTAACTGTTTTAAAATATTACACTTGGACAGGACCGTGACGTCAAGCCATGACGTCGACAAAGCAAACAGACAAAAACAATCACAGAATAAAAAAAATTGAACAGCAAGTTTAAACCTACAAAGGTCAGTTAGGGCAACGGAAATCTCAGTAGTTTAGTTTGGTTCAAACAGCCATAGACAGTCAACATGCAGCACAAATCAACCACGCAACATTTGAAACCTAAGAATAAAGTTGAAGCTTTGCTACCATGTACCTATTAGGAGAGTCTGTTGAAACGCTCCACATCTCATCTCATCTTTGAACAATCATGAACTAGAACAAAAAGAAAGTCAACCGTTACGTGTTAGCGAACGGCCAGTTTATGCCGACATCATGCATCATCCTCATTTTCATCATTATTGTCAGGTATGTGCGACAACGAGATGCATAACGGATTACCCCTGTCAAAGACATTCCGCAACTTTTTGGTGCTGTAAACGATTCGAATAACTTCATATCCAATCACACCACTGACTGTAAGTGCACGGCAGAATGACCTAGTGCTACCTCTTATACCCCAGAAAGGGATATTGCGTTTCTCTTTATCGTAAACTTGGAATTCATCGTCATGGAAAATAATTTCGTCGTTGACAAAGTTCATTCCCTTTAACGCCCTAGCATGGTTTAGTACTATTTGGGATCGTTGCTCACTGCGCATATAATCAGCAGATGGATACTTACTCATGTAGTCAGATCGTTTGGTTGATTCGTGTGCAATGGAAACACCGGCTATTTGATTGACAGTATCTTTGAAAAGACATTTCATACACTTCTCAACGAAGTGCTGTACACAAGCCTTCAGAACCACTTCTTTAGCGGTATCACCTGCACAGTCTTCTGAGATTCTTGCAAATGGAGAATGCAAAAGACTCGGGTCCCTTTGGACCTTGTCAAAGTATTTGTCATTTATCAGAAGTGAACAGGCGCTTCTCATCGTCTGTTTGGCAAAACTCGGCCAATCAGATGTGATATAGTCAAAAAGATCACCTCTCTCCTTTTCTGATAGGGCTTTCACAGTCTTTTGCAGGCATGTTTGAAAAACACGCTGACCAAACAAGAGGCCTCTCGTAAAGGAACATTTACACCACCGGTGATCATTCCCATCAAACTGATACATGAACTGAATGTCATCGTCTATCGTCCAGTAGAGAGAAAACTTGAAGCATTCTGCTAGGCTTTTAATAATGGACCTGGTAACGCCAATTCCTCGTCCATTTTGAGGCAAAACAACATAGTTCAACTTAATGATGCTTGCTGTTGGATTCTGGACACTTTCTATAGTGCACTTCAAGGTTTGTAAATGCTGCTGTTCCACAACAAGAAAAATGTTCAAATCTGAAGGACAGTCTTCACCACTTTTTCCTTTCTTTTCTTCTTCTAATTCTTCAGCCATTAGTAAACCTTTACCCCAAGGATCTTCTTCAAGTAGGTAGTTTCCTTGGAGGTCTGGAGTAGGACCAGGTCGGATTGTCGGGATGAATATTGGTGCCAGTTGCTGCGAAGGATCTTTAAATTTCTCACGAATAGCATCTAGTTTATCAGACATCTCTGATGAGACCAACACTTCTAGAGTGTTTTTTTCCTGAGTACTCCTTCTCAATCGAATTTCATTTTCAGGCAGTTGCTGCAAATTCACGATTTTACAGGTGACAAACGACTTCTGATGGGCAAAGAGACGTTTCCGGGCCAAATCAAGAAGTCTCCCTACGTTCGCATCATCATTGTCCAGGACCAGGTTTGGCTCAAGTTTAACATCAAAATGATCCTTGTCACTGAGTACATTAAACAGAGCCTTTGCCCACAAAACCTGATCATCACTCTGTAATTGTGGAAGTTTCAATTCTCCATGCTTCAACTTCAACCTCGTCTCCAGTTTGTAAATGATGTCCCCTCTCTTTGCTCCCCTACGCAGAAGTTCTGTCACTTCTTTAATGATTCCCTCATGTTTAGACTGCTTGGACTGTAACGGTGTTCTGGTGTCTCCGTGAACATCAACCATGTTCTCGGGCAATGCAATTTCAACTTTCTCCTCCAAGCTAGGATGACGGTTAATCTCACGAATGCAGTTGTTGCAAAACCTAACTACCGCACATAACTTCTCGTACAACAATTTCAAACCGTCCGTCCTGCAAGTATCATCAGAAGATCTGACAGCAAGGAGCGCCTGGATATCTTTTTTAAGCTGACTGATTAAATGAAAATGAGACTTCATATACTGCTTGTCACGAGTTTCTTTCAGAAGGGAAACTTCAAAACGGTGCAGATGAATATGAAGATATTGATTGCACAGCTCTTTCTTTTCTTCAGCGTTAGCACTTGACCAACGCTTCTTTTCAGCAAGACCAAATGGGTAACGGTTCTTTGCTATGTCCAACATATGAAGCAAGTAATCTAGCGCAGTGGTTTGGCAGTAGTGCTGGACTCTGGTTCTGCACAATATCTCGATCAACTCTATGACATCTGAAGGCACATCTTGCAGTGTAGACCAGTTGGCATTCATGAAAGCGTTGATCAGGCGGATGGTAAAATTCTCAAGTGATTCCTTCAGCATATTTAAAAGAAACATTCGCGTTTCGCTGGAAAGAAGAAAATTGTTGCACAAGACGTGATACATGCTCTTAACATCTGATTCCAGTGGAAGGTGTGTCCGCTCTATGAAAGACGTGATCAGATTACTTGCTTCATTCATGTTAGGAAGTGTTTGAAACGTTGTTTCTCCCGCCTTAGCTTCAACATATCTAGTTTCCCTTTTCTCTCCCTGGGGGCTACGTCCAATACGTGTTTTGAGCTTTTTGGCAGCGCACTGAACGTTTTGCAAAAATGGCTGTATCATCTTCTTCACCTTTACACTCTGAACATGGTCATTGATCACTTTCTTTAAACATGCGAGAATACCAGGATTCTCTGGATGGAAATAAATCACGTCACTTTCGCTGAACATTTTTTCCAAAAGGGCTTCTCCAGTAAGCTGGGGAAGTTTGGCTCTTACGTCTCTGTACCAATTTACCATGGCCTCACCTTCTAAGCTCATGGTGAAAAAGTTTAACCACGCTTTGTTGAGTTCTTCCTTCTTATTTTCGTACACGCTACAAAAATCCAATGAAGAAACACCTTGCGTTTCTCTGTTTCTAACTACCTGAACAAGTTTTGGTCGTGATGTAAACTCCCACTCCTCATGACTTCGAAATACCTGGGCAATATCTACTGCTGAAACTGGTCTCCCAGCTTGACCAAAGCTAAAAAACAACAGTACATCAGCCTTGCTTAGTTCCACATTGATGAACTTATTTCCTGTTGTATCACCGTACCCAGGCAAATCTATAAACTCCACATGAACGCCCCACTGCAGATGGCCTGATCCTGTCGTCGCCCTATCTTTCAGGTAACCGAAAACTGGAAATGGTCCTTGAAGCTCCACGAATCTTACATTGCTTCCAATTTCCTGAAAGTTCAGGACAAGTGTGGCATTTACACGCGCCAAGGTGTCGTTACCCAGTTCTTCTTCAGCAAACCAAACAACAGGGAGTGCATCTGTTTCCACTTTGTGCAACAGCACCTGGACATTCTTAGCAAATTTTACGTGAATTGGAATGGGTGTTTGGCAGGGTCCAAAAGCAGAAGGAAGGGGCCCATTTTCTACCTTCTGTTCAATCGGTAAACCCCAGTTTAAAAGAGAGTTCAGAAAAAAACTTTTCCCAACCCCAAGTGGCCCAACTACAGCAATTGAAATGGTTATATTACTTTCTGTAACAAGTATGCTATGGAAGTTGTCAATAATTTCTCGTATTAATGTCTTGACGTTTTCGTGCTTTCTTGGTTCTTTCTCGTCATCGTGCAACATGTACCATGCTCCTTCCACTACATAGCAACAAAGATTAAGATTTTCCCACAAATCTGACTCCTGAGTGATCGTCGAGAAATTGAGAGCTGTTTCCTTTGCATAGGTTTCTAGGTCTGGAAGAACAGAAGAAAAGTAGCAAAGTAATTTTAATTCCCAAGCTTTTGTTTTTCAGAATACCGTGACAAATTAAATATTAAAAGTGAGAAGATAGCTACGCATTTCGATCATGTGATTTGACGCGAGTAAAGGGCTTCCCTAGATCAGCTGATATTACGTTTATTAATTCCAGTATCAAATTCGAATTAATTTATTGGACACAAACAAAGCTCAGATAGGTAACTTTTAAAGCTCGCTGGCTCGCTGCTCTTGTCGAAGATATCTTTACACAATAGAATTCGTTGTAATTTTCTACGCCGATTTTTAAAAACATGGATTGAGCGACACGAAACCGCCGAAACAACGTTTGTATTACTTAACTTTTGAATACCCGAGCCAAAAACCGGAAAAGCCCTATGGGCATTACACCTGACCGTCGTTCCCCACCCCTTACCAGCGTCATTCAAGACGAGAGCCCACGCGACGCAAACAGGACGGGCAAGGGTTGGTCGGTCTACAAAAAAGTAAGAAAAATAAACGGTCTGCATGCATGCGGACATGGGAGGAGCGCGAACTTGAGTGACTATAAATAAGTTATATTATTATAGATATAACTGCTAATGTGGTTGCTGAAAAACAAAAGTCACGTCTTGTGTGACACGTACACTTTAAGTCTTGCGTGACTAGTTACATCATGTAGTAAAGTGACAAAACAAAAAATACTTTCTTTATTTTTGGCGAATACGGGTGGCTTCAAATTACGTCCTGATTTTGACCTTGAAAAGTATGAATGATGAGTTTTGTGTGGATAGTTTCACTGTGGTTTCTTAACTTTTATCACATTTTCGAAAATAGCGCTATATAAATAATTAAATAATAATAATAATAATAATAATTATTATTATTATTATTATTATTAATATTACAAGTGAGACCGGCAAACAATATTATAATTATTAGTTAATTATTAGTTATACACATCTAATCAAATTAGAACCCTTTTTATAAATTTCAAATAAGCCCCTGTTGTAGGTAATGTAAACTTAAACATTTTAAGTATTTTTTTAAAATGCTTTATTCAATAAGTGATTGGAAACCAGGACACTACAGTGCAATTCGCTCTCATATTTTTCTCCTGTCTCCATGATTATTGCTTTTACCGTGATTCACAAACCTTGACTTTTGAGCACTTTTGCCGATCGCTGACTTTAATGGAAGAAAGAAATGGAACCTCGTATCATTTGCAACAGCTAGAAGAAAACAAAACGGATATCATCGAGATAGAATTGTTGCGTTGCATACAGTCTGACGTTCATTTCACGCGAAATGCAAATTTGATGCGCTTTTGAACTGAAACTAACTTCGAGATATATATCGCTATTTCTTACAAATTCTTTTACATTTGGCGTTGGCTTTGAGTTTCAACCTGAGTTTCATTTACTATTTCAGTTATAATCGAAGGATTAAATGCGCGAAAGACCAAGAAAGGATTTGTTCCCACAATGCGCTGCCACATCGCTCGCGCAATTTATTTTGAGACTCATAGTATTCAGTGCAACGCACTGGGAACTAAAAATAATCTCAGGAAAAAAAGCTTGCTGTTTTCTTCTAATTCCCGTTCTAACATCATAACTTTCGCTTTTTAGTATAAGTAACATTCAACATTTTCGCTTTTGACGGCATGTTTCAGTATGGCGAGGGCATATTTCAATTCTGAAAATTTTAGCTTTGTTACGTCACATTCGCCCGGCAGACAAATTATTCATGCAACCCTTGGCACCAAATAGTCATGTGTTTGCCGACTAAAACTGTTTTTTGAATAAAGAACGTGTTTTACTTTACTATTGAACGTGCCAGCTTCTGTTCGTTCGCTCGAATTTTGCTTGTCCGCCCAACAATCCATTCTATTGTGACTGTGCATGATTGTGGCGCCAAGTCCCGCCGTCTTGCAAAGTCTGAAACGAAAACCTCTCGTGTTGTATCGCACGGATTACCAACTTGCTCGCAAAACAATTAAATACATCAGTTGGCTCGTAGATTTCTTCCTCGATCAAAAACCAATAAAAATAGGATCTTTAAAGTTCTTTATTTATAATTGCACTCGGTGATCATAAAAAAAAAACACGCAAGGCCAAGTCGGCGTGACAGCACATGATCGAAAATGTTACTCGACGTGCAGTATATAAAAATCGACAGAACTGTAAAACTCCCCTATCTTGTTATCGGCAAAAGACGATAAGAATAAACTGTCTCATCTGCTGCCCCCGTTCCCAGAAACATAAAGTACTCTCGGTGACTCCAAAGGCAGCCATTGACCGCAACTTGATTCCAGAGTCCGAGGTTTATATCGGTTTTATCACGATCCGCAAATCTTGTGAAATCATACCGCTAGCCTTTATTAGTGAGATAAAGTATAAACAAAGCCAAAACAATAGAAGTTAGTCACTATTGTTTGGTTACCGAGGCATTGCCGCGTTATGTCAGCCGCAGTGTTCGGTCGCTTTCGTCCTTACCGAGGTTGTGGTTTTCGTCCCACCGCGGTAAATTCGAGGAAAACAAAGTGGCGGCGGACGAGGTTTCGCCGCGTGCTTATGCACCAATACTTTCGAGCGGTACTGCATCTACAAAATTAAATCCACCTTCTTTCAACTCTATTATCTTAACTGTATTTTCCCAAAAGTCATCAAAACATAAGCTGCAATAAAAGTTGCAAGACTTACCTTATTAGAAATTTTAGTTTGTTGTTTGTCATCAAAACATGCCAAAACTATAATTCAAAATTTTGTCTAAAAGGCAAGACTCTGTAGAACTTTTAAACATTACTTGATATAACAAACAACTGTAACACGTCAGACATATATACACATTTTGCAAGCAGTCAAGAAAAGCCCAGCTAATCAATAATCGAGTTGGAAATGTTTACAACACTGTTAATGATGCTACACAAATCAATTTAAGCTTATATGCCAAATTCAGCATTTGGCGAATAGCCTGAATTTCTTGCTTTAAGCAGAAACTGTTTGAAATATTAATTTTAACAGCCGCGCTGTAATTAAAGCTTACTTGCCCAACAAATAACACGATTGAATCGCAGTCGAGTGTACAAAAACTACATCTCTCGGCTGTTTACAACAGGGATGAACTTTCAATTATTTAAGCACTGAACTAACTATACATATGAAACATCAAGGTAACAATCGATGGGAAAAGCTCTAAAAAGCTGTTTACTGAACACAAATAATAAGCTCAACTAAGCGTACGCGTACACTGTATTTCACAACAAAAGTCACGAGTCAGAATTTAAGAGTGAGGTGCGGGATTGCGGAAAATTAATTCAGAGTTTAAAAGAACGAGGCATATAACAATGTGCTATTTTGTTATTCTTTTGTTATCCAATGAGATGCAAATCAGTGTGAGGCGTTTTTCTACAATCCCGCACCTTAGAGGAATTTAAAAGCACCGTACCTGACATTGTGACTTTGTAGCCTGTCTGGCTTGACAGTTGACCCAAATTTCTGAGCAATGCAGCGAAAAATGAAGTGTTGCCACTTTTCGAGAAACCATTAACAATTCTTTAGTAGAAATGGACGAAAAAAACTAGCAAACTGCTAGCAAAACACCTTTTCACGCCATTTTTCAGCTTTTGCCGCGAGCTGTGCAACCGGGCCTTAAAAGTGCACCAGTTAAGCACCAGTCTCCCTGAACAATCCGTGGCATTGGTGCCCAGTACTCCGCGTGCCTGCAAATTCACATCCCTAAGCTATATGAAAACGAATTTTTTTCAAAAAACTGTTAACGTAGATAGGAAGAGCATAGTTTGAAACCAAATATGCTGATTCGTTTTTACATTTATATTAAAACCTCACAAAACAGGGGATTATCAAAAGTTTAAGGTTCATTTTGCATCGCGCTTTCTTCAAAAGAAACGGACATTTTCGAATAACTTACGACTTTTTCTGCAATATTACCGTGAGAAAAACAGATTTATTGAGCTTAAAGCAGTCTTAAAATGATTTAAAATATTCTGTGCGCTCTGGTGACGTGACCGATGACGTAACAAGAATGAGCATTTCATGGTCGTTACTTTCATTTGAAGTTCTGTTAACCAGCCAAGCTTTGTTTTTCTCTGCCTTAAACTGCCATAGCTACAGACTCCTCACCAGTCCCCTGGGAAATTCTCGTGTACAGAGCCACCTTAACTTTCAAATGACAGATGTAAACTGGCAATTTTCAAATTGCCCATTCCAATGACCATCAGGGCACGTTATCTGCTTTTAAATTGGTAGAGGCCTGTTCTTGCAGTGAGCTAAAACATCTCTTTTTTGCCAGTCACGTGACTAATCACGCCATCACCCTCACATTGATATGAGGGGTAAGTTTCACATGATTGTAAATAATACATGGTACAGCATCCTCTTCGACCACAAGTTAACTAAGTTACTTAGCATTGAAAATTTTTCAGGTGCAAAGTATGCTGGGAAGGTTCTTATTATATTCATAATATTGCTTTTAATTATTATTATTGCTATTGTAAAGCGGGCGAAATCGGTGCGAGCGAAAGTTCACAAGACAGGCGGAAAGGACCCTGGGTCCAGTTTCTGAATAGGAAGCTAGTCCATCGAAGTGTCAGCCCTTAGCATGTTATAAGGTTGTTTCTAACAATTTTCTGGTACACGTTTACTATACACCCAAGTAGAGATATACAGCATGGAGAGAAGTTCCTCGTATAAGGAAACAACCTCTCCCAAAGCCGAGAGAAGCCTTGAACCACCAATCCTATAATCGAAAGTCCCAGCGAAATTCCAAAGCATTAACCAAATAAAAACACCACCATCCTGCCACCAAGTAAATATGTGAAATATTTATCCTGAACTATTTAGGACCACAAGTTGAGGTGCATGTTCAAAATGGTGATCACATTCACCTGTTTCCAGTTTAAATTTCAAACCACCATTTTGCTTATATAGGGGGTTCAACAGTTATCTCACCTATAGTCTTCAAGACATTTGAAGCAATCTTCTGCGCTGTATCAGGTGTCATGTCATCAAAACTGGAGAATGGGAACACGAACTGTGGCCGCTTCACTATCATTCCAAGCTCCCTGAAATCAGTGTCCAAGCCAACTGGCACAACAATGACTCGAACATTTCTAGAGTACAACATCTCCGATGCTGATGCAAGAAGAGAATGATCATCCTCTTTGCTTTCTGTGCCTGATAACTGTCTGCCAGCAGTTATCAGAACGACAAGCTGATTGTGGCTAGGACTTGAGCTGAAATTGCCTGCTGCCTCTGTTAGTGCCAAATCCATTCTTCTGTATTTACTCTCAAACTGTTCATTCAGATGGGCGGAATTCGGATCAAAGGGAACTGTTTTGGCGAAATCCCCATATACCACGAGAGCTCTTTTGGGGATTTTCAAAGATTCGGCCAAGTCAGTAGCGAAGTCAAACTGTTTCTGAAAATTCTCATCTGTCACACTTGAATCCAAAGCAAAAACAACTTCAGCGTTGAATTCTTCATCACAAGCTGCAAGAACACCATTAAACCTGCAATTACTAGTATGTAGGAGTACTACTTTTGCCACTCAGTCTTATAAAAACTGATTCAGTTCAGTTAATAACAAGACCATGAACAGATGATTAATCAACCGTGTAGAAATTTTACTGTTAACCTATTCCTCCATATGTATATCTTAGCAAGTGTCAAAGTTGATAGTAAATTCACCACCTAAGATATGATGTTTGTGTTCATTTCCAGGTATAACAAATCGATGACATCAATGTAATGAATGAGTAATCGATGGGTAATCAATGAGTAATCAATAAGTAATCAGTTGATCATCGATTAGTTATGCCCGGTCAGTGACAAGTTGTCAGAGATAGGTTTTAGAGGTGGATGGTGGCATAATCATAATTTACTTTCTACATGTATTCAATACAGCCCAAGCGAGTAACTCATCCGGAACATTTACCCTTCTTCACAGTCACTTCATAGTAAGTTCTAAAAAAGTGTCATTCATTCTGTGCCAAAAAATGATGAACTAGTAGATGGACATGGACAGTTCTTCTTTGTTTTAGTATTATATGACTATTAAATAATATCAATATCAAAAACTATTACTTTCAAAATATAAGAATATTAAAATCAAAATAAAATTTAGTACATTAACTTACTGTCAGCATTGCTTTGTTCTTCAGTAGATTCTGATTTGCCACGTTTACGAAGAGGTTGAGCATCGTTAAGGACATCCAAATCACCTGAGACTTCACCTATATAATGAGGACCATTCAGCTAAAATTTGCTAAAATTCAAAGCAGTTAATTTGTTTTTCTAACTGAAAAATTCTACCCAATAGCTCTTTGTAAACAAATTTGATTTGAACTAGAACAGTAGTGAACATTTGACATGCTCCCTCTCAGACTGACAG